>CAJNDS010000657.1:277500-422500 GCA_905221605.1 Symbiodinium natans
TAAGCGGCTTAGAGGAGCAAAGCTACAAAACACCATGGGCCCTAGAAATCAACTCTGATGAATCCCTCACCCGAAACCGAATTTCAAGCAGTAAGCCCGCGAACCCTTAAAGCTCTATATAAAACCCTGACCCCAAAGGCCATGAAGCCAAGCAAACGTCCTAATCACCCAAACAACAGCAACAAAAAGAACACAACCAAAAATCTGAACTTCTCTGAACCCAAAGATACCCCTAAATACCCTAAGTTCCCCAATAGACATAGACATTAACTTCCCTAGAAGTTTACCCGAGACACCCCTAAACTCCCCCACATTCCCCAAATACCATACTAAATCCCCCCCCCCCCCCCCGCAAGACACCCTAAGACTTGACCCACACCTGGGAATAACAAGGATGCCCTGTTCGAATTAAAGGGGCCTATAATTCTAAGGGAACCTAAACCCCCAAAAAAAGGGGAACACTCTGGGCCCTAAACCCTAAACCCTACACAACTCTAAAACCCAAAAACTCTAAAAGCCCTCCCTAAACCGAAAACCCTACACCGTAAACGTAAACCCTAACGCTAAACCCTAAACCCCAAACCGTAAACCCTACACCCTAAACCCTAAACCCTAAAACCCCGCAGCTGCCTGAAGCGCCCCTGCCAGCGCCGCAGCGCACGCCCGCGCCTCGGCGAGGCGGCCCAGGCGCGTGGCGGACCTCGGTGGGCTCTTCTTTTTTTTTTTTTTTTTTGGGGGGGGGGGGGGGGGTTGAGGGTTTAGGGTTTAGGGTTTAGTGTTTAAGGTTTAGGGATTGAGGGGTTGAGGGTTTTGGGGTTGGAGTTTGAAGTGTTCAGAGTTTTGGGGTTCAGGATTTTAAGGGTTTGGGATATAACGTGTTCAGGGTTAAGGGGCTAAAGGGCTTCGGGTTCCGGGTTTCGGGGAAGGGCTTCGCTTAGGCGTTTGCAGAATTCCGGCACGCGGCCCGGCAAGCTTCCGCCAAACATGCCCCTTAGGCTGCGGGTTCACAGAACCACTCCCACCAGAAGCTGAGAACATTCTGGGTGTCCCTGCGCCCTTGAAAGGTTTCGGCCCTAAACCCTAAACCCTATTTAGGGCTTTTCGGGCCTACTTCTACATTCTTGCTCGATGATCACCCTGCTCTTGCCAAATACACGATGGCATCTGTAGGCTCTCGAACACACACAGCCTGGGGTTTGGGGGCTTTTAGTAGTTTATGTACCCTAAACCCTAAACCCCAAACCGTAAACCCTAAACGACTTGGCTTCGGGCTGCCCAATAGAGGCCAAACTTCGCGCGGACGCTTCGCGGACACGGCTCTCATCGTCCGCCCTGGCTCAGCAGCTGGGTCGAGATCTTTGAGGGTTTCGGGTTTAGGGTTTAGGGTTTAGGGTTCAGGGTTTAGGGTTTAGGGTTTAGGGCTTAGGGGGATTCGGCCCTAAACCCGAAATCCCTAAACCCTAAACCCTAAACCCTACACCCTAAACCCTAAATCCCTAAACCCTACAGCCCCAATCCCCGGCCTCAGTGCTAGCTCTAGGGCCGCGCGCCCGTCCAGCGCTGCCAAGGATCCCAAGGCTGCCTCAGCAGTGGAGTTTCGGGTTTGGGTTTTGGGGTTTGGGGTTTGGGGTTTGGGGTTTAGGGTTTAGGGTTTAGGGTTTTGGGTTTAGGGTTTAGGGTTTGGGGTTTAGGGTTTAGGGTTTCGGGTTAATGGTTTAGGGTTTAGGGCTTGGGGAGGGTTGTGGGGTTGGGGGTTTCGGGCTTGGGGTTTCGGGTTAGGGGTTTGGGGTTTAGGGTTGTGGGGTTCGGGGTTTCGGGTTTGGTTTGTGGGGGTTTGGGGTTTAGGGTTTAGGGCCTTGGGGTTTAAAGGTTTGGGAGCTTCTGGGGTTTCGAGTTTCAAGGTTTGGGGGTTTAGGGGTTCAGGGTTTGGGGTTTTGGGGTTAAGTGGGTTTAGGGTTTAAGCTTTAATGGTTTGGGGGTTTAGGGGTCTAGGCTTTGGGGATGAGGGGTCTTGGTGGTTTATGGTTCGGGGTTTGGGATTGTGGGGCCGTGGTGTTTTGGGTTTGGGTTTGTGGAGTTGGGTTTTTAGGGTTTGGGGTCTTGGGGTTTCGGGTTTCCGGTCTGGTGGGTCTAGGGATGGTAAGTTTTGGTAGGCCCTGAACCCTAAACCCTAAACCCCAAACCCCAAACCCTAAACCCCAAACCCTAAACCCTAAACCCTAAACCCCAAACCCTAAACCCTAAACCCTAAACCCTAAACCCTAAACCCTAAACCACCTAAGACCTAAAAGGCCTTGCAAGCAAGGCACAGCTGCCTCGCTCCTCACGCGAAAGGACGGATCTTCGGACAGCGCGTTTGCAAGCGCCTCCACCTCGCAGCTGGGAAAGCCAAGCCAGGTTTAGGGTTTAGGGTTTAGGGTTTAGGGTTTGGGGTTTGGGGTTTGGGGTTTGGGGTTTGGGGTTTGGGGTTTGGGGTTTGGGGTTGTTCCAAAGATGGGCATTTAGGGTTTGGGGCTTGAGGCGTCTGCAAGTGATGCCTACTTTGGGGGCTGTTTGGACTCTTACATTATATAGCTTAGACTGACCCGAAACCCTAAGCCAACCCAAATCCCCGACTCAAACACTGTCACAAAGAGGGAACCCATAGATAGAATTTTGTTGATCCCGGTGCGCCCCTTGGCCCTAAACTTTAGGCCAATATTCTATCTAAAGTTTTGGGGTTTTTGATATTCTATCTATCCTTTCGGAAGAGTTTTATTCGGATGTTCAAATATTCTGTCTACTTAAGGATGCCTATAACCCTTTACACGCACAATGGGAACCCCTCACCACAACCTGGGACAACCCCGGCCGCGTCGACGCCGGTGGACCGAGCCAGAGCGCCCGCAGCGTGCCAACGCACCTGCAGTGCAAACCGGGGCTTAGCCTAAGCGGCCCTATGAGGGCTGAAACAAGTAAGGGTTTCAAGGTTTAGGGTCTAGAGTTGTTTTAGGAGACGGCGCCTCTAAGAGGCCGTGCGAGTAACCACAATTTCTGGGGCTCGGGGTGGGGGGGTGGGGGGGGGGGGGTGGGGTAATCACGTGACTTGGGACTGCACACCTGCAACTCCAAAGCCTGAACCCCTAATCCCCAAAGGCCTAAACCCTTGCTGTTTAATTCGGGGTTTATAAGCAAAACGCGCCCGCGCCTAGGCGACAGCGCAATTTCAAGCAAAAAATGTGTCCGAAACTTCAAAACAAGACCCCCTAGAAAAAACACAACAAACAAACGATCCTTAAACCCAAAAGAATAGTCCAAGCAGTGCAAACCCAAATCCTGAAACCTGAACCCGAAACTTTGAACCTTGAACCCTGAAGAAGAATCAACTTGAGACCACTTTCAGGATCCAGTGCACAAGTCTGTTGGGTTACAACCAAAGCACAATTCCAGAAAATCATGCCTGCGCTGTGGCGAGAGCACTATTTCGAACCTGAACTGCCGGAGCCATAACGCAGAAAAAACTGCCCGAACCGAAAATCGCCATTTGAAAGTTCAACATGGGGAATGAGCAAAACGTGCCCGCGCCTAGGCGAGAGCGCAAATTCGAGCAAAAAACGCGTCCAAAACTTCAAAAAAAAGGACCCCCTGGAAAAAAACAACAACAAAAAACGATCAGGCTTCGAGCGAAAATGCATTTTTCCGACAAAATGACCTAACCCTTCAGTGTTTTCGAGCCCTGCAAATGCTGCGGTGATCACGAAAATGTGTGTTTTACTTGGGTTTTGAGCACCCAACGCGAAAAATGTAAACAAAAAATGTGTTCAGTCACACGGCCTCTTACGGGCGCCGCCACCTTGTTTAAGGGGTTTAAGGTTCAGGGTTTAGGGTTAGGGTTTGGGTTTTCAGGTACAGTAGGGCTTCAGGGACTTGGTGTTGGGAGGCTTTAGGGTGTTGCCGTGGCAAGCAGAGTCTGGTTAGAATGCGAGGGCTCCAGGAGAAAGAGGGACGGGCTTAGGGTTGAGGGCTGAGGGCCATCAGGCACAGGGTTTAGGGTTTAGGGGGAGGGTTTAGGGTGCAGGTGCCCTCGAACGGAGTTGTCCGACACCCTCCTCTCCCCATCCTCCTTTGTGCACTCCTCATTGCCACTGGGAGATATCTGCAAGGGAACATGAAGCAAGTTCAAAAAATGACCCGCCCTCCAAAACGCATCTGAAACTTGAGCGCTAGCCTGGAGACATTCCTTCCGAGAAATCTCTGGGAGCTGCCGGAAAAATTAGGCAATGTTAGCAACACGGTGCTGGCGAGATTTGCGGGGATTTAGGATTGCACGCCGCACGGAGTTGTTCTTGAAACGCGATAGGAGCCGTCTCAGCTTTAGCTTCGATATACAACAATGACCCAAAGCGCACCAACATCACGCCGAAGCCCGTGAATATAGGGGCCGCAATGATTGGAAAAGGCTTTTGGGGGTATTGCAGTAGAATTACAAAGGGACCATAGGGGATGACTATTAGCAACTCTTGCGGCCCCTATATTACTACGCTACCTTAAACACTAGATTAGTCACTCGTGCCTGCCAGGCACCATCGGTCAGTGCTGCTGCGAGGGCTGCAGCACCTTGGAAGCAAGTAGCTTCAGTCCGGCGAAACCCCGATGTTTAGGGTCTACAGTGTATAGAGTTTAGGATTTAGGCCCCAAGATCTTAACCCAAAGCCCACAACCCTAAACCCTAAACCCTACACCCTAAACCCTAAACCCTAAACCAAGAACCCTCAAACACCCTCACAAAGACCCTGAAAACCCCTAACTTCGGTGGAGCGACTCTCCTTTCGCAGGGCTCCCACGGCCGCCAGCCTCCTTCTTTGGGTTAAGCTGTTATATATGTATATTATATATATATATATATACAAAAACATGTAAACAAAAAAATGGTTTTAAAAAAACACATATGTGTGGTTGTTTTTTCGTTGCAAATCTTAGGTTAAGCTGTTTGTGGTATAGGGCTTTGGGGTTTAGGGTTTCGAGATGTGCATCTTACAGGGTTGAAGGCTTGGGCTGTAGGGACGGAAATTGAGACATAGCCTGGGAAGCATGGCTGCGCTTGCCCTTCGTTCCTTCCTGAGACAGCCTTAGTTTAGGGTTTAGGGTTTAGGGTTTAGGGTTTAGGGTTTAGAGTTTAGGGTTTAAGGTTTAGGGTTTAGGGTTTAGGGTTTAGGGGGGTTTAGGGTTTGGGGTTTAGGGTTTAGGGTTTCGGGTTTGGGGTTTAGGGTTTAGGGTTTAGGGTTTAGGGTTTAGCAGCTAGAACCCCAGCTGCTCTCTTCGCGCAGAGCCGTGCTCATGTTTGAAGAGGGCGAATTTCGGGGATGCTGTGATCTTGTCCCAAGGATACCTCAAACTAGACCCTTTTAGGGTTTAGGGTATAGGGTTTAGGGTTTAGGGATTAGGGTTTAGGGTTTAGGGTGTAGGGTTTAGGGTTTAGGGCCCTAGACTTGAGCTTGCTTCAGGAACCCCAACAACTCAAAAGGCATCTCAAACGGGAGATTTACAACAACAATCATCGTGTGCTCATGTTGATTTTGGGGATTCCTGAAGCCAGTCCTAGCAAACTTAGTAAGCCGCCCGAACTTGGTAGCCAGGCAACCTTTTACAATCAGGGTGTCCTTTTTGGATTTGGCTGCTCGAGTAGTTAAGGAAACCTAGAGCCAACAAAGGGTAAAAGGGCAAACCCGATTAGGTTCCTTAAACCCTAAACCCTAACCCTAAACCCTAAACCCTAAACCCTAAACCCCCGATTATCAGTAGGGGCAAGTGTCCCGAGTGCTCGTGCTGCAGCACCGCGCGCTGCGAATGCTGTGTCTCCCCGGAGCGCAACCTTGCAGGGCTTAGGGTTCAGGGTCCAGGGTTTAGGGTGCTTAGGGTTGGTAGGGTTTGGAGTTTAGAGCTGGGTTTAGGGTTCGCAGGTTCGTAGGTTCGTAGGTTCGTAGGTTCGTAGAAGCGTAGGTTCGTGGGTTCGTAGGTTCCTAGGTTCGTAGGTTCGTCGGGTGTAGGGTGTAGGGTGTCAGGTTCAGGGTTTAGGGCTCTAGGATGCTTCCATCTATAAATTCGGGGGTATCCTTTTCGGGGTTGCTATTATGCAGATTCTAGCAACTTTGGGCTTGTAAAGGGGATCCCGAGAATTCTCGTGAAACACCCCTATAAAGCAACACCAAACGGCTCTGTACGATGTCAAGGTTCACTGCTGACTCAGCGGGAACAGGCTGGGTTTAGGGCCTAGGGTTTAGGGTTTAGGGATAGAGGGTTTTGGGGTTATAGGGGTATAGGGTTGTAGGGTTATAGAGTCTATGGATTGGGGTAACCACCGTTTTCAATGCAATCTTCAGCAAGCAGATGCTTAAGGAACGACTGGACCGACTGAGATGTTGGCCTCACACGCAGCGCTGGCCTTTGCTTAGTCTTGCGAATTTCCAAGCATCTTGATATGCGTGGGGTTAAAGGGAAGACACCGGGTCTTCCCCCAAACCCTCCGCCTGAAACGCAAAAGCTCCTAAACCCAAGGACCTAAAAGCTTCAACCCCCAAAACGTATGCCCTAAACCCTCAACCCTTAACCCTAATTAAGACGCCTAAACCCTAAACCCTAAACCCTAAACCCTAAACCCTAAACCCTAAACCCTAAACCCTAAACCCTAAACCCAGAAAAGGACTGGCCAAGGAGCCTCTAGAGCCGCCATGTGCTCGGGCTGGACTCCTTGGAATTTCCGGGGAGGCCTTTCGGAGTCCGGGTTTAGGGTATAGGGTTTAAGGTTTAGGGCTTGGGGTTTAGGGTTTGGGGTTTAGGGTTTGGGGTTTAGGGTTTAGGGTTTAGGGTTTAGGGTTTAGGGTTTAGGGTTTAGGGTTTAGGGTTTAGGGTTTAGGGTTTAGGGTTTAGGGTTTAGGGTTTAGGGTTTAGGGTTTAGACCCCCCTATACTAGCAGTGCTTAATAGGGATTAGATTACCCCGATTATCATCCCTATTAAGGAGCGTTAGTATATGGGGGGGAACATCCCAAGTTTTAGGGTTAAGGGTGAAGGGTTTGCTTATTTGAGGGTATGCGGGTTTGTGAGATTGATGGATTTGGGCTCCCTGAACCCCAGTTGGGGGAGGCCCAAAGTTGCTTATGGACATCCTGAATATCCCCAAAGCGCCAGAGGCCCTACAGTAAACCCCAAAAAGTTGTAACCTTTTTAAGGACACATCGTGCTGGGATTCCCTATACTTTACTCTTCGGGATTGAGGCTATTGAGTTTCCAACTTTTTGGCTTCTACTGTCTAGCTTCTGGGATTTCGGGGTTCAGGCTTTAGGGGGTCGAGCGTATGCCGAAACCCCAGACCCCCTTGCGCACGTCTTACTGCAGGCGCGGGCGCGCCGTCCAAAATGGCCCAGGGCTTCCGCAGCAGCTTCCCTGACAAAACCGGGCAAGTGGCAGTTCGGGATTTGGGGGCTTGGAGATTCGAAGAGAGTAGGGGTAGTTGGGGCCTCTTGTCATCTAGGGTGGTGTGTCTATCGGGTGTTCTTGCAGACTTTGGGACTCGTGGGTTTCTCAGATGCTATCCGGCTCCTAGTTTGGGTCTTCCTCAGGCGGAACCTCACTGGGAATCAGGAAACAAGACCAGCAAGAGTGCAGTGTACGTCTTCCAAAGCCGCAGAACTCCAGATCCCTTGAAATCCCTTCAAACCCCTTTCAATACCATGAAACCCCTTCAAATCCTTTGAAATCCCTTTACACCTTTTCAACCTTTCAACCCCCCTTAAATCCCTTTGAACCCTCTGAAGCCCTTTTGAAACCGCTTTTGAGCCCTTAAAACCCTACGAAGGCAAGTGCCTCACGAAGGAGTTGACATCATCAAGCGACTCGTACCTACCCACCCGCTGTCTTTTTTGGGTTGTTAGTTAGGGTAGCTAGGGTTTAGGGTTTAAGGTAGTTTAAAACGGGCCTTCGCATTCTGCGGTTTAAGGTTTAGGGTTTGGGGTTTAGGGTTTAGGGGTTAGTGTTTAGGGTTTAGGGTTAAGGGTTTAGGGTTTGGGGTTTAGGGCTTAGGGTTTAGGGTTATTCCCCGAATGACTCGTGTTCGGTTGAAGGGGGGGGGGGGTGATGTTCGTCGTAGTCTCAGCCTGAGTCTTCCTAGGTCCTAGGGCATATGGGAGGTACTTACGTGCCTTATTCACTGCCTTCACGTTGGGGGATATTGAAGTACCTACTTCCCGCCTGCCCTACTAAGAACGAGCTTGCAAATTGCTGGAAGGTTCTCGAAATGAAACCGCCCTTTTGTGGCTGTGATGACGCTGCATGCGGGTTCTTACACAACAGAAGCCCAAAAACCCTCGACCCTAATCCCTAAACCCTAAGCCCTTAGCTCTAAACCCTGAATCCTATCTAAACCGGGTTGCGTGCGTGAGTCGCCAGGTGCCTGGTAGTTTCGGGTGCAGGATCTTTACATTTCAAGGTCCTCGCCTACTGGGGCTATATTTACGGGTGGCTTCAGGCCCGCTCCCTCAACCCTAAGTTCAAGCTTGCCCTAAACCTTTAAACCCCCAACCCTAAACTTCCCTGGGCCTTTACACCTTCAAACCTCACCCCCAAGCCCTAGGCCATTAAACCCTCAACCCTCAAACGTCAACTCCAAACCCTCTGTTTTAAACCTTGTAAACCCTCGACCCTAAACCCGCGGTTTAGGGTTGAGGGTTGAGGGTTGAGGGTTGAGGGTTTAGGGTTGAGGGTTGAGGGTTGAGGGTTGAGGGTTGAGGGTTGAGGGTTGAGGGTTTAGGGTTTAGGGTTTAGGGTTTAGGGTTTAGGTTCCCCGGGCACAGGGACGCCAGGAGCAACGCCGAGAGCGCCGGGGAGTCCGAGGGCGTGCCCGGCTGGGCAGAGACCAGGGCCTCAGAGGTTTAAGGGTTTAGGGTTTAGGATTTAGGGCTTAGGGTTTAGGGTTTAGGGGTTTGGGGTTTAGGCTTTGAGGGGTTTGGGGGGAGAGGGGAGACGAGGGGTGGGGGGGATAGGGTTTGGGGTTCAGGGTTTGGGGTTGAGGGTTTCGGGAGGGTCTGGGGTTTAGGGTTTGGTGTTGAGGGTCTGGGGTTTAAGGTTTAGGGTCTGGGGTTTCGGGCTAAGGATTTCAGGCTTAGGGTTTGCGGCTTTGGCTTTGGGTCTGGGGTGTTTGGGGTTTAGGGAATATGTTGGGGTTTAGGGTTTTAGGGTATTGTTGGGGGGGGGGGGGGGGGGGGGTGTGTGAATGGGGCTTGAGGTGTTGGATTAAGGTTTCAGAGCATACTACGAGAGAGAATGTCTAGGACACTTCAAGGGTTTCAAGGCACCGTTTCAGTGCACTACCCCAAACGCCCTAAACCCTAAACCCTAATTCCCCTAATTGCTAATAACCTAATTACCATACCTGCCCTAATTACCTAATTACCCTAATTATTCCGTAATTACATAAGTACCCTAATTACCCTAATTACCCTACACTTAAGCCCTAAACCCTCCTGAAAAACGATGAAGGTCTTCGGGCCCAGGGCTTAGGGTGTATGCATCGTCTGCATGACACCCCTGATGGCCACCCAGCCGCTCCATAGGCGCCGAGGGCCTGGCAAAGAAAATGGGGGTTTCGGGTTTCGGGTTCGGGTTTCGGGTTTAGGCCTTGGGTTTGGGGTTTAGGTTTAGGGTTTAAGGTTTAGGGTTTAGGGTTTTGGGGTTGGGGTTTCGGGTTAGGGTTTGGGGTTTAGGGTTTAGGGTTTGGGTTTAGGCTTCAGGCTGGGATGTCCCCCTCAATTCTAACAGTCCTTCTAGGCTGACAATACTAGGGGTGCTCTAGAATCCCGATTAAGGACGTTAGTATAACGGGGAGCATCCCAAGGTTCGGGTTTTCAGGGTCGGGGAGGGGGGGGGTATTGATAGAAGGGATTCTTAGTCTTGCTGTTGCTTGAAAAACTTACGGTTCTGATGTTTTCAAGGGACGAAAAGAGGTACCCTGATAAGGGACCTTAGGGGTTCTTTAGGGGTTATTTGGGGGCACTTAGGTATCAGGGGCTCCATAACGGTATGTATGGGGGTTATATAGGAGAACAGATTAAGGGTCCCTGCTAGGGGTCCCCTTACCCCTTCATGTTAACAATTCGATTAAAGAAGCACCTGTACCTATTGAATTATTGCTGTGTCAAAACATGTTTTATTTCATTATTCCAACACGCAACTATTATTGTTCTTATTCCAAAACCCTGAACCCTAAACCCTACCTAGCACCTCACTCAGCAACTCCCCAGCTTTCAAGCGTTCAACTGAGAATGCCCACAAAACAACCTCTCCCACACCCGAAGCCCGAATCTCTTTTTTCCCGAGAGCTCTGAAGCACTGAAACCCTGAATCCTAAGCGAAGCCCTAGCCCTAAGCGTAGCCCTGGAACCTGAAAACCCCAAAGCCCTAACCCAGAACCGCAAACCTGAGCCCTTAACCCTAAGCCAGATCCTAAGCCCCCAAACCCTAAATCCTAAGCCCCCCCCCCTAGCCCATAGCCCCTATCCCTACCCCAAACCCTAAACCCTAAACCCGAAACCCTAAACCCGAATCCGCGCACGAGTGCCTTGGCCGCAGCGCTCGGACCTGCCAGTCTGGGTCTCGGCACCTGGGGGGTCTTTACCTACTTCTCCGTGTAGGGTTTAGGGGTAGGGTTTAGGGTTAAGGTTTAGGGTTTAGGGTTTAGGGTTAGGGTTAGGGTTTGGGGTTTAGGGTTTAGGGCTTCGGTTTCCGGTTTTTAGGTTTTAGGGTTAGGGTTTACTTTATTAGCCTTGTCCTACTAAACGTGTAAGTGTAAAGCTCAACCATCGGCTACGTAAGCTTAAGTGGTGTTTTTGGGGTTAAGGGCTCAGGGCTTAGGGCTTAGGGGCTTTGGGGCATTTGAGTTTCGGGCTTAGGGTTCTTTAAGTGGGGTAAACGTTTTAGGGCTCTGGGGTGTTTAGGAAGGTGTTTAGTGCACTTGTAAGGTTTTACTTCAGGGTCTAGAGCTTAGGCTTTAGGGCTCTACGGTTTCGGGCTATGCGTCTTCGGCTGTTGCGTTCTGGGGCGTTAGGCGTTCATGTGCTGGGCTTTTTGGTCTTTAGGGCTCTGGGGAGTATGCCTTGAGCAAGACCTTCATGATCAGCGGGGACTTGCCGCCTCCAGCATCCCATCATGATCAGTGCTGGTTCGTCTAAGTGGACGTCCAGGGAGACCGTCCACCACTCAAAGCGTCGGTTGGAGTGAGGTGATGTTGTCCCATATACCTTCTAGCGTCACACTTTCTCCCATTTAAGGCGAGATGGTGCTTGCCGCCCTCCACCAACGTCTTCTCGGCCCGGGCACATACGCCAAGGCAAGTCTGGGGTATGCCAGTTCTCAGCATGTAGGCTGTCCAGCTTTCCAGCTCGGACCTGTCCTGGGGTTTAGGGTTTAGGGTTTAGAGTTTAGGGTTTAGTGTCCTGGACATCGTTTCCAGTACGTAACAGGCCTAGTCTCGGGAAACAAGACACAGAGCCCGAACTGTGCAGGGTTTAGGGTTTAGGGTTTGGGGTTTGGGGTTTGGGGTTTGGGGTTTGGGGTTTGGGGTTTGGGGTTTGGGGTTTGGGGTTTGGGGTTTGGGGTTTGGGGTTTGGGGTTTGGGGTTTGGGGTTTGGGGTTTGGGGTTTGGGGTTTGGGGTTTGGGGGGGTTTGGGGTCGTTTGGGGTCTCTTGGCGCCACTTGGCGTTGAACACTTTAGGTGCAACAGGTACTTTTTGTTTTCTCGTCCGGGTTCTAGGTTTGGGCTTGTAGGGTTTGGAACTTGGGCTTCAGCTTAGGGCTTTTCGGGTGCTAGCCTTTAGGGCTGTGGGAGGTTCAACCGGTCGGCCAATCCAAACATTGGCAGTCGCAAGTACTTGCGCTTGGTGCCACCTCTAGGCTGCAACCTAGCGCCAGGAAACATGTCCACACGACACAGCCTGCTTTGGGCTTGTGGTGGAACGGGCGCGAGCACGGTGCCAAACAGGGGGACACCACGGCAGCGCTAGAAGAGCTACAGGCCCAGCTGCGTCCGACCCGGTGAAGCAGGATGCGTCCATCCCAACAACACGGCAGAGAGCATGGACGGCCGTAGGGCGAGGCCCCCGACACCTGCGTGAGTCTCCGGCGTCCCGCGAGATCTCAAGCACCACGCTTGCCAATGGGCCGTAACGCGACGTAAGAAGAACCTGACGGACCCAAGCAGATACCAGGCAGGTGTACGCCTCATCATCTGCAATCCCCGTTATGGGGGCCTCCGAACGGATCTGTGTGGTATATCCACAACCAGTGCCAATCCCCATTCACTCCACCAACTCCTGGCGGCGGCGCAGGGCCGCCCGGGCGCGCCAGGACCGCACCGTGACAGACAGTTCCTGAAACAAGGCCGCGTGAGTCGTGGCCGATTCCACACCTGTCCGAGCCGCAACAGCCCGAGCCAAGTGCTTGAGTACGACCTCGGCGCCCTTGTCCCACGTGCCGGTGCTTTCTACCACCATGGGCACAAAGACTATGCCTTGGGCCTCGCAGCACTGCGCAGTGTTGAGGTGGTTCTCTTTGTGCCTGGCGTAGTCAGCAGCCGCTGCAGCTGTTTCCCTACTGGCCTTGGCCAGGGTCTCCTGTCGCTGTGGCGCCGTGACGGCGAAGTCAAGTGCAGCAGGAGACCCGGCCAAGGCCGGTAAGTAAACATCAGCAGGGCGTCTGCCAGCAGAGCGAGTGTCGTCCGGGCACTGCGGGAGCAACAGCCCAGACTTTTCTTTTTCGGGTCGCAACCCTGCCCGCTCCGCCCAATTGCAGACTAGGTCACGGACGGCATTGTGCCTCTGCGTGCGTTCCCCGCCGGCTACACACATAGCGGCATGGTGTCCGCAGGAGTCCAGGATACCATCGCAACGTGGACACCAGACATCTTCAGCGGCTTCAGGGACGCCCAACCGGACCCCCAACTCAGTAGTGAAAATGGCTGGCTCCATGCGCGTTTTCCCGGCCGGTAGCGCAGCGAGGAAGGCACGGGCCCCAGCTCCGGCCTCCGAGAAAAGAGCCGCCCGGGTAGCCGTGTCAGCAGCTAACAGAATGGCATCCCACACCGCCGAGTCAATGTGCTGCGATAGGTCTCGCTGGCTGCTGCCCGTGACAGCTTCCAAGGTAAGGGCTCGATGACCCGGGAGCTGGGCATTGAGGGCGTTGAGCGCCTGGACCACATCGGGGTCGTTGAGCAGGTCGTTGGCGGAGAAGGATGGGTCCAGCTCAACACAAGCAGACAAGCTCTTCCCTAAAGAGGCCAAGTAGGCGGCGGGAGCGTGCCCGACAGTGCGGCGGAGTCCCAGCCCCGCTCGCGCATAGCCTAACCCCGCCTGTCGCCACTGTGCAGCCGTTGGGTGGATGCCGGTGAAACTGGCAAAGGAGCGCCTTACCATGTCGTCGAAGCCATCCAGGGCGCCGCGTTGGGCATGCGGAGGATTGCAGCGCATACTGTGCACCATCCGAGTGTATCCAGCACAGGCGCGAAGGAGGCGCAAAGCCACTTGGGGGTCGTCCAAGTCAGCCAAGGCGTTTAAAAGCTCAGCAGCTTTGGCGGCACGCTGTCCAGTGTGGTCATTCACGAAGGAATCGCTCCCAATGGCCGCTCCAAGGAACTCGAAATTGTCGAGGACCTTGCTGGCGCCGTCGTGTTTTCGCAACATAGCAGACGGGAAGTTGGCGCTCAAAGCAGCAGCCGGCACTGGCCCGCAGGCCACAACCTCGCATTTGGCAAGGTTCAGCGCAAGCCCGATCTCCGCAGCGCGGCGCTGAACTTGTAGCAAGGCAGCCCCCACCGCGGGAATATCCCCAGCCAAGATACCATCGTCCAGAAAATGAACAGCAATGTCCAGGGGGCAGGCGCGCAGCTCCGAGGCCACCGGCTGCAGAGCAGCAGAGAACAGCAAGGGGCCCAAAGGATCGCCTTGCTGGACTCCGGACGAGCTCACCAGGGTGCGCTCTCCGAACTGCAAGCGCGTAGGCTGCCGGTAGCACCAGACAGCCCATCTGGCCATGGCGGGGAAGGTTCAATCACAGGCTTTGCCTGGGCTCCGAGATTCAGGGGCTTAAGGTCGGTAGGGTTTAGGGTTTAGGGTTTAGGGCTTAGGGCTTAGGGCTTAGGGTTTAGGGTTTGGGGTTTAGGGCTTAGGGCATATGGAAATCGTGTCACTGAAAATAACCCACAAGCACTGAGCGCCTAAACCGTGAAAACCATACGACTTCGTACTTTTCCCATATGCCAGCGGCGTAATTCAAGGAGGGACCGCTTGAAGGGAACCCGAGTCTTGTTCCCATATTTCCCCCCCTTTTTTCTGCCTTATCCAATATACCTCAGTAGCCCTTACAATTACCCCCCAAAGGTCCCTTATAACCCTAAACCCTAAAACCTAAACCCTAAACCCTAGTCCCTCCTTCAGTCCCTTGATACTTTCTGCTCTACTATCACATATTCGGTCGGGGCGCAGGGCATCTGCCAAGACCTCCCCGCAGCGCGCCGACCCTGGGCCCAACTTGGAGAGTTGAAGGGTTTGGGGTTTAGGGTTTGGGGTTTAGGGTTTGGGGTTTAGGGTTTAGGGTTTGGGGCTTAGGATTGGGGCTTAGGGTTCAGGACTTGGGGAGTTGAAGTGGTTTGGGGCTCGGGGGCCTTACAGTTTCATAAACGGATATAGGAGCACATAGGATGCGTGCAGTTGGGACACAAGCTGGAGTCTCCACTAGCCCAAGAACGAAATAATGCACGTGCCTCTTGCTAAAAGCCCTGAACCCTACACTCTAAACCCTGAAACCTCCAAGCCCTCAATCCCCCGAAAGCCCTGAACCCAGAAGAAATGCCTATAAACCCTAAAGGCCTAAAGAAAATTTTAACCCTAAACCCTTTCCTGAGCTCAAGGCCTATGGGCACAGGGATTGCATTGCAGGACTTCGGGCTTGGGGTGCTACAGTTTTGGGGAGTTGGGGCTCTTGAAAGCAGCCTAAACCCTAAACCCCAAACCCTAAACCCCAAACCCTAAACCCTAAACCCTAAACCCCAAACCCTAAACCCTAAACCCCAAACCCCAAACCCTAAACCCTGTAAACCCTAAACCCTAAACCCTAAACCCTAAACCCTGATGAGGCAGCCGAAGGGCCCAGCTTCTTGGCTGTGAGGTGCCTGGCGGCATCATGGCGGCTGCTGGAGCCTCGGCCAAGATCCACTGAAGCCCCCTAAGGGTTTGGGGTTTAGGGTTTGGGGTTTAGGGTTTGGGGTTTAGGGTTTAGGGTTTGGGGCTTAGGGATTGGGGTTTAGGGTCTAGGGTTTAGGGTTTGGGGTTTGGGGTTTGGGGTTTAGGGTCTAGGGTTTAGGGTAGGCCCCCAGATGGGCTATCGGTTTCAGGGCTTAGGGTCTAGGGTCTAGGGTCTAGGGTTTAGGGTTTGGGATTTAGGGTTTAGGGATTCGATCTTGGGTTTGGGCTTGGGGCTTAGTGTTTGGGGTTTGAAGTTTAGGGCTTGAGATTGGGTGTTATGTAGGGCTTAAGGCCTGGGAGGCTGAACGTTTGGGAAACCTCCCTACTCCCGTTAAACCCTAAACCCTAAACCCTAAACCCCAAACCTCCGTGCAAGGATGCTTAGGAGGGCGTCACCTCACTCGAGCTACGAAGACACCACAGGCCACCACCAAGACTTGAAAACCCATCATCTTCAAGGGGTTTAGGGTTTAGGGTTTAGGGTTTAGGGTTTAGGGTTTAAGGTTTAGGGTTTAGGGTTTAGGGTTTACGGCTTAAGGTTCGGGCTGGGCTTGGGGGCCTTCAGGCTTGCCCAGTAGAGGCTTAGTACTTACGAGGGTTTCGGGTTTAGGGTTTAGGGTTTAGGGTTTAGGGTTTAGGGGTTTGTCGAGTTTCAGCTGCTGAAGACCCCTGCCAGCTGCCGGGAGACTGAGACTTTGCTTCAGCACGGCGCCGCTGGAGGTCAGCGAATCTTGGATGCTTCGGACCAGCACCTATGCGCGGTTTAGGGTTTAGGGTTTAGGGTCTAGGGTCTAGGGTCTAGGGTTTAGGGTTAAGGGTTTAGGGTTTGAGTCCGCGGCGTCAAGGGTTCGGGGCTGAGGGCTGTGTACTATGGGGGCCTGAATCATTAGAACAGGATTTTCTTTTTTTTTTTTTTTTTTGGGGGGGGGGGGGGGGGGGTATTATACTTTAATGGGACCAAAAGAGAACATGATTCGTAGTTATTCCGACCCCTCTACTAGGCTGCGTAAGACTGGGCAGCTGGGGATTGGGAGATCTACGATCAGCGTCGTGGGGTTTTAGGATTTAGGGTTTAGGGTTTAGGGTTCAGGGTTTAGGGTTTAGGGTTTTGCATCTCGGTGTGTGGGAGCTTGGGTCGAAGTGACGGGATGATGAGGCAAATGAACCCTAAACCATGCACCCTGCACCCTAAACCCTAAACCCTAAACCCGAAACCCGAAACCCCAACTCTCTCAGAAAAACAAAGGCGCCGAGCCGCCCCAAAATGCCTTGCAGCCGATGACCCTAAACCCTAAACCATAAACCTCAACCCTATCACCCTATCTTAAGCTATTTGTGGGCGGGGGGGGGGGGCCCAGAAAACTAAATTTAAGTTATTTGTTGGGGGGGGGGGGGGGGGCCAGAAATCTGGAGCGACTGACCTTGCCGGGGAGGAAGGGGGGGAGGGGGGGAGGAGGAGTGAGGAGATGTGTTGTTTTTCGGTTGGGTGGACAACACTTTCTATTGGCTGTAATCTTTTTCTTGGCCCTACACCCCACACCCTACACCCTACACCCCACACTCTACACCCAACACCCAACACCCTAAACCCTAAACCCTAAACCTTAGGGACTGTGCTGGGCTTCTGGCGCTGAGGCGGAAGGCCGGCGAAGGCGTGGCCGCAACCATCCATACCAGCGGCCAGGGGCCGCGAGGGTTTATGGGGGTTTAGGGGGTTTAGGGGGTTTAGGGTTTAGGGTTTAGGGTTTAGGGTTTAGGGTTTAGGGTTTAGGGTTTAGGGTTTAGGGTTGGGGCGGGGCTCTACCATCATTTGCAGGCCTCTACTATGACAGAAATGCTCGCCGGTAACGGCGCTTGTAACGGAAACTGTAACGGAAAGGAGCGGAGCTGTAACGGACTTGTCGCGGAGCTGTAACGGAGTCGTATCGGAAGGCTGCAACGGAGCGCTACCGGCTGCAGCGATGCTGTAACGGAAGCTGTAACGGAGCCGTAGCAGAAGCAGCAACTTGATAACAGACCTGTAGCGGAACTGTAACGGAGCTGTACAACTGAGCTGTAACGGGAGCTGTGGCGGAGCTGTAACGGAGATGTAACGGAGCTGTAACGGAGCTGTATAACTGAGCTGTAACGGAAGCTGTAACGGAGCTGCAGCGGAGGTGCATCGGAGCTGTAATGGAGCTGTAACGGAGCTGTCACGGAAACTGCAACGGAAGCTGTAACGGAGCTGTAACGGAGGTGCAACGGAGCTGTAACGGAGCTGTAACGGAAGCTGTAACGGAGCTGTAACGGAGGTGCAAGGGAGCTGTAACGGAGCTGTAACGGAGGTGCGTCGGAGCTGTAACGGAGCTGCAACGGAACTGTAACGGAAGCTGTAACGGAACTGTAACGGAAGCTGTAACGGAGGTGCAACAGAGTTGTAACGGAGCTCTAGTGGAAGCTGTAACGGAGGTGCAACGGAGCTGTAACGGAACTGTAGCAGTTGCTGTAACGGAGCTGTAACGGAGGGCCCACGGTGGGCAGCGCAAATCCCATAGTAAATGATGGTAGAGCCCACCCCCAAGTTTAGGGTTGAGGGTTTAGGGTCTGGGGTTTGGTGTTCAGGTTTAGGGTGTAGTGCTTCGGGCTTAGGGTCCAAAAACCCAACACCCTACGTAAACCCTCTGAGAAATTTGGGAGTGGCTTGGGGATCTGAGGCTTGACGCCAGTTGCCCCTGCGAAAGCTATCAGAAGCTTTCAGATCACTGACATAAAGCTTAAATTGCCGAAGCCTAGGACCCTGCATAGGGCCTTTTTGTAAAACAGACAGGTCCATGCTCGGGGCACTTTTCTAAGGGCATCGTCTCTGGTGGGTTGGGCTGGGTCGGGATCAGAGGCAGCTTGCCGAGTGATCGCTTAAGTACTTGAACACCACGCGATTTGGGGTTTAGGGTTGAGGGTTTAGGGTTTAGGGTTGAGGGTTTAGGGTTTAGGGTTTAAGGTTTAGGGGTCTCGGGTCTAGGGTTTAGGGTGCCGTCCTAGTGTGGGGATGCAGCGAGTCGACGCAGCTAGAGCCTTGGTGGACGTCATAGACGTGTACCGTCATCTTGGTAGCCCAGGAACCATATTGTGATAAGGGCACCCTAAACCCTAAACCCTAAACCCTAAACCCTAAACTCTAAACCCTAAACCCTAAACCCTAAACCCTAAACCCTAAACCCTAAACCCTAAGCCCTAAGCCCTAAGCCCTAAGCCCTAAGCCCTAAGCCCTAAGCTCTAAGCCCTTTTTGGGGGTTGCTTACTTTATAAGAAAACCTTGAACCACAAAAAGGTACAAGGGGCACCTCTGGGCCACCGAGCCACCACGCCCCAGAGAAATTGGGATGTTCCCCCCCTTGTACTAACGAATAGTCCCCAATAGGGATTCTAGTATATACTACCTATTAGAAGCCCTATGAAGGACTGCTAGTATAATTGGGAACATCCCAACATGATAGCATAGCCGGTCCCAAAGCCCAACCGAAAGCGACAGCAGGGCTGTGGCCTGAAAGCTGCATGCCTCGTCAAGGGGATCTGCGGCGTCTTCCAGATTTCTGACTAAAATTGACCGGCGATGTGTCTTGGAAGGTCAAGAACTGCTCGGCAAGTGCTGTCGAGAAGCTACATGCTTCTTACAGGCATGCGGCATGACATGATGTGCTGCGGCTTCCTGAGCAAATCAAAAACTGTGCATGCGGAATGCCTGAGCCAAGCTCTGCAAGGTCATAGCGTCCCAATCCAAAACTGGCGAAAAGACGTGGTGCTGAAGACGAAAGCTGGCGAAAAGACCTGGTGTTCAAGGCAATTGCGAGGGCGCGGCAGACAAAAGCAGGCAGCGTTTTGCTGCGGATTGCCATGAAAACTGTAGCTTGGCAGCTGCCCCAACATCCAAAAGATGCCAGAGATCTGCAAGAGCCTAGATGGATACTGGCGGATTCGCACAGGGGATGTCCTGCCAAGGGAAAAATCTAAACGCACTTAAACAGAAGCCCTGCTAGGTTGTTCATTCAGGGCTTAGGGTTTTGGGTTGGTATTGGGCTCAGCTTGGCCTGACGCAGTCCCATGTGCACACCTAGGACCTAAGGCGGCGACGCGAGAATCACAAAACGACTACACTCAAGGGACGAAAGGAGGGACTGTTATGAGGGACCTTAGGGGTTCTTTAGGGGATATTTAGGGGCTACTTAGGTATGTAGGGACTACTTCTAGGGGTCCCTCCTTGTACCCCTTGGTACACCAAGATTTCGAGCGCACAAGGAGCCTTTGGAGGTCAAAGGAAGCAGACGTGAGCCGAAGTCGGCACCACTTATGCAAAAGGTGAAGCTTCCAAATCGGCATCAGAAAAAGCTCCGCCTCCTTTCGACCCCAAGGGACCCTGTGGCCACACGGCTTTGGGGTGAGACGGACGCACGCGGGATTTGGACTATGGTTTCCCTAAACCCTAAACCCTATGAAGTGTTCAGCAGGGTTTGGCAAGTCAACAGCAGCATGCAAGGGCGGGGGTCTCAGTATCGATTTGGGAGTTCGCCCTGCCAGCTTTCTCAGAGCCTCACTCAGGGCTTGTAGTACTTGGTGGGAACGAACGGCATCTTTGTTACCTCAGCCAAAAGGCAATCGGGGGCGTAGGCTCTCATCTCCTGAACCTCGAAGCCTAAACCCTAAACCCTAAACCCTGAACCCTAAACCCTACACCCTGAACCCTATCCCAAACCCGAAATCCCAGAACACCCTCTCCAAACCATCATGGTGATGGCCCCTCAAGGGTTTAGGGTTTAGGGTTTAGGGTTTAGGGTTCAGGGTTTAGGGTTTAGGGTTTAGGGCAAAGTTTAGGGTGTAGGGTTTAGGGTCCTGGGCGACCTGGATCCTAAACCCTGAACCCCAAACGGATAAACATGCAAGATTGCATTTCCAAGAACGGTCCAGCAACCTTGTGAGGTTAAGTGGAGGGAAGCAAATCAAAAAACTCGAGCCTGTGCGGGTTTCGGGTTTAGGGTTTAGGATTTGGGGCTTAGGGTTTAGGGTTCAGGGTGTGGGGTTTGGGGTTTAGGACTTAGGGTTTAGGGTTCCCAAAGATCCAAACACTCCATGCCTCGAGAATCCTACACCCCAAACCCTTCCAACCTGTGTCAAAAACGTTATTTAAAACAACTATATCAAATATAATAAATAAACAAAATAATTATAAAAAAAGAGGAAAATGTGGAGGTCCCCGCCTTGGCAGGGTAGCGCTTGCCGCGAACCACCACCTCCCAAGGGAAGCCAACATCCCAAGCCCCCTAAGCCCTACACCCTAAGGCCAGCAAGCATCAGTACTTGGGCAGGGCTCTTGAGCTTTTTCAACCCTAAACCCTAAACCCTGAACCCTAAACCCTAAACCCTAAGCCCTAAACCCTAAACCCTAAACCCTGAACCCTGAACCCTGAACCCTGAACCCTAAACCCTAAACCCTAAACCCTAAACCCTAGACCCCAGCCCTGAGCAATCCACAAGGCAGCCTGGAGGTCGGTGCCCTGCTTGTTGTGGGGCTTGTTGATGTAGCCTGCGCTTGCTCGGAATCCAGGAATGAAAAGGGGCTCTGAGGGGTCTTTAGGGTTTAGGGTTTAGGGTTTCGGGTTTAGGGTTTAGGGTTTAGGGTTTAGGGTTCTAATAGGAGGTACTTTAATCCTTATTAAAAGGACTGTTCCCAAGTTTTGGGTTCCTAAGGTGCGGAGGGCTGCGGAGAAGAGGCACTATTTACAGGGTCGTTGTTAAGGGCGTGGGCTTGTTCAAGGCTCCTTGGTACCCTGGGAAATTGAGGTAATTCGAAGTCACCCTTGTTGTGTTTCCCGAACCCTAAGCCCGGAAACCTGAACCCAACACAAAAAGCTCGAAGGCAACCTACCAAATTTCATAATTCTAGAGCTGCGGCTAAATCCTATTGTTTCAAGGCTTAGAGGGATGTACAGGGCTTGTAGGGATACCATGGTTTGCAGGGCTTATACATGTTGATTTTAATTTCAGTTAGGCTTGGGTTCCAGTCGGCTAAAGGCTCTGACAGGTTCCTAGTCTCGGGATACATATGAGACTCTGAGGCCCTAAACCCCAAACCCTAAACCCTAATCCTAAACCCTAAACCCTAAACCCTAAACCTGAACCCTAAACCCTAAACCCTAAACCTCAAACACCGAAGCCCCTACGCTACACCCTCGACCCGCCGCTTTGAAGCACTGTGCGCACTGTCAGGACAACATGGGGAGCCAAGGATAGCGTGCACCCGCGCCTATGGAGATGTTCTTCTTCAGGCAGGGCGACATGCTTCCGCTGGTCACCTTCTAGACCCAAGAGTAACCTACCCTAAGGCTCTTGGGTCCTCAAAACCCTAAGAATTGAGACCCCAGAACCCTCCTTAGGAGGTACCAGTCCCTCTGTAGGAGGGTCCATGGAGCCTTAAGGTAGGAACCCTAAACCCTGAACCCCAACTAAACCCTTTTTGGGAAAAGGGAACCAAAACCCTACAAAAAGGGAATGAGGGCCTACTCCGGGTCCGAGTACCAGGATATCAGAGGCCGCCGTCGTTTAGCGTTTAGGGTTTAGGGTTTAGGGTTTGGGATGTGAAAACGTCCTACACGACCTACGAGGCTGGCCTCTTTAGCCTTATTGTATACACAGAAGCCGGGAGCTTGTTTCCCGTCAGGATCCAAAACGATCCCCCACAACAACGGTCACAAGAGCTAAGCCCTGGAAGCTCTGCAGCACTTAGGCCGAAAGAATATTCGAACCGTGAACCCTAAGCCCTAAGCCCTAAGCCCTAAGCCCTCAGCCCTAAGCCCGAAGCCCGAAGCCCGAAGCCCTAAGCCCTAAGCCCTATAAACCCTAAACCCTAATTAAACCCTAAACAGCGCAACAGCTTGCTTCAAGCTCTCCCGCCCCCCCCCCCCACCCCAAACGTGCGCGCGCGAAAGCGCAGCTCTCCCTGCCTTGCCCACCACCTGGCCATCCAGGGTCTCGATGTCCGCGCCCTCCCGCGCGGGGGGCCCGGCGGCGGGCATCAGCCCGGCCCGGAGCCTGCGGGGTTTAATAGGGGTTATGGGGGTTTAATAGGGGTTATAGGGTTTGTAGGGGTTAGAGGGTTTGTAGGGTTTATGGGGTTTATGGGGGTTATAGGGGTTACAGGGGTTTGTAGGGTTTATGGGGTTTATGGGGTTTATGGGGTTTATGGGGCTTCATAGGGTGTATGGGGCTTTGTGGGGTATATAGAGTTGTAGGGTTTATAGGGGTGGGCTTACATCACTTACATAGGACTTTAGGGCTAGGGCTTTTAGGGCTTAGAGGGCTTTAGGGTCATTGGGCTTTGGGTTTGGAGGGTTCAGGGTTTGGAGGTGCTAGGCGGATGACTCGGGACTCGAAGACTTGGAGGGCTTCGAGGGTGTGAAGGTTTAGGGTTTGAAGGTTGGAAGGTTTAGGGTTTAGGGCTTGAGGGTTTAGGGTTTGAAGGTTTAGGGTTTGAAAGGTTTAGGGTTTAGGGCTTAGGGTTTAGGGTTTAGGGTTTAGGGTTTAGGGTTTAGGGTTTAGGGTTTAGGGCTTGCCCTTAACCCTAAACCCTGAACCCTAAACCCTAAACCAGAAACCCCAAAAGCAGCCGAATGCGCTCGCAAGATGCCGGGGCAGGGCCTGGTGTAGCTCTTGTCCGCCAGCTGGCCCAGGACCACATCGCCTCGCAGATGCGCACCCTCAAGGGTCTAGGGCTTACCCCAAACCCTAAACCCTAAACCATAGAAGCCTCAACCCCACAGCCCGGTAAACCAGGTAAAGCCCTATAAACCCTTTTTCAGCCCTCCTATGAGCCCGATAAAGCCCAAAAGCCCTAGAAACCCCTGAGCTAACCCCGCGTCCCAACTTAACCCTAAGGTTTCAAGGGCTTCGGGCTCAAAAAAGCCCTAAACCCTAAACCCTAAACCTTAAACCCTAAACCCTAAACCCTAAACCCTAAGCTCTAAAATTCCGAACTGGGGCCCCTGGCTCCCAATGAACTTGTTCTTGGCTCCAGCTCGCCTTGCCTTGGGCACCACCCAGCCTCAGCTCGCAGAGCTCGAGGGTTTGGGGGGGGGTTTAGGGTTTAGGGTTTAGGGTTTAGGGTTTAGGGTTTAGGGTTTAGGGTTTTAGGGTTTAGGGTTTAGGGTCTAGGGTTTAGGGTCTAGGGTTGGAGGGCTGAGAGGTGTGGGATCGGCTCTGCAAGCCCCAGGATGGCTGTTTTGGAACAGGATCGCCTCCCCAACCGAAGTCTAAACCCGACGCCTCTCTGGGGCGCGCACTGAGGCCCGCCTCGCAGGGAGTGGTGTCCTGCGCATCTCCCGGGCGCGCGGGAGGGCAGGGGGGGAGGTGTGGTACCCGAAACCCTAAACCCTAAACCCTAAACCCTAAACCCTAAACCCTAAACCCTAAACCCTAAACCCTAAACCCTAAACCCTAAACGTGGTGGAGGCGGGATGTGCGCGACGGGTCCTCGTCTAGCTCGTGGCCTCGGAATGCCAGAACAAGGCTTAGGATCTACCTGAAGGCTTCCCCTTTTTTGGGCTTTCTAACATAATGTTGACTTGACATTAATAAAGCCCGCTACAATTATAAAATCCCGCTGCCCGGAACACAATAATGTAACCCGCCACAATTATAAAATCCCCGCCCGGAATTATTTTTTTTCGGGCGATGTTGTGCAACTAACTTAAACTGATAAGTTTCAGGGTGTTGGAAGAGAATGAGTTTAGAGCTTGCTGGCTGCAGACACTCTTTTTGTAGTGGCCAAGGCTCGCAGTAGAGGCTCACTTAGCCCACTGTGGTGGCACTGTGACAGCTAGATCGAAGCAGAGCTGCCTCATGTAGAATCGCTCTGCCTTGGCCTTGTCGCAGCTTAGACAGCCCGACTGCCATCTGCATCTAGAGCACACTCCTGGGTGCCCCTCAACCCTAAACCCTCAACCCTAAACCCCTAATTAGGCCCTGAACCCTCACCCCTCAACCTCCTCCTCCTCCTACTACTACTACTACTACTACTACTACTACTACTACTACTACTAGTACTACTACTGCTACTACTACTACTACTACTACTACTACTACTACTACTACTACTACTAGTACTAATACTACGTCCTACCAGGATTTAGGCGGATATTATTGAGGAGGCCCTGGCCGAAAAGATTGATCAATGAAGGGGGGGGGGGTTTATTAATGCGAAGTCAACATTATATAAAATAAGCCAATATCATGAAACAGAACATGATATACTATAATATGATAGCATATATCATTACAGTATACCACCCTAGAGAGGTACTACACAGGAGCCTTTGGGCACGCACCGTGCCTCTAACTGCTGCGCCCGACTAAGCCCACATCGTTTTCGTTGAGTCCGCGGCCAAGCCCTGTACCTCCTACCCCAACGCTCTGCCTAAACCCTACAACCTAAACCCTAAACCCTAAACCCTAAACCCTACAACCTAGACCTAAACCTTACATTGCAAAACCATCACCCTCAACCCGATTCGACCCCTAGTGGTGCAGCCTCAGCCCTGAAGCCTACACCTTTGACCCTGAGATCTGGACCATAAACGCCCTAAATTCATCTTGGAAAGACCTTACAGTAATTACACCCTAGAATGAAAACCCCAACCCTACAGCCCAATCGTACACCAAACCCCCAGAACCTAACTCCTGACGTCCGAAAACCTGAAGCCCTGAACACAAATCCCTAAACCCTAAACCCTAAACCCGAAAACCTAAACCCTGAACCCTAAACCCAAACCCTAAACGCTAAACCCTAACCCCTAAACCGTAAACCCTAAACCCCAAGCCCAGCCAAGCCACAAGCCCCCAACCTTGGGGGACCTAAGCCCCTAAGCCCTAAGCCCTAAGCCCCAAACCCTAAACCCCTAAACCCTAAACCCTAAACCCCAAACCCCTAAACCCTAAACCCTAAACCCCAAACCCCTAAACCCTAAACCCTAAACCCCAAACCCCTAAACCCTAAACCCCTAAACCCTAAGCCCCCAACCCCTCTGGGGAACCGGGCCGTAGAGGCAAAGCCCCGCCTCCAGCCTCAGGGCATCTCGGGCACCCAGCCTGGCACTCGAATCCCTAAACCCTAAACCCTAAACCCTAAACCCTAAACCCTAAACCCTAAACCCTAAACCCTAAACCCTAAACTCCCCGGAGCCAACCGTGGCGGAAGCCACGCGGCGAGCCGGACCTCCGACTGCGAAGAGAGGAGTTGCCAGACCTTGAGGCTTGGTGTTAGGGGTTTGGGGGGTTTAGGGGGTTTGGGGGGTTTAGGGGGTTTAGGGGGTTTGGGGGGTTTAGGGGGTTTGGGGGGTTTAGGGGGTTTAGGGGGTTTGGGGGGTTTAGGGGGCTTGGGGGGTTTAGGGGGTTTAGGGGGGTAGGGGTTTGGGGGGGGTTTAGGGGGTTTAGGGGGTTTTTAGGGGGTTTAGGGGGTTTAGGGGGGGTTTAGGGGGTTTAGGGGGTTTAGGGGGTTTAGGGGTTTAGGGTTTTAGGGGGTTTAGGGGGTTTAGGGGGTTTAGGGGGTTTAGGGGGTTTAGGGGGTTTAGGGGGTTTAGGGGGTTTAGGGTTTAGGGCTATTTGCGGTTTAGGGATGAGAGTTCTAGGGGTTTATGAAAGATGCCCCATGGACAATCCACAAGCCCCATGACATGTGGGTCCACTCTGCGAACATGATGTCAGCCCACTTGGGGCTTGCCTGTGAGCTCACATGGAAGCCGACCATGAAACCCTAAACCCTAAACCCAAAACCCAAAACCCTAAACCCTAAACCCTAAACCCTAAACCCTAAGTGGACGAAATAGCTGCATGTCTGAGACTACCCAAAAGGTTTAGGAAGGTTTCAGGAGTTCAGGGTTTCGAGCTAGAGGTTCGGGCCTGGGTCTGCGTTGGAGGCGTTTCAGCTTCATTCAAAAGGCGGGGCAGAGGGTCCGGGGCTGTCAGGGCCTAGATTGAGGACTATTAGTATAAGGGGCAACCTGTGATTCCCAACAGCACATATTATGTTCAGAGGGTTCAGGCGTAGAGGGTTTAGTGGAGAGGGTCAACTCGGAACAAACTTTGCCCGGCCACTGCGACGGCCGCCTCACCGGGAACGAACACCTGAGGAGTCGGCGGAGGATGTGATTTTGGGTTTGGGGATTTAGGGAACTGCCGCAGGACACTACGCCTGAAATGTTTATCTCAAGAATACTACTGCGGGGTCCGCACCCCAAGCCCCCCACAATCAGAAGTTGTGGGGTTCTGAAGGTCGGGGTGATGACGTAGCTCTCGGGTCAGAGGTTGTAGCGGTTCTTTGGCTTTGGGTCTAAGCCTGAAGGCTTTCTTGGGTTCCCTCACTGGCGTAGGAACCGACACTTCTTAGATTCTCTTGGGCAGCTACATCCCTACACCTGAAGCCCTAAACCCTAAACCCTAAACCCGAAACTCCATCACCGGTCAGAGGAAGCTTGTTAGTCTCACGTGGGCTTCGGATTTTAGACAGGCCCCGCCTCGAAGCCGTCCTCGCCAGTGTACCCACACCTCCGAGGGGTTTAGGGTTTAGGGTTTCGGGTTTAGGGTTTAGGGTTTAGGATTTAGGGTTTAGGGTTTAGGGAAGGTCTGGGCTTTCAGTTTTTGGGTTCTTAAGGGAGGGGGGTTAATGGGGGTTCTTTTTTATGTAGGGTTTTGGGTAGGGTTGATCTGAGGTCTTTAAGGAAGTATTGTTTAAGGATTTTATGAAGTGGCACCGGCTTTTCTCTTTGGGAATGCTGCCCTCTGGAAAGGATTTGTTTGATGTTTTTTTTTGGGGGGGAGGAGTCGCTGGTAGCGACGGCTAGTGGGTTTATATACTATATATATATATATAAGGGTTGAATGCTGTTGGCAGAAACTGGAGGGGTTTAGTGCTTAGGGCTTAGGGTTCATTTAGGGAAAGTTTTGCAGGAGTGTAGCTGCCGGTGTCTCAGAATCGTAATCCGAAGAGACTCACTCGAATAAGCCCTCGTGCCCGAAGCCCTACGGTAAAGTTACCAGTCCTCAAAGCTTGAATCGTAGGGTTCTTCAGGGAGGGGGGTTCAAGGGGGGTATCCCTAAACCCTACACCCTAAACTAAACCCTAAACCCTCCTAGGTAACTCCTCTCGCCAAACGAAAGGGCTTGCAGGCCGCGACCTGGAGACGAGGCACTCCGCACCTCCCGAGGTTGCAGGTTCAGGAGCTACAGAGTTTAGGGTTTGGGGTTTGGGGTTTGGGGTTTAGGGCTTGGGGTTTAGGGTGCCCCCTAAACCCTAAACCCTCCCCCCAGCCCCCACCCTACAGAGAAGTCTTCCCAGTCACCCAGTCTATTTCATTGTGCTATGGGCTGCTTAATGATCCAACCAGATATAGGGTTTGGCTGAGGGCTTGGGGTTTCTGGAGCCCGGCTGCCAGGCCTCCAAGCGTCATCCACATGCACTCGCCGAAAGGCACTGCCTTCAGGTTCGTGGATGGGCTGAGGCGCTGCATGACCTCTGGCGAGGTATAGGGTCGAGGGTTGAGAAAAAAGCCCTCAACCCTAAAGCCGACAAACCTAAGAAGTCTAAAGCCATAGACAAACAAAACTCTAAACGCTGCAAACGAACAAAACAGTAAAGACTCTTTAAAATGGGCCACTCCTTGCGTTCTCAATATCAGAAATTTGGCTTCGGGTTTAGGGCTTAGATTCTTACCTTTCATGGTTGAAATGTCAAGCCCCATTGGCCAGACTCGGGTGACTGCAGACCTTCTGTGAGTCCCAGAACGTTTGCAACAAAGGGAATTAGAGTGTAGGTCTTTCAGTCTGCGTCGCCTGCTACCTCCTGACAAAAGGAGGATTTCGGTTTCTTGCGGTCCCCGATTGTCGACCCGTTTTATAAGGGACCCTGTTTCGAACGGAGCCGGTTTGTGGAGCTTGACTTAGCAAAGGTTCCTGCAGTGGCTGCGCTGCACTTCGCCTTGCAAAAACTTTAAACCCAATTCCGAAGCCCTGAACCCTAAACCCTAAACCCCGAAAACTGAACCCTGAACCCTAAACCCTGAACCCTAAACACTAAAGCCCTAAACCCCAAACTCGGAGGCCCTAATCCCTGAACCCCAAACCCATTCAGTGCGGTCGATGATGCTATTAACCCTAAACCCTGAATCCTCAATCCTGAACCCTAAACCCTAAACCCTAAACCTTAAACCCTAGACCCTAAACCCTAAACCCTAAACCCTAAACTCGCACATCGGCGGACCTCCATCGCCTTGGGGCCCTGGATGGCGAAAAGGCCGCGGTTGTCCCACATCACCTGCTGCGGACAGGCTCTTGCTCGACGCTTGGGGCCTTTCAGCCCAGGGGCGTACTTGGGGGGTTAGGGTTTAGGGTTTAGGGTTTAGGGTTTAGGGTTTCGGGTTTAGGGTTTAGGGTTTAGGGTTTAGGGTTTAGGGTTTTAGGGTTTAGGGTTTCGGGTTTAGTCTTTAGGGTCTAGGGTCTAGGGTTTAGGGTTTAGAGTTTAGGGTTGAAGGTTTGGGGTTGGTGGTCTAGGTTTCAGTTCACAGGCTAAGCTAGAAGGAGGGACTTCTCGACCAGACCTCGAAGTAAGATGAAACCAAAGTGGGTCTCGGGCTTAGGATTTGCGATTTAGGGTGTGGGCTTTCGAAAGGGGATGGGGGAAGGCAGATGAGCTCCTTAATCCCTAATTAAAACATAACAACGAGTAGTTGCATGGTCCCTTAGTATGGGCCCTTAAAGATGGACCCCTTATATACCCCTTTTCTACCCTATACTACCCAAGGCCATACATCAGAACCCCTAAAGCAGGTAAGGGACCGTCTGCCGGGACCATGTAACTACCCTAAACCTAAACCCTAAACCCTTAACCCCAAGTACCCCTTATATACGCCTTATATACCCTATAGACCTCAGCCTTCAAACTACCCTGCAGGCTCTTCGCACCTCCATCTTCACGTCGCCGCCGAACTTCCCCAGCTGCTCCTCAAAGTGCTTCAGGTCTTTTGGGGCGCAGCCGGCGTTCACGACCTGCCAGGGATTTGCAGTTTCGATGTAGGGTTCAGGGTTTAGGGTTTAGGGCTTTAGGACTGAGGGATTCCTTGGATGTTCGGGCTTTAGAGGTATTTGGAGTTCTCTTACAAGGCCTACAGAGCTTGTGGGGATCTATGGGTCTAGGTTCAGAGTCTAGCTGGCACAAACGGCGTAGGTCAAATAGTCGAATAAAGCCTGACGACCCTCAACTCTAACAGTAGTGCTCACGGCAAGTGAAACTCAACAATGATGAGCAAGCATCCATGAGCACAGCACAAAAAGAACATAATTCTCGGTGTTACTGGAATTACGACTATGATGCTGATTCGGGACTTTTATCCAAGGGACGATGACACGGAAATGGGAGTTTGAAGCGAAGGCCCGAAATGAGAGCCGGCGCTCGAACCACAAACCCGAACTGGAGAGTTGTAAAGGTATGTATATATGTATATATGTATATGTATATATATGTATGGTAACAGGGCCTCCTGTGATCCACTAGGCCTTCGTTCAAATTTATCATGTTAGCTCGTTTTGAATTTATTTCTAGCATACCAACCCTTCCAGCCGCTCTATATATTTTAGCTCGTTTTGAATATATTCCTAGCATACCAACCCTTCCAGACGCTCTATATATTCAAGACATCTTAGATGTTTCAGATGTTCCAGACATTCTCAACTTTTCAAACATTCCAGACTTTCCAGACATTCCAGAATTTCCAAACTTTCCAGACATTCCAAACGTTTCCGATATTCCGGACGTTTCCAACATTCCAGACATGCCAAGATTTCCAAACTTTTAAGATATCCTAAACATTTCAAACTTTTCAGATATTTCAGACATTCCACACTTTTCAGACTTTTCAGACTTTTCAGACATTTCAGACTTTTCAGACTTTTCAGACTTTTCAGACTTCTCAGACTTTTCAGACTTTTCAGACTTTTCAGACTTTTCAGACATTCCATGCATTCCAAAATTTCTAAACTCTTCAGACATTCCAAGCTTCTCAGACATTCCAAACGTTTTCAAGATTCCATACTTTCCAGGAATCCTAAAAGACTCAAACTTTTCAAACATTCCAGACATTTCAGACTTCTCAGATATTTCAAACATTCCAGACTTTTCAGACTTTTCAGACATTTCAGACTTTTCAGACTTTTCAGACTTTTCAGACTTTTCAGACTTTTCAGACTTTTCAGACTTTTCAGACTTTTCAGACTTTTCAGATATTCCAGAAATTCCAAGCTTTTCAAACATTCCAGTCATCCCAGACTTTTCAGACATTTCAGATATTTCAGACATTTCAGACTTTTCAGATGTTTCAGACATTCCAAACATTTCAGACTTTTCAGATATTTCAGACATTTCCAGACATTTCATTTTGTTGTCAGATATCTGTTTGATTCTGGAATATCTGAAAAGCCTGAAAAGTCTGAAAAGTCTGAAAAGTCTGAAAAGTCTGAAAAGTCTGAAAAGTCTGAAAAGTCTGAAAAGTCTGAAAAGTCTGAAATGTCTGAAAAGTCTGAAAAGTCTGAAAAGTCTGAAAAGTCTGGGCTGCCTGAAAAGTGTGAAGATTTTGAAACGCCTCGGAAGAGTTTAAATAGTCTGTCAGGTCTGCAATATCAGGAACATTAGCATTTCAGTTACTTGTATAAGAAGGCCCTGTTACCACATCGTAGTAATGTTTAATAATACTATATATATATCTATATTATATAGAAAAATATTATATATAATAATAATAATGATAATAATAATATATATATATATATTAATATATATATATATATATATATTATTATTATTATTATCATTATTATTATTATTATTATTATTATTATATATATACATATATTATTTTTCATAATAATAATACTAATATATGTATATATAAATATATTATTATAAATATATTATTATAATTATATTATTATTTTTATTATTATTATATATATACATATATTATTTTTCATAAAAGATATTCATATATATATTATTATTCATAATAATAACTAATACATGTATATATTATAGACTATTATTATTATTATATTATTATATATACATCTATTTTTATTCATAAGAATAATAACAATACCAATATGTGTATATATATAAAAATAGATTAGTATGTGTATATTATTATTATTATCATTATATACATATATTATTATTTATAATAATAATATATATTATATATATAATATAATTTAATAATATATATATATGTATTATATATATATATATATATATAATATAACATGTAAAAATTAGACACAACGTATTTATATAATATATCGAAAAATACATATCATATAAATATTTTGTATAATACAATATATATATATATATATATTGAAACCCTAAACCCTAAACCCTGAACCCTAAACCCTAAACCCTAAACCCTAAACCCTAAACCCTAAACCCTAAACCCTAAACCCTAAACCCTATATAATTAATTAATAGAATATATATTTTATAATATATAAACAACATAAATATGTAATAAATATGTACAGATATAATATTTTAATTTCTGCTCAGGTTCCGACCTCAGATGCAGTGGCCGGCTCGTCAGTTTCGTTGCCCTAACCCTAAACCCTAAAACAAACACTGACGCATACACACGGGGGGGGTGTGAAGAACGGCACTCTCACCACGAGTGAAAAAAAAATAAACAGCTGCGAGCTGCTTTGAGGCGGGGCGGTGCCCAAAGCAGAGAGTGTTCCGGCATTGTGCGTCTGGGTCAAACTCATGAAAGCGCACGGCCAGCGATAGTGTCTGAGTCTTCATGAAAGCGCACGGCCCAAGTTTCCAGGGTTTTGATCTGTTGATTACAGCTTTGGTGCTGAGTCCGGCTGTGTCTCGCCATCATGTCGAGCCCTCCTAAGCAGTACATTTCCACGATGAAGAACGTCTACACCTATGTGCAGAAGGAGTGGACTGCTAGTGGAAAGCGGATCTTGGGTGAACGTGGACACGCTGCTATTCATCTGCAGTCTGTTCGTAAAAGCCACCCAGCTCTGCCAATCTTTCTCTACGCGCTGGTTGGTGTCGTAGTAGCCTCGAACGGAGCTTTGCTTCGAATTTGGGGCGGGCTCTCACCGGTCGCCTTGTGGATTCTCAACTGTAATTACAGTCAGACGCGCAAAAGCGGTCTCACATCCATTGCGGAGGTGTTCGCATCTGTAGCAGACCAATGCGTCCGCAAGACTTTTCGCCGACTTCTCCAGAACAAGAGTGTGGATGCCAAGGTGAAGACTACCACAGTACAAGAAGACGGCAGGCACGAAGACACGCTGATGCAAGACCTGGCTGCTCCAGCCGAGGCACAAGATGACAGACATGCGCGACTAAGTCTATGGTCAGTGGCATATCTTGGCGGCACCATTGAGCGCTGCAAGGAGCGCTGCAGTGGTGACTTCAACTTTGTGCAAAACAATCCTAAAGCCTTCAAGGATTTGCCAGGCATTGATGCGTCTGCTACTGCTTCTGCAGCCGAAGCCGCCGTTGCAAGTGGGGAGGGCTTGCGAGGGCGTACCTGGTTTTCTACGCTGTTGCTCTTTGACGAAGCGTATGAGTTTCTAATGGAACTCGGCATCTTGGACAGTCCAAGTTCCGCTGCAAAGAAACAGATGTCTGGAGGCGTTGATGTTTCTGGTCAAACCCCCAATGCTGGGTGGGCAAACAGGCTACTGCAAACGGGCGTGAGCACGTTCGAAACGAAGAGCTGTGGATCGTTCGGCGGCTTGCACTCTCCAAGCGTCAACACAGCCCTAGCCGGCAATTTTCATCCCGGCGTCGCGGTGGAGATGATTCGCGGGCTCCGTGGCGACCACGGATGCCAAACAAAAGCTCGCTTCCTGTTTGCCAGTGGGCAGCCCATCCAGCCGCATGAGGAGTACGAATCTGTCGGCTTGGATGCCAAAGTAGAGTACTGCGCACTCCCCAGTGTGTTGCTTGATTTGTTGCGACTGAACTGCTTGGAGAGTCCTGAGAAGGCAGCAGTGGAACTAAAGCACGAGGACGACCTCATCGACGGTGTTGCTGAGTTCACGGACGCAGGTTTCTTTCCCGATGCAGTGGGTTGGCCTTACACCTTGCCAGACGGCGTTGTCACTAAACTTCGCTTTCGCCAGACTCCAGACGGTCCTCAGCCAGAGTGGTCCATGGCAGACAGAGATGTAGACGTTCCTCCAGAGCTTGAACTACGCCCGGCAGCGCAGCGTCTCACTGAGATCTTTGAGCAGGAGCACCGCGTCCTAGAGTTCTCAGAGAGCGGCAAGCAACTTTTCAAGAGCTACTCGTGCTATTTTAATATTATGGTGGCTCAAGCTCGAGAAGATGGTGACGTGGGTCAGGGTGCCCAGATGGGCGCGTGTCCGTGGAAACTTGCCATGCTTGCTTCGGCTTCTTATTAGCTGCAAACCAAACTTTTCAATCTTTGGTGCTCTTGTAAGGTAGTCGATTCTGAAAGTTTCGACTTTGATTTCCTTAGGTTTTAGGCCAGTGAGGCTTTGGCACTCTGGGATCTTGCCTGGCAGCAGTCGGCGCCGCCGGTTAATCCGGAGGCGCCGGTCCTGATCGATGCGGATGTGGTTGCACGGGCGTTTGGACTGCTGGAGATTCTAGAGAGCGTAGTGGCTATCATGGCTGGTAAGGAAGAGTCGTCTGCCTTCTCAACGTTCAACGAAGCCGACTCAGCGGAGAGAAAGCGGAAAAGGCCCATGGCTGACGAAGATCAGCTTGCTCTTGCTCTGACGGGACAGAGTTCGAACAAAGATCAAGACTGGCAACCGAAAGCACAACACACCGGACTGCCTGACACCGAATTCTATCGTCGGTTGCTCCTCAAGGCGGAAGCTTCATCAGAGGGGGCAGAAACCTGTGTCATCAAGTCACGAAGCGTGTACAACCTTCAGAGGTCGAAGGACCAGCTCACGCAACAGCCTTCTCTTGGGGACTTTCGCGCTATTGTCAAAGCTGCTCCGTCAGTTCTGGGTAGTTTCGATGCGGCCACAGATAGCTACAACTTCACTTGCCCCTCTTCAGCTTCATCGCCAGAATATGAGGCAGCCCTGATGCAATACGCGAACATATCTAGTGCCGCTTTGAAATCTGCCCTCGCCAACTCGACCAGTAAACGTGTGAGGGTCAAGAGCAAGCCAGCCAATCAGTCATGATTTCTGAGTCGTGCAGAGCCAGCAGAGGCTGTCATATTGCAGAGTGACAAACTCTCTGACTCTACAACATTCTACGGTGTACAGCTTGCTTGTGATGTAAGCGCTAGCTTGACTGTCGTGCAGAATGAGTCTTTGCCATGCGCTTTGTCTAGTTTCGCTTTTATGTTTGATGTACAGTTGGAGTGTTATAAAATCACATCAGCTCACGGCTTCTTGGCAACGAGCGAGCAGGAGCTGTCGTATTGCAGGCCGATAGCCCCTGTGCTTCAAGAATGTCCTATTACCGTCCATCGAAAGCAGTGCTAGGACAGGCTCTGGCCGGAATATTGTACAGTCTGCTTCCGGCGTGTGCGCACCGTGCACTGATGCAAAAGAGTCTTGTCGAAATTGCGCGGGCTCGGCACCAGTGTCGCTGTGGTACTCAACACACGAAATCGATTTCATCCAGCACTGCTGTCGCAGCCGTTTCCAGAGTAGCCCTTCATCGCTTTCTGACGCAGCTCTACATTTCTGAGACGAGCGATATGAAGCAGTTTCCGAGCCCTAAGCATGGGATGTTGCGACTGGTGCTTCGAAAGCCTTCTCAGAAATCGCATTCCGCAAAGCCAGATCACGTTCCCTACGTACCACGAGATCAGCAGCTCGATAGTGCGAAGAAGGCAGAGCTACGATCCCAACACTGGTGTTGCTCTCTATCGGACTTGGTGCAGATGTCCGAGAACAGGCTCATCAAATTGCTCTTGAAGCTGGGAATCTTGTGGAACTTCACACGCTGTCCACATTGCAGAACAGGAAAGTTGTCAGGCTTGTTCAAGCACAAGAAGCGAGGATACGTGAGAAGATGTCAAGCGAAGTCGTGTCACAAGTATGTGCTTCCACATGCACGGCATCCATTCTTCTGTACTGGATGGGGCCAGTCATTCATTTCTTTGCGTCAACAGGTCCTGGTTCTTTTCTGCAATGTGACTAGGGTGGACACTGGCAAGATTCATGTGCTGACGGGCCTTGGAGCAAGGGCGGTGCAAACTCTGTCTGCCAGATGGAGAAGAGCTGTAAAGGCTTATGTTCAACGACAACAAGAAGCTCGGCTCTTCGGCAATCTTCGAACTTGGGTTCAAGCTGAAGTCGACGAGGTCACAGTTCGTGGAAAGAAATCAGGCAAACAAGTGACCTGGTTCCAGTATTGCGGTCTGCTCGAGCGCGGCAACCGTAAGAGCCTCACCCTTGTCAAAATGCGAGTGAAGTCAACGTCTGTCAAGCTGAAGGGCAAGGGCAAGGGCTCTGCTGTGTCTCCGGGACCCATATCCAAAAAAGAATGGAAGCAGATAGGGTTCCGTTATCTCAAGAATCGGAAAATCCTGTTACACTGCGACGGAGCACGTGCGTACAGGTACGTGCAGATACCTGGCGTGGTTACCGATTCGGTGAGACACAAGCGTCCGAGCCCCATATATGCCGCTACATGGAAGCACCGCCTTCCTCGAGATTACAGGAAAGCACATGTCAAGGGTTTGCCCAAAGACCAAGCGGACACGGTATGGGTGAAAAAAGGCACCCAACTCATAGATAATGTGTGGCGGCAATTGAAGTTGATCGGGGTTCCGAAGTCCACGAAAGCGGATGAAGGGAACATTGATGAGCGGGTGCGTGAATTTCAATGGCATCATTGGCATGCCGAGCAGGACAAGTTCGCTGCTGTCGGCAATATTGTTCGAGCTGCGTACGAGGCGCGCAGGCTCTGAAGCCATGACTGAGCAAGCTCGATCTCGTACAGCTGTTCGAGATTGCTCATGCAGCGCGTAGTTTCTGTTTCTGTACATACACTCTGCTGCACCTGGTTCCAGCGCGCAGTTTCTGTTTCTGTACATACACTCTGTTGCACCTGGCAGTTTCTGTTTCTGTACATACACTCTGGTTGAATTACCGCATTTTGCTAGTTTGGCAAGCAAGTTCAACTGTACAGTCGTTTGATGCTGCTTGCGAGAAACTCTGTAACGCAGTACCCAGAAAGCCGAAAAAGAGCTTTCTGCATGGCTGCTTGTTGCAGTCATCATGCCTGGTGACCTCTTGAAGTTGTGAATTCAAGACTTTCTCCGTCGATTCGCCAAAGCCGCACATATCCCAGTAGTAGATTGTAGAGTCTCTGCAGAGTTCCCGTTGCTGCAGCTGCCATGCAGTACGCTCATATGTTTGGGAGCCGACCCGTTGATGTTCCTGCCGTGATAGCGCAAGAAGCCCAGCTCGTGTGGAACGTGCTTCCCATTTGCATCCGTGCTGCTGAGCGCAACTACTTCGCGCGTCCATTGGTGGCCATTCAACGAACTCGCCAAGAGACCGTAGCGTGGCTCCGAGTTCTACTACAAGAAATCGAACTTCACGACGCACAGCGCCAGGACATCATATTCTGGATGACAGTGCCTTATCTTTCACTACCATCTTCCTGCTCGGGGCAAGTGCTCGAGTTCTTGTTTCCATCTGTGCTGCCCACGACAAGCGTCGAGCTAGTCTTGCAGTCTCCCAGTTGGATTCTAAGCGACTCTGACGATGATGATGTTGAGTTTGATGACCTTCGGCATGATGAGAACTTCGAAGCTTTGAAGAGCCGTAGTGAGCAAGAGCGCAAGCTCTTGGATCAGGTTCAACAGATGTGCGGTGAGTTCATGTGTTCCAACATTCGTGCGTGCGGCCACATCCATTTTCTTCGTCATCGTCAGACGATCTGGCCAGTTTCAGTACGCGAAACAGCTGTACGATGGTCACTCTGAGTCTGAGTAGGGATGTGTACATATGTACTGGGACTGTGGGTGAGGCCCCGGCCTATCATTATGCAGAAAGATAGGCTAGGCCTTGGTCGCGCTGACCATACTCTTTCAATACGTGTTTGGGGAGTTGGGGAGAAAGTTCAGGCGAAACGTGCTAAAAAAAAGATCTTGTTGGCACCGGCTGTGTCACAAGAGTGCACTTATCGCTGCTACAACGTACAAGTGCCTTCGTTGCAGTCGTTTCGCAAGCGAAAACCACCCGGACAGGGCTCCCGGGGCCCTCGCCCGCCCAAAGCCCTTAACCCTAAACCTTAAACCCTAAACCTATGACTGATGTCTGTGGCCCAGGCTCTTGCATATTGGACTGTGAGTGTGAGGGTGTCTCGCATGTTTAGGGTCTAGGGTTGGCGTCTCAGTCCTTGATGTCAAAGCCTTTTCGACACAGGATCGTTTTCAATGCTTGCCGTGCTGTGACTGTTTCAGCCAGCACGGAACAGCTGTTGCAGCTGGGCATTGGAAAAAAATATTGGCAGTCTCTGCGTCGCGCGTTTGTCAGAGGCAGAGGTGTAGTGCTCGTGTCGTAGGGGTAGTCTTGTACTGCTATGGCACCAAAGAAAAACAACCAGGACAGGGCAGTGCCCCTTCCGCCTGGGCGTGTGCAAGTCCAGGACGGTGGGGCGTCCTCAAGCCGGGCGCCGGTACTACCGCTGTCGCCTCCAGCGCGTTCGGTAGACGTCACGGGTTCGGGTGGTCCGGCAAAGAAGAAGATGAGGATGGCGAACATGTTAAGGGCCAAGTAGGCTTCCAAGCCATGTTAGTTTCTTGCAAGCGGTACCAGCTCTTCTCAAGCAGCGCGAAGTTTCAGACCATGGCGCCAAGCGCGTCCACGTCGGGACTGCGCAAGTCCCGCAGTTCCGTCACTCTTGTCTTGTTCGTGGGGAGTTGGTGACCCTTGATATATTCCAAACATGGCCCTTATACTTATACTGCCTTAAGCATCTTCAAAAAGATACCTAACTGATGGCCTGCGCCCGCCCTTGGCGGAGCCGTGCTAATTCAGAAAGATCTTTATAAAGATTGGTAAACCATTGTTTCATATGACCCAGGATCCTTTTTCTGGGGAGTTGGTGACCCTTTATATATTCCAAACATGGCCCTTATACTGCCTTAAGCATCTTCAAAAGGGTACCCAACTGATGGCCTGCGCCCGCCCTTGGCGGAGCCCGTGCTAATTCAGAAAGATCTTTATAAAGATTGGTAAACCATTGTTTCATATGACCCAGGATCCTTTTTCTGGGGAGTTGGTGACCCTTTATATATTCCAAACATGGCCCTTATACTGCCTTAAGCATCTTCAAAAGGGTACCCAACTGATGGCCTGCGCCCGCCCTTGGCGGAGCCCGTGCTAATTCAGAAAGATCTTTATAAAGATTGGTAAACCATTGTTTCATTATGACCCAGGGTTCTTTTTGTGGGGAGTTGGTGAGTCGTGGTGCAGTCTGTGCCTCAAGCAAGGCTGAGACCATAGTTCACGGTACTTATAGTCCGCCGCTGCGACATCAGGCACCCTCAAGGGATTCAGACTTGCATCCCTAAGGTTGTACCCCTAAGGGCTCCTTTTATATACTCCAAACATGGCCCTTATACTGCCTTAAGCATCTTAAAAAGGGTACCCAACTGATGGCCTGCGCCCGCCCTTGGCGGAGCCCGTGCTAATTCAGAAAGATCTCCATAAAGATTGGTAAACCATTGTTTCGTATGAGTCGCAAAAGAACAGGCACCATTCTTGTGAAGCGTGAGGGGATTTTCCTTTCAGCGCGACTCAGCCATGGAGGACCGTCTGGAAGACTTGACGCGTGCCGCCGCGGCGCAATTTGGGGCAGGGTTCCGCTACGCAAGCGACTTTGGAACCAGTTGGGTGTACCAGCAACTCGATATGCAAAGAGGCAATCGGGTGTCCAAGACTGTGTCGCGATTATACATGTCGACTTGGAACGCATTGGACCGCATGTATCCAGAAAGAGTGGTTGATTGGCCGCATTTGCCTGAGCCACGTCCGATGTTGCACGAGGAGACGCATTTTCATGCCCTGGGACGGACAAAGCCATTGACACAAGATGTCATTCTGTCTGCGTATTCGCCGCAGGCTGTGCGAATGGCTGCGCAGGGGAATGAGGATGAGTTCTTCGCCGCGATTTTTGCTAACCCGCCTTTGCAAATGGATCTGACGTGGACAAGGAAGGAGCGCAAGCGCGGTTTGAAGGGGCCCACGGAGGAGTGGCCCCTTCAGGCGCAACATCTGGCAAAGGAAGAGCAGCCCTTGTCGCAAATTTTTCAGCGGCCGTCCACTGCGGAGGTCACGGAGGTCGAGGCGGCAGGAGTCGGCGAAGTGTACCGCTTTGACTACACGGAGCAGGCGGTGAGACATCAGATTCATCCACGGCGACTGCACAATCGGATATCCGGCTTATGCTGGAACGCCGGCGCGGTGCGCCAGGGAATCGACATCTCAGCCTTGCTCGCAGGCACGTGGTCATACTTAGCCATGCAGGAGTGGGTTTCGGGTTTAAGGTTTAGGGTTTAGGGTTTAGGGTTTCGGGTTTAGGGTTTAGGGTTTAGGGAATCGACACCTCAGCCTTCCTTGCAGGCACGTGGTCATACTTAGCCATGCAGGAGTGCGACCTCATGGATTTGCAACGGTTGGAGAGCTTGGAATACAGTGTCGTCGCTGTCGCAGAATCAGGATTGGCAGTTGCAATGCCCGAGGATTTTCTGGCTCGGAGCGGGCAGTTGGTTCAGGCAGTGACTGAAGACCTACCGTCGGGGCAGTGGGCCTTGAGGGGGATCTTCGGCAAGTTCGACCTAAGAGTTCCAGAGGGGTGGCCTTTGCAGCATCTTGTCGTGGGGTCTGCTCACCTAAATAACATGGTGGCACGTGAAAAGAGAGGACGAACCAGAGATCTGCTGCAGCAGTTATTTGCCGCGGCAGTGGAGGCTTCTTGCGACATTTTAGGTCTTGACCTGAATCAAGGTTTGGGCCAGTTGTCGGATGAACTGAGGATATTCATTCAGAGGAACAACTTGCAGCCAGTCGCAACAGAACTGTTGGGAAATTGCGAAGGCGATTGTTGCGGGTGGCTACAGCTTCCTGGCTCGCAACTCTTAAATCTGGCCGTACAAAGACACGGCCACATCCCTTTCGACCATAGAGACTTGCGAATCCGCATGTATGACACGGACTCCCACTACCCTGCCTTCGTCTTTCACTCCGTGGACAACAGTCGCACCAGAGGAGAAGCGAGCACTGCAAGGCTCAAAAGGAAAGAACGTAAGGAGGAGAAGCTGGAGCAGAAGAGAGCCGCGAGGGCAAGCGCTTGGAAGAAACCGGTCTGATGGTCTCATGCTAGAGTCTCTGCAGAGTTCCCCTTGCTGCAGCTGCCATGCAGTACGCTCATATGTTTGGGAGCCGACCCATTGATGTTCCTGCCGTGATAGCGCAAGAACACTGCGCACCCCTTAAGATGTTAACTTGATTTAATGCGATTGATTTGTTGGGGACAGCCTTACTGATAGTGTTGCTTTTGGAACCAAGGCTTTGTGGATCATAGGAGGCTCTGTTGGCATATGTATATATGTACATGTATACAAAAAATATATTTCTGTATATATATATACATATATTAATATATATATACATATATGTATGTTCACATAGAACAACCTACATATACATGTTGGCAGAAAGGGGCTCATAAGCTAGAACTATCCCCAGTTGGGCCAGCAGCAGGCCGCGTCAAGCCCTAGCTCTTTCGTGGTTCTGGCTCGGGGTTGAGGCTTTGGAGTTTCTGGCTTGGGGATGCTTAGGGTTGATCATTAAACCCTAAACCTAAACCCTAAACCCTGAACCCTGAACCCTAAACCCTAAACCCATCCACTAAACCCTAAACCCTAAACCCTAAACCCTAAACCCTAAACCCTAAACCCTAAACCCTAAACCCTAAACCCTAAACCCTAAACCCTAAGCCCTCCGCCTGCCTGGTAGACGTGCTCCCCGTGCTCCTTCGAGTTGCACTTCGTCACCTGCGGGAAACACGGAGCCAACTAGCACGGATCCTCATCTTGCGGCTTGGGGTTTAGGGTTTAGGGTTTAGGGTTCAGGGTTCAGGGTTCAGGGTTTAGGGTTTAGGGTTTAGGGTTTAGGGTTTAGGGTTTAGGGTTTAGGCTCTAGGGTTCGGGGTTTAGGGTTTAGGGTTTAGGGTTCAGGGTTCAGGGTTCAGGGTTCAGGGTTCAGGGTTCAGGGTTCAGGGTTCAGGGTTGAGAGCTTGGGGTTTGGGGGTTAGGGTTTAGAAGCAGATGGAGCCCAGAGCTCTGCCAGCAGAGTCAGCAGTCATTATAGGATTCTTAAGGGAGGGCTTAGGGTTTAGGGTTTAGGGTTTAGGGTTTAGGGTTTAGGGTTTAGGGTTTAGGGATTAGGGTTCAGGGTTTAGGGTTTAGGGTTTAGGGTTTAGGGTTTAGGGTTCAGGGTTCAGGGTTCAGGGTTTAGGCTCTAGGGTTCAGGGTTCCAAGGTAGCGTATGGCACCCAAGGTTCCCTGATAACCCGCCACCACTCCCTAAGGCCCTAAGGCTCCCGAAGCTTCCCCACAATTTTGTAGGTACCTACCGCCCATGAACCTAGGAGCCCTATTGAACCCGAAACCCTGAACCCTAAACCCTAAGCCCTAAGCCCTAAACCCTAAACCCTAAGCCCTACGCCCTAAGCCCTAAACCCTAAACCCTAAACCCCAAACCCTTTCCCTCGCTTAAGAATCCTAAAGAACTAAGGCTGGAACCAGAGTGTCATCAATGACGCCGCCCCGCTCGTTCGTGATGACGCTCAACGTCCCCGTCATAGGTGGCAGTCCTGACCCCTTTATTTATTTAGGGTTCTTCAGGAAAGGGTCAGGGTTTAGAGTTTAGGGTTTAGGGTTTAGGGTTTATCCCGGACTTCCCAACATGAGTGCATGCTGGACCCATCCACTTGAAGAGCTTCAACAACTTTCGTGAGGCAAGGGTTTAGGGTTTGGGGTTTGGGGTTTGGGGTTTAGGGTTTAGGGTTTAGGGTTTAGGCCTTAGGCTTTAGGCTTTAGGCTTTAGGCTTTAGGCTTTAGGGTTTAGGGTTTAGGGTTTAGGGTTTAGGGTTTAGGGTGTAGGGTTCTAGGGTCTACTCACTACTCTACCTTGAGACCTTATAGTACGTAACTTCGGCTTGCCAAAACCTTTATTCTAAGAAACTCTGAACCCTAAATACTCTAAATCATAGATACCCTGAACCCTAAACCCTAAAAAACTTAAAAGCCCTAAATAATCTAAACCATAAATACCCCGAACCCCAAAAAACCTAAACACCCTGAAAGCCCTAAAATCCCTCAATACCCTGAATACCCTAGATACCCTATACTGAAAACCCTGAGAAGCCCCAAGTACCCTAAAACTTCAACCTTTGTTTCCCTTAAGAATCGAATTGGGGACATAACGAGGTGGACTCAGGTTTGTTGAGTTTTCGCAGATTGCAGGATTTAGGGTTTTTGGTTTATAGGGTTTAGGGTTTGGGGTTGAGACTTTAGGGGTCCAAGTCCAAGCATGGTAAGGTATCGAAACTTTGCCGATCCCAGAACATTAAGACACTGCTTTCGTGTTTAAAAGAACCCTGAACCTTAAACCCCCGGCCGTGAACCTTTAAACCCTAAATCCAGGAACCCTAAACCCTAAACCCTAAACCCTAAACCCTAAACCCTAAACCCTAAACCCTAGGCAGCCTCGACCTTGCACTGACGCCAGGAACGAAGCCAGAAAGGGGGGCTGGGAAGGGCGTGGGGGGTTATTCAGACAACCCCCCCTGTCGATTCTGACAAAGCCCACACTCTTCTCCCCACATATGCGGAGGGTTTAACATACGATTCGACTCTCAGACTACTTGCCCTGGGCCCATACCAACATGTTGCAAGCCAGAAAGCCCTAAACCACGTAAGCCCTACAAGCCGCCAAAAAAACCTGCAAACCCTGTCAAGCCCTAAACCTTACAAAGCTCTAAAGTCCTAAAATTGCTATCAACCACCCTAACAAAGTCTGGAAACCCTTTCAGCTCCAGAAGTCCCATCAATGCTGCAAACACCATCATCCCCGCAAACCCTACAAAGCCCTGTGAAGCCCCATAAGGCCCTTAGACACCCCTATAACGCCCAAACAAATCTTGTAAGGCCTTGCAAAACCCCATAAATCCCAAACACCCTATAATGTCCTAGGTAAAGACCTAGAAAGCCGTAAAACAAAAAACAAAAGAAGATAAAGCCCTAAACTCAGAGCTGACTGGGGGTCCATAGACATCGGCGGTGGTCACCCGCTCTACGAAGTCAAAGGCATCTTTGCCAGTCCACCTGGTCACAGGCAGCGAAAGGGGGGGGGGGTTGCGGTTCAGGATTGAAGGTATTTAGGGCTTAGGGTTTTGGGTTTCGGGTTTAGGGTATAGGCTCAGGGTTTGGGATTTGGGGCTCAGGGTAGTTGAGGATTCGGGCTTAGAGGTTTAAGTTGTTTAGGCTTTAGGGGATGTAGTGCGCTCCTCAATCAACTACGGGCCTTAGACCACGCTCCTTACACCTCAGGGTCCCAAAAAAGGCCCGAAGGGGCTCACATCCAATAGGCCCTTGGTTTAGGGTTTAGGGTTTAGGGTTTAGGGTTTTCCGAAAAGACCGCCTGATGCTGCACATGTGGCTGACATCGAAGAGAGAAGCGCTCTCTCCTGGGCTTGAGCGAAGCCAAGGAACCTAAACCTAGAGGGTTTAGGGTTTAGGGCTTAGGGTTTAGGGTTTAGGGTTTAGGGTTTAGGGTTTAGGGTTTAGGGTTTAGGGTTTAGGGAAGAAAAGGAGGGAAGCATAGTGCTGCAGCTGGGAACCCCCTCCCCCCCCCCACAAAAGAATAATGATGGTGCTCCAGGGCATCCTAGTGGAGGAAGAAAGTTGCAGATCAACAAGAGCCCCATGCCGATAGCCAGATGGCGGCCAAATCCCTCAGCGGATTTGAGCTGGTTTAGCGGGATTCGGGGGTTGGTCAGGCGACATCCAGACCCCCACATCTTTGACTGCACCGTCATGCGCAAGATGTCGCTAAGTCGGAGGGCCTGAGGGGTTGAGATCAGTTCAACGCATGCGCCACCCTGAATCATGTACAACCCAAAGGTCTCAGGCTTTGGGGTTCACGGCTTGGAAATGCCGCCAAGGGTCTTGTCCATTTGGTCGAGTCAATGATGCTCAGAGCATGCTTGCTGCCCTTTGCTTCGTACTGCACAGGCATGGCGTAACCTGCTGCAGCGGAGTATCCCTAAACCCTAAACCCTAAACCCTAAACCCTATAGGGCATTCACCGAGTAACATTTTGTCAGCTCTAAACGGCCTAAGCCCTAAACCCCCAAGCCCACAACCTGCAAACAGCAAAAGCAGTGACAGCCCATAAGCTTGTAGGAGGAAAAGAACCCTCAACCCGACACAACCTAGGGATCTATAGGGTTTCGGGCTTAGGGTCTAGGGTTTGGAGTTTGGGGTCTAGGGTTTAGGGTTTAGGGTTTAGGGTTTAGGGTTTAGGGTTTAGGGTTTAGGGTTTGGGGTTCAGGGTTTAGGGTTTAGGTTTTAAGGTTTAGGCTTTCGGGTTAAGTGTCTAGGGCTTAGGGCCTATGCGCCGGCAACTGGAGTGAAGTTTTTTGTGTCCTTCGTTGGGCTTAGGAGGGTCCAGGGCTTGGGCTTACCGGGAAGATTTAAGGCTTCAGGTTTAGGGCTTAGGGTTTTAAGGCTTACGGTTTAGGGCCCTAACCCCTAAACTCCAACAACTGCCCGTGCTTGCCTGCGAAGTCGACCATCTTCCCACCTTCCTTTACGTGCTCCTGCGCTTCAGAAAGAATGGCTGAGGGCGTAGGTCAGCGTTTAGGGTTCAGGGTTCAGGGAGTAGGGTTGAAACCCGAAACTTTCGGGTTCAGGGCTTAGAGCTTAGGGTGGCGGTTCCGAAGGCTATGGTGCGCAATCATACACTCTTCGAGGTGCGACGCTGCTGTGCATGCTTTCGGTTTTAGGGTTTTAGGGTTTTAGGGGTTTAGGGTTTAGGGTTTAGGGTTTTGGATCTAGGGTTTAGGGTTTTAGGTCGGCATGCCCAACCCCGCTGCGCTAAAACCCCAATGCCCCAACCCCAAACCCTAAACTCGCGACCCGTGGCATTTCGCATAGTCTGTTAATGGAAGCATACACAGATAAGGGCTCTCTTAACAAGGTGATGATCAATATCCTTGAATATAAAACCCGAAACCATCAACCCGAAACCCTCAACCCTAAACCCTATACCCTAAACCCTAAACCCTAAATCCTAAACCCTAGCCCCTAAACCCTAAAACCTAAACCCTAAGCCCCAAACCCCTAAACCCTAGACCGTATTTTGCTGGGGGAAGGAAGCCGAAGCCTGGAAAATGTAAGGCACTGTAAAGTCCGGCTTTAGGGTGAGGCGTTTAGGGTTCAGGGCTACGTGCTTAGGGTTTCGGGTTTAGGGTTTAGGGGGTAGGGTTTAGGGGTTAGGGCTTAGGGCGCAGGGTTTAGGGTGTAAGGAAGCAAGACGGTGCCCTCTCGCAGCTTCAAACTCAGTCCCGAACTCCGGATTCCTAGGACTCCCCCTGAACCCTAAACCCTAAACCCTCGAGACCCTAAACACCTCACCCTAAACCCTAAACCCTAAGCCCTACACCCTAAACCCTAAACCCTAAACCATAGGCCGCCCGCGCCAGGCGGCGGCCGGTACAACTGAACGCTACCGCTTCGAGATCTGCTTGCTTTGCCAAGCAGATCGAGCTTGCCACACCTGATGCATCCCTGCTAGCCATAGGGCACAATGTAATAATGGATTAACCCTAAACCCCCGACGCGCGACCCCGGCGGGGGAGGTCGGGCCTAAGAAGCTGTTGCGCCCCCGCCAGGTTGCCCCCGGCAGGTTTCCCCCGCCAGGGTTGCCCCCGCCAGGGTTGCCCCCGCCAGCCAGGTTGCCCCCACCAGGGTTGCCCCCGCCAGGAAGGGTTGCCCCCGCCAGGGTTGCCCCCGGCAGCGTCCCGCCAGGGTTGCCCCCGCCAGGGTTGCCCCCGCCAGGGTTGCCCCCGCCAGGGTTGCCCCCGCCAGGGTTGCCCCCACCAGGGTTGCCCCCCGCCAGGGTGACAGCGTCAGCAGGGTTGCCCCCTCCGGTTGCCCCCCCGAAATTGGCCTCGCCGCCTATTCAGGAATTGTGCGCCTGTATGCTTCGTCGTCCTTGTCTATGAAGGGCCCTGCCAAAGTTCTCCATTAGTGGCCCCCGCCAGGTTCCAGACATATAGAAATAAATACATGTTTATACCTCACCTTGCCCCTGCCAGGGTTGCCCCCGCCAGGGTTGCCCCCACCAGGGTTGTCTCCGAGGTTTGCCCCCACCAGGGTTGCCTCTGCCAGGGTTGCCCCCGCCAGGGTTGCCCTGTCAGGTTGCCCCGCCAGGGTTGCCCCCGCCAGGGTTGCCCGCCAGGATGCCCAGGGTTGTCCCCGCCATTTTTCATATTTTTAATCTACATTTTCTATCTTCTAATATTCCTTTAAGGAATTCCACTAATAATAAAATGGCATTTTTCCCTTTCATTATTAGTAAAGATTTCTATGGAAAGATATTAATTCTCGATCTATATCTTCTTCAAATTCATTTCGGCTTCTCTTCTTTCTCACATCCAGTGAATGCAGTAGAAGCATGTGGATTACTTACTCCCTTACATATCGTACCTGAATGGTATTTCTTATGCCAATATGCTATGCTAAAAGCTGTACCAAATAAAAATGCAGGATGCATTATCTTTCATCCTATTTTACTTTGTGAGAAGTCTTTCAATGTCATTCTATTTTAAAATTAAGACGTCCAGTAGATTTAATGGTTTTTATCGCAACCCCGCCGGGTTGCCCAGTTTTACCCCTGCCAGGGTTGCCCCCACCAGGGTTGCCCCCACCAGCGTTGCCCCCGCCAGGGTTGCCGCCGAGTTAGGGTTGCCCTTGGCAGGGTTGCCCCGCCAGGGTTGCCCCCGCCAGGGTGACATTGCCCTCGCCGGGTTGCCCTGTCAGGGTTCCGCGCCTCCTCACGTCGCCTACTCAGGAATTGTGCACCTTCTCTGCGACGGCCCTACGCACCTCGTCCTCTTCGCGCGCTGGCGAGGCTTCGTCGTCCTTCTCTATGAAGTTTTGTTTAGTTGCCGAGCAGGGCTTCAAGTGCGAAGGGCCCTGTCAAAGGTATTAATTAATTGCCAGGGTTTCCCATTAGTAGTCACCCCCGCCAGGGCCCCGCCAGGGTTGCCCCCGCCAAGGTTGACATATATATATATATATAGAGAGAGAGAGAGAGAAACTTACTGGCCCAAAACCCAAGGAAATAAAAGTTGGAACTTTCAGAATAAACTACCTTATAGGAAGCCCAAAAGTTGAAAAGATGGGTTTTGAGCCAGTAAGGAAATCAGAAAGTACTTTTAATACAAAAAAACCTCGCCTTGCCCCTTCCAGGGTTGCCCGTGCCAGGGTTGCCCCCGCCAGGGTCGCCTCCGCAGTTGCCCCCGCCAGGGCCCTTGCGCCAGCGGGTGGCCGGGCCTTCCGCGCTTGGCCCTCGATTCTGCCATATGAATGAGCTTGGGTCCGGAATTGGGCTTGAGGGTGTCTTAAACACAGTATGGGTGAAACAGATTGTCCCGCTCCCTGTTGATCCAGGAAAGTGTAGGCTCAAGCAACAGCAGCAGTCAACACGTCCCACCTCGGCCAGCGGGGAGACTCGAGGTGTAAGCCCCCTTGATAGGGGGGCCGTGGAGGGTAGACCGCTCTGAACCCGAAAAAGGCGGCAGTTTGGGTGGCTGGGGTGGGATCCGCTGCACCGAGGCGGCCCGACCCGCCACCACTGGCGCGGGTCGGGACCGCGGCACTTTGGAACACCTTAAACCCTAAACCCTAAACCCTAAACCCTAACTGAACCCAAGGCCTTTCAAGGCACAGCCCCACAACTTCTCCTCGTAGGTCAGCGTGCGCTTCAGCCCAGCCGAGAAGGCGCGCGCGAAGCGGGGGCATGCCTGCTGTTTAGGGTTTAGGGTTTAGGGTTTAGGGTTTAGGGTTTAGGGTTTAGGGTTTAGGGTTTAGGGTTTAGGGTTTAGGGTTTAGAGTTTTAGGCTTAGGGTTTCCTTGTTTTAGTTGCATGGTGGCTTAGTATGGGCCCTGAGAAGGGGACCTCTTAAATACCCCTTATCTACCCTATGATAAAACCCAAGGGCCCATGCTTCAGAACCCTTTAAAGAAGGTCAGGGACCATATTAAGGGACCATCTAGCTACCCTAAACCCTAAACCCTAAACCCTACACCCTAAACCCTAAACCCTAAACCCTAAACCCGAAACCCTAAACCCTAAACCCTAACCCTAACCCTAAACCCTAAACCCTTAGGGACCACATTAAGGGACTATTTAACTACCTTTCACAGGTGTGTGGAGGTTCCAAATTTTGGTGGCATGCCGGCCTTGACAGGCACATGTGCTGACGTACATAAAAAAAAAGCATGATTCTGCACAAAACACATCAGTATATTATATACATATGTGAGTTTCTGAAAACAGGGGCACGATTTCTGGGGGTCCCTTTAAGGGAATATATTCTATTTAGAGCAACGTGTACAGGAGTACAAGAGGTACCCTTATTTTGGGAAAAACACCGAATTCATGCATAGGTCCAATTTCGAGTATGTTGCTGCAATGCGAACTTTTCTCCAGACATCACAAAGCACATGCTGATAAGGGAACGAGGACATGCCTCACGAGAACCCCAAATCTGGAGATTCCCTCATATTCCTATACGAGGTAGGACCCTAAACCCTAAACCCTAAACCCTAAACCCTAAACCCTAAACCCTAAACCCTAAACCCTAAACCCTAAACCCTAAACCCCACAGGACGCCCAACACATACTCCCACCAATGCGTAATAGGAAGCCAAGGATGCCCTCACTGAAACCATTGGTACGAACCCTCCTCCGCATGGGGAGTGAACCCCACCTGCCAGGGCTTGGAGTCGGATTATTTCCAGCTGGCGCTGAGGGCTCACACTGCACAGCAAAAGGTTTTCAGAGGGGGGTTGGCATTTCTGGCAAGAAGGGGGGGGGGGGGGGAAGCACCTTCTTTAGGGTTTTACGGTAAGTAGCCTGATTCGCCCAGTTGGCTCCAGTCGCGCGTTGCAGGCCCTGTTCCTCATGGAGATCTGCCCAGGGCTCCCCTCAACACCTCCTGCTCCACGAGGTGCCACAGGAGGTCCACGTCCTTTGGGCAGCGGAGCTGCACGAGGAGCTGCTGCGGATACTCCTGCCGGAGGCGCATGACCCGTTCTTCCATCAGATGATGCCTTCTGAGCACAGAGTAGATAACAGAGTCCTTGGTCAGTAGTCTGCCTGGCTGCTCGTAGTTCCCGTTGCAGCACTCGACGTGGTAGATGGCGCGGTAGGCAGTGCGCCAGAAAGCACGGCCCAGCACGATCCAGAAGTCGAGGTCCAGCCACACGACCACCTCGATATCCTCCCACACAAGCCTTTTCATGGCTTTCAGGCCGTAGTTGCCATCCACAGTGAACCCACCGTGCGCCTCTATGCGAAGCACACTCGCACACTTAGCTGTTCAGTATCTGATAGGGAACTAAAGGTGTGAACCCTACTACTCACTTGCTAAGCACATTGCCTTCCTTGTCATGTTCTTGTTCCCTGCGTGCCTTGGCCTCCTGAACCTCCTTGGACAGGATCTCATCGAAGTCTTCGCGGTCGCGCAGCTGCCAGCCAGGCAGCCATGCCAAACGGTCCATGTCAATGTACTGCACGCCCTTGATCTTGGCGAGCATGGAGGCAAGGGTCGATTTACCACTGCAGTCGCATCCAACCACCGAGATGCGTTGCTTGCGAACCAGGGCAATGGCAGCCGCCTGCAGATCGGACAGTTGCGCTCGGGGGGTCCGCCGCCGGATGAGGACTCGAATCACAACATAGCCGACTGCAGCGGCCAGGGGCGATAACAGACAGATCCGCATTGCAGGCATGCTCTGCAATCGGATGAAATGTGAGTGATGCCAAAGGACTTACTTTCCAGAATGGCTCGCTGGAGGAGGACGATTGCTGAATCCCTGGCTCTATCGAATTATGGCACAGGATTTCGACTTGCAGCTGAGCCCATAGATAAAGCTGAATAGAGCACCCAAAGCAAGGATGAAACCCCATGTGAAAAAGGGTTTAAACTTCATCCCCTCATGGCAGCCCAGATGCTTCTTCACGGCTCTCTGCAATTGGGGGAGTACCCGCGGTTTGGACACTGGCTTGGACAGCGGTTTGGCCCTTAAAACCCTCTGAAAAATGCGCCTGAATGTGATCCTCTTAAACCCAACAATGCAAAATATATGAAAATGTCTCAAGGGCCCAGCGAGGCTTACAATATGACGTTTATAAGGCTTCTAAGGTCCATAAGGGTCGGAAAAATAACTAAAAATCTTCCCTTATGGTCCGGTTGAGATTATTTTATTCCGACCCACCAAAACCCTGTTGGAATTATTCAGGCCCCTATAATTCGGTTTTTGCAATGGCTTCGTCGCGCTTTCTGCGACCGTCTACCCTGCGACCTCTCTGCGGGCGACGGCGCCGGTGACTCGCCAAAGAGCCATGCTGGAGCCTCGCATCTGCTGCGTTTTACCTAGAGCAACCCTTGCACGTAAGGCTTTTAGGTTTTAGGGTGCCCTAAACCCTAAACCCCGAATCCTAAACCCCAAACCCCAAACCCTAAACCCCAAACCCTAAACCCCAAACCCTGGACTCAGGTTTGACAGGATGGCGAGGGGGATCCTGCGAGATGACTTGGCAAAGAAACCCGCGGGGGGAGGGGGGGGGAGGGGAGGTGTTCTACAGGTCCCTTAAGGTCCCTACCATATGCCATAAGATAGGAGTCCCTTGAAAGGTGTGGTGTTCTACAGGTCCCTTACTACGAATGCATAAGAACCCCCCCAAAAAACATTCTTCCTTATAAGGGTAATATAGGGATGATTGTTCTGCATTTCTTGGGGGGGGATTCTTAAGCAAATAGTCCGTTAAGGCCCGTTAAGGGAAGGACCATGGGATAGGAGTCCCGGTATAAAAGGGAATCCTATCCCTATTAAAGGACTGTTAGTATAAGGGGGAACATCCCAAGCCATATCGGTTGCTTGAGCTGGGGGTTAGGTTTTTGGGTTTCGGGCTTCGGGTGTCGAGACCGCTTATACAAGGTTTGGCCTCCTGTAGTCCCAGAAGCAGACTGCCCTCAAGCAGTCCTGATCCCGGGAGTGGAAACCCCAAACCCAACTAAACCCTATCAGGGTTTAGGGCTTAGGGGTTAGGGTTTAGGGCTTAGGGACCCTAAACCTTAAACCCCAAACCATAAACCCTAACCCTCAAATGCCCAGAGCTAGCCAAAGTTGGAGCTACCCTGAGCACGAGACACTCCAAGCGCCCAGTCCCGAACGCCAGCCTTACTTGTTAGGGTTTAGGGTTTAGGCTTTCCGGTTCAGGGGCAGTAGGGGGCGAAGAAATAATCCACTCCCCCCGCAGGAACCAGCAAGCAACAACGGGCTACTTGGGGCTTAGGGCTTGGGATTCGGGAAGTCGGCCGCGAGCGCGCGCAGAGCAAGCTGCCGCGCCTGGGCGAATGCAACCAAAACGGGCGCCGTCCCACAAAGCTTTTGAGCCGATCCGCACAGACAGCAGGGCAGAGCAGGGCCACGGTTGGAAAAATACTCCTGAAAATATGATCCTCTTAAACCCCAATCATCCAAGGGCCTGGCTTCTATAAGGTTTAGGGCCGTTCGCGGCGGATTTGCGGGCACCATGGCGCCATGCAAAGTTAAGAGCTTTAAAGCCCTAAACCCTATACCCTAAATCCTAAGCCCTACACCCTAAACCCTAAACCCTAAACCCTAAACCCGAAACCCTCTGTTGCTTTAAGGTTGGGGCTTTCGTGTCAGCGGCGCGAGCCCATCGGTGACCTGATGAGACCAAGGTTTACCTGGACTCGCGGCTTCATGCTTCGGGCTTGTAGTGTGGGGTTTAGGGTTTAGGGTTTAGGGTTTAGGGTTTAGGGTTTAGGGTTTAGGGTTTAGGGCTTAGGGCTTAGGGTTGAGGGTTTTCTCAGGGAGCTGCCAGTTGACGAAGCCATTTGGGAAGAAACTGAGTAAGGCATCACCCAGACATTTTTGTATCTTCCTCAGCAAAACCCTAAACCCCAAACCTCAAACCGCAAACCCTAAACCCTAAACCCTAAACCCCTGGCCCTAAACCGTGAACCCTACCTAAACCCTGAACCACTCTTGCTCTTCCTTAAGACTCCACATGAGCACCCTGGAGTAGAACCACCACGCGTTGCTGCTTCACTTCCGGGATCGTCTAGACCGATCACGTCGCGCACTTCCTCAGAAGCTCGATCCTCGCCCTGGCTTGCAAGAAGCTGCAACTAAGACTGCTTTCAGGGTTTAGGGAGGTTTAGGGTTTCGAGTTTCGGGTTTAGGGTTTAGGGTAAATCCGGTCACAAGGGACGTCGATAGGGGGCGGCCAAAAGTGAGCCTTGATCCTAATTCGGAGTACACAAAAGCATATGTATGAAACAGGGTTTATATCACTGTTATTGCTGAGTGTATATGGGGCTCCTTATCAACCTTAATTATCACAATCGTTGGTGAGTGTATATAGCTGGCGTCCTTTTGGGGTGCAAGTAATCGTATGGATCCTAGGAGGGGGACTCCAAAGGCCAAGGGGATCTTCAGGCGAACTCTCAATTCCATTCCAATCCATTTTCGGGTTCTCTTTTTGTGTTGGGCCTTGTCAGGGTACCTGCAACCCTCACAATAGACAACCTCGCTACAACCTGGTTAGTAAGCCACTGAACCCCCACAGATGGCCCTATGAAGCCATAGCTATCAAGCGAAAAATCCCAAGGGGGCTAAACCCGAAACCCCGAAACCCTACCTGCCTCCAGGACCACCGTGCCGCTCGCCATGGATCCCATGGGGACGAACCTCGCACTGGAGCCTTGGATTCCGCAATTCGATGCCGGCACTGTGCCGCGATAGAACAACTTGAGGGGTGTTCGGCTTGCGCGCTGAGGAGCATCGAGTCTCCAAACTTCAGTCTCTGAAGGGCCTAGGGATCGGATGTGTAGGAAGTCCCGGTCACTGGCCGAATGGTTGCTGCCTCATGAGATTCTTTCCGTGCCGTAAAGGGTAGCAGATCTGTGAGACGGGTGCATCACTTTGCATGAGGCATATGGATCATGGATCTCCATCTTCCTCGCCGGCAAGGCCTCCAGACGCGGAACTCATTCTGGCATTGACCGCTCAGGTGGTTGCTAGCCAAACGCGCACGACCCTTCTTCAAGTGCTACTGCAGGAGCCTTCATGACTAGAACAGGGTTTTGGGAGTTATTATAGTATAATTATACAGGGACCATAAGGGAGTATTTCTAGTAATTATTCCGACGCCTATGTTAGAAGCGCTGCTAGGGCAAGGGGCCAAAGAACGGGTGCACGTTCGCTAAGGATAGTCGATTCCAGATCCAGGTCAACAACTAGGAGTCGTGGCCTCTCCTTCCTCGCCCAAGGGTGTCACAAGGCGACTGCCTCTTTCCCAATGTCGGGTCATGGGATTGAACAGCCTCCTGTCGGACCATGGTGGTGTATTGGACTACGTGGAGATTCTGCTGAGTGCCCGACTGTGTATTGACAGCGTCGGCGTTCCTGCCAAGAGGAGGGGCCGGAGGTACTTTGACACCCTAAACCCTAAAACCCTAACCCCGAAACATTACATAAGGGGAGGCGGGGGTGCTCTTGACCTCAGGGTGTTCAAATTTCATCTTGTGGCTTCGGGCTGGGAAGCTGGAGGGGCAGAGCATCAGGCCTGAGGGAGGCGAGAGGTCGGTATTTCCAGGGCTCTCCAGGTTCAGAAATGGGGATTCTAGCTAGGGTAAAGGAATGAAGGGTGCAAGGTTTAGGGTTTGGTATAGAATTCAGGGTTTGGGGTTCGGGTTTGGAATTTTCGGGCCTTTTCGGGCATGGATTTTGAGGTTAAGGGTTAAGGCCGTGTTTTTGGGAGGTTTGGGGATTTGGGGTTCATGGATTTATTGGGATAGGGGTTTGCGGGTTGAGCAACGGTTTAGGCAGATACCTGCATGCGGTGGCCGTGAGAAGGGTGGGGGAATTCAAGTGCGGAGTAGGGGCTGTTAAGCGTTATGCGTTTCAGGTTTAGTGCTTTAAGCTCATTCAGGGTGTCGCACCATCGCCTTACGCTGGAACATATCGTAGGCCACTTGAACACTTGGATCACTTAGAACACTGGGGAGCACTTGGAGCACACTTTGGGTCCCTCGACCTCACTTTAGGTCGCTTGGAGCACTTGGGGACACTGACACTGGGAGGGGGTGGGGGGGGGTAGGGGGGCGCTTCATTCACTCGGTCGCTTGGGACACTTAGGTTGCCTGCATCACTTGGAACACTTGGGCCACTTCCAGGGGCATGCCGCAGGGACCGTCGCTTGGGTCACGTAGGCACTTGGGTCACTTTGCGGTGCAAGTCGCAAGACACTTGGAACACTTGTGTCACTTGGGCACTTGGCTCACATGGAATACTCCGGAGCACTTGAACGCCACCTAAAAGCTTGTGCCACGGGTTGCTTGGAGCCTAAAAGATCGCGTGAGTCACTTTGGGGCCTCTTGGTCATTTTGGGGTCACCCAGGAGCCCTGGAGCACTTGAAACGCTTGCAGAGTCGAGTTGGTCAACAGCAGCGCCAACAGTCGTTCAGGGGCCTCCTAAACCTTCCAAGCACCTTTCAGGAGCTTGGGTGAGGGGCTCCCCGGCCCCTGGAGGCCCTGGGAGGTTCTGGGAGATCCGGGCGTCTGTGACGAGGGACTGGGGCGAATGGTGGCCGGGTTTGAGGTTTAGGGCTTGTTCCCGCAATCTCCTGACCCTATACTCTAAAGCCTAAAGCCTAAACTCTTTAGACCCTAAACCCTCAACCGACCGCCTCCGACCAAGGGCGACAGCGGGGCTGGTGGCTCCTCCTCGCCCTGACAGGGTTTAGGACTCAGGATTGCAGGTTTGGGGTGTAGCGTCTAAAGAGTTTAGAGTTTAGGGCTGAGGGTTTAGGGTCTAGGGTTGAGGGTTGAGGGTTGAGGGTTGAGGGTTGAGGGTTGAGGGTTGAGGGTTGAGGGTTGAGGGGCAGTCCCAGGCATCCGGAGTTCAGGACTGAGTTTGAACCTGTGAGAGGGCACCGTCTTGCTTCCTTGCACCCTAAGCCCTAATCACGTAGCCAAAAATCCTAAACACCAGCCGGACCAAACAGTGCCTTACAGTGGTAGCACATTCCCCAGGTTTCGGCTTCCTTCCATCAGCAAAATTCGGGGGTTAGTCAACATAAGTGACCTTTTGGGGTCCCCATCACTCGTTGCACACCCCCTAAGCCCCAATCCCTAACCCTGTACCCTAAACCCTAAACCGCATTCGCTATGGTCCAGGGCCCAGTCATGCAGATCCGTCCGCAATGCAGACATGGCGCTCATGCTCGAGCTCACAGTGCCGGCCGCGACAAGTGGAGAGCACCAAGCATATCGGAAATGCTCATGCAGTAGTAACTATATGTACAAATGAGACTGACGTACTCTCGTCTACGGGAAAGTCGCTGAATGGTCTTGCCTGCTGAATGGTCTTGTCTGGGAACTCTCTCATAGGCGCAAGTTCGGATGACACGCACATTCAGCCTGTCTCGCCTTCATTCTCTCGCTCCCGTTTTGGGGAAGGTACAGTGCCTCTTCAAGCAGGTCACGAACATCCAGGTCGAGGTCAATGTAGTCCGGGGCAGACCCTGACCACACAAATATTCGGACAAAGGAGGATACAAGGAGACTAGGGAGACGTTTGCTGGTATTTCCAAAAGGGCAACACTAAAGAAACTGTTCAGTATGCCAAAAAAACATATAGAAATATATGCACATATAGAAATATGTGTACATCCGTATACTCACCAATAACAATGGTATGCCCACAGTCAATACTTCACGTAGGGTTAAGGGTTTGGGGCATGTGCAGGGTTGAGGTCGACATATGGATTGAGGGCAAGCCTCTAGATGGTCGCCAGGTGTGTTCACCGCAGTAGCGCTCTGGTGGCTCTAGTCTTCGTTGTTGTGTAGATATTATGCACTACTTGGAGGTTCAGGGTACATAAATAAATAAATAAATATATATATATATATACATACATATATATATACCCAACTCTAACTCTATGTATAAGCCACCCAAAGTCCTCAAACTAGATTGTAAGTGGACTTGTACCTGTGGTCACAAGTACCCATGAACCTCCAAGTACGATTTCCGGGGATCCCCAAAAAACCAATGGGAGGGGTGCCTGCATCGTCCTCACCATCCGCAAAGACCAGCGTTTCGGTGCCGAACTCTTTCATTGGCTTGAAGCTGACCTGGCGAGAGAGCTGAGGGTTTCAGCTTAGGGTTTAGGGTTGTTTAGGGTTTAGGGTTTAGGGCTTAGAGTTTAGGGTTTAGGGTTTAGGGGTTTAGGGTTTAGGGTTTAGGGTTTAGGGTTTAGGGTTTAGGGTTTAGGGTTTAGCGTTTAGGGTTTAGGATTTGAACCTGCCCTTTGGTTTTTGGGGTTTGAGTTGGGACTGTAGCACTGTTTCGGGGTTCCTATTCTAACGCGGAGGCTGTATATGCAAGAGGGTGCCCGAAAGCAAGGACCAGGCTTTGGAGCACCCTAAACCCTAAACCCCAAGCCCTAAACACCTTAGATTCCCAAAACTTATATGAAGCAGGGTTTATATTTCTTGTACCTCTGGAGTCTCCGAAGAGCTGTCCGAGCAAGAAGCGAAAAACTAAAGCACACCACGAAGCCGCTCCAAGTCCTTCACGAGCATCAAGAGGACCGAGCGCACTTCATTAACACGTGAAACGAGAGCATGCGGAACACATTGTCTCCGATGAAAGTTGATGAGAAACTTTGAAAAGTTTGGACATCTCAAGTGGCACGCTATACAGAAACCGTCCCGAGCAGTGACATCAAAAGGGAGAACAAAGTGCTTGCCCTTTTGCCAATGATCAATGAGACATTTCCACCTAGAAAGAACAGCTTTCCACCATTTGGAAAAAGCAGAAGGGGAGCGTACCTCCAAAAGGACACCCAAGGTATACACTCACCAATCTTAAAAAGGAACCTTATATACACTCACCAGTAACGGAAATATGAACCCTGCTTCATATCACTGCCTGCCTCCGATCCGGCGGGCGTCAGCTTCTCCGGCAAGAAGTCGGCGATCTCCTTCCGGCCCGGTCTCGCAGGCTGCTTCGACTCAGGGCTTCTAGGGCTTCCGCAGCTGTTTTTGGAGCCCTCCAAACATCATACTGCAACTCAAGTTCTGCGTATAGAGGTATATATATATATATATACAGGACATACAGGTCAAGTTTAAGAATTGCGCTTTGTCTTCCGAGTCAAGCAGTCCGCCTGTCATAAACACGCCGCAGGGTCGCCCGAACTGAGGCACATGGATTCGTCTCACCTTCAACTTACTGGTTCTTAGGAAGGAACTCGGGAACTGGGCACCTTCTATTACCCGATTTCGCCCTTGTAAAGGGTTCTATAGGGTACCTAATTCGTGAAGTCACAACTAAGAAAGGGCAAGTAAATTGAGGCCCCGAGCCCAGAAGTCCTAGAGGTCTCATGCCTCCAAGGTTTAGGGGACCCTAAACCCTAAACCCTAAACCCTAAACCCTAAACCCTAAACCCGAAACCCTAAACCCTAACCCTAAACCCCAAACCGTCCTCCGGAATGTCGAAGTTGGCTCGCTTCTTGTGAAGGCCCTCGTCGGTGAAGGAAGCCTCCAGCGCTAGCGAGATTCAGGTGCTTGAGGGGTTGGAGCCCTAAACTCTGACCCCCCCCCGGTTTGGAGCTTGGTTGATAATGATCCATCATCAAGGGATGGGGTGGGGGGGGGGGGGGGGGGTTTTTGTTCCCAATTGATGTTCGATTTGCCTAGGCCCCGCCTCTCCAAATTTCAGCATCGTTGCGCGGGGGGGGGGGGGGGGGGGGGGGGGGGGGGGGGGGCTGACTTTTCAAGCTAGTTTCTGGCTTAGGGGCTACATGATTGAACCTTTATGGCTTTGATTCGGGTCGACTGGTTTAGGGGTACGTTCCAAGACACTTTCGATGCAACACAAATGCCACTAAACCCTAAACCCATAAACCCTTAAACCCTAAACCGCAAGCAGTTGCTCATCCTTTGTTGCACTCCCAACTCGCTTCCGCCCTGGGGTGTGGTTTCGTCTGCTTCCACGCTGTGCAGAGCTAGCTCAACCCATCCGTGTTAGAGTTGGGTTTTTGGTTTCGGGTTTAGTGCTTAGGGCCAGTCTTTGACATGAAAACACGGCTATGCCGCTGTTTGCCAGGATGGCTTCTGGAAGTGAAGCCACACGCAGCTCGTAGCATGCTCTACTTGGAAGCCCGTATGCTCTACTTGGAAGCCCTTCTGACGTGGCGGTAAGGTGGGTTACGGTGACTACAGTAGGGTCTCTAGGGATGCTAAGTAGACTTACTAAGTCAAAAGAGCTTCCAAATGGACTTGGCAGCTTGGGCTGATACAAGGCCCGCAGCAGGAGTAACGCAAAGCTTCGGGTCAACCCGAAACTCTTGCTAAAGGCTCAAGGCTCAAGGCTCAAGGGTTTAGGGTTTAGGGTTTAGGGTTTCGGGTTTAGGGTTTCGGGTTTAGGGTTTAGGGTTTAGGGTTTAGGGTTTAGGTACTGCCCACTGATCCCACTGGGAGCTGCACTCCAAAGGCAGGGATGTCATCGAAGCTCGCCATGGGAGAGTCCTCGTCCTTCCTGGCTGGGGGTCATGGTTTTGGGGCTTAGGGTTTAGGGTTTAGGCTTTCGGGTTTAGGTGTAGGGTTTAGGAGAACGGCCCGAAACCCCCGAAGCTCCAAAAAGACAACGAATCCTAAACCCTCTGGAACCCAAAACCCTGCAAACCCCAACGCCTTATAAGCCCCTGACGACCCCAAACCCTACAACCCTAACGCCCTATAGACCCCCGCAGACCCTTTGAAACCCACAAAAACAGACTTGAAAACCCCATCAGCAGAAAAACATCTTCGGCACATTAGCTTCTTTACGGGCTCAGGGTTTAAGAGCTTTTCTTCGTTACTGGTGCTTGCTTCAGGAGGGCTTTAGGGTTTAGGGTTTAGGGCTCACGGTATTAAGGCTCAGTGCTTCTACTCGTACGGAATCCTAACCCCCACACGGGGTGAAGCACCCAAAGCCGTGCAGCACAAAAAAAAAAAAAAACTAAAGCCTGAAACGTAAAAAACAAAAAACTAAACCCTAAACCTTAAAGGCCCTCTGCACCCTAACCCTAAAGGAGGCAGGGCCCCCCGGCCGGATCTGGGTCTTCAAGCTCAGAAACTTGGGCACCAAGAATTCGGCGTCTTCGCTCTCCTTTCGTGGCTGGCATGGGGGCACCCTTGTGAAACAATGCGGTTTAGGGTTTAGGGTTTAGGGTTTAGGGCTTAGGGTTTAGGGTTTAGGGTTTAGGGTTCAGGGTTCAGGGTTTAGGGTTCAGGGTTTAGGGTTTAGGGTCTAGGGTCCAGGGTCTAGGGTTTACCAAAAAACCTTGCTAATTGGCCAACGCCTTACAAACTGGCCGATTTTGTAATAAATAAAAAACCCTAAGCCCTAAGCCCTAAACCCTAAACCCTAAGCCCTAAACCCTAAACCCTATTATGGGATTAGGGTGTGAAGCCCAGCCTCTGGTAGCAGGGCATCATCCTCGCTGGCGCTGCTGTAGCCTGCAAAGGGGGGGCCCCTTTGCTTCACAGGTGTTGGGGGGTTTAGGGTTTAGGGTTTAGGGCATAGGGTTTAGTGTTTACGGAATCATCCTCAAATTGAGGGGCCGAAGGCTTTGAGCATTTCGGGCAGGTATGGGTTGGAGTCACGCCAGGGTTTAGGGTTTAGGGTTTTAGGTCTATAGGGCTAGGGTTTAGGGTTTAGGGTTTAGCGCCTAGGGTTTAGGGTCTAGGGTGTGCGGCTGAGTTTCAAGCCGAACTGTCGTAGACACACTCTAGATTCGACCGTCTCGACATTCTAGGCTGGCCTGCTTCCTGTGTGATCGTGGATCGCGCGCCCTGCCGACGGTGTGGAGGGTCAGTGGGCGAAGACGGAGGTCTCTTGGTAGTAGGGACCATGGGCTGGGAAGGTTACAGCGAGTCGCTCCAGGTCAAGGAGGGTTTGGCTACGGACTTCGCACCTCGGGTGGTGCGCAATGATCTTTCTCTGGCATAAAGAGATCGACTATAGTTCTAGCTAGTGCAATCCCCCTCCCCCTTCAGCAGATGCTTGCTTTGCATCGTCTAACCCTAAACCCAAAATCCTACATCAACGGGAATATTTGGGGGTTTCCGAATCGCAGTCCCCCAGATATAGAAGGCTCACCTTAAGGTACCCCTAATTTCGGAAACCCCATAAACCCTAACCCTAGCCCGTAAACCCTAAACCCTAAACCCTAAACCCCAAGCCCTAAACCCTAAACCCTAAACCCTAAACCCCAAACCCCAAACCCCAAACCCTAACCCCAAACCCTAAACCGGTTTATGGGAAGGGCTGAGAATGTCCCGGCATTCTACAGCTGCACCGCGCGTGCCTGAACAGCTCTCGGGACGTCCAAATACCTCGGGGCGTAGTCACTTTAGATCCAACACATGTGGTCGCTCTCCCTAAACAGGGTTTAAGGTTCATGGCTCAGGGTTTAGGGTTTAGGGTTTAGGGTTTAGGGTTTAGGGTTTTTTTTTTAAATTTAGGGTACCCTAAAATCGCAAAAATGATGGTCCTCCTTGTGTCCCTGCAATGACGACGCTACACATTCAGGGCACCCCTTCAAAAGAGGAACCCTCAACCCTAGGCTTTTCAACCCTGACCCCCAAACCTCCCAAACCTCCCAAACCTCCCAAACCTCCCAAACTCCAAACTCCAAACCCTAAACCCTAAACCCTAAACCCTAACCCCCAAGGCAGGTACCGGAAGGCTTCGCGGGCCCGAAAGTCCCCACAGAGCTCCAGCCTCAAATGAGATTGTAAGGTTTGGGGTTTGGGGTTCGGGGTTCGGGGTTTTGGGGCTTGGGAGTTAGGGTTTAAGTGCTTATAACCTTATAATGTCATATGTCCGAATTTAGTGGGGCTTTGGGCTTCGGGGCTTCAGGGTTTAGGGCTTGTAGGGTCATGGAGCTTGGTTCTAGGGCGCGCCAGTGTGCCAAGTTTTGTTTGGGCTTTGAGGGGATTAGGGTTTAGGGTTTAGGGTTTAGGGTTTGGGGTGTAGGGTTTGGGTTTTAGGGTTCTTGCTCTGTGGTCAAAGCAGGATGTCAGCTTCTTGAGATGTTCGCGCGCCAAAATCGCAATGGCAAGGTGTGGCACAAGCAGCCACCGTGAACCTACCCTACTCTAGGGGTAGTTGCATGGTCCCTTCACGTGGGCCCTTAAATGGGGAGCCCTTATATACCTCTTATACCCTGTAAAACCCCAGGGCCAATGCTTCAGAAACCTTTAAAGAAGGTAAGGGGCCGTACCCCATGTAACTTACCCTGACCAATCGTAGCCCCTCAATCCTACACCTTAAACCTCGAAAAGCAACTGGCCCAAGATAATTCGTTTGTATGAGAAGTGGAGACCTTGCAGGAAAAAGAAGTGTGGTCTTAGGTGGCGACAGTTTCCTGGCTCAATACTGCAAGGTCGCATGTAAACACGAGCCAGACAGTAACCCACATCCTCAAAACAGGCTTTGCGGGGACAGATTGAAGGTCACTTAAGCTCTGCGGTTTAGGGTTTAGGGTTTAGGGCTTAGACCCTAAACCCCAAACCCTAAACCCTAAACACTCAAACCCCCAAACCCTGAACCCCTAAACCCTAAATTCTTAAAACCCTCAACCCCGAAACCCTAAACCCTAAACGGGCTTAGGGGAGTGACCCTCCGAGTCTCCGGCAGGAGCATGCACTCCTCCTCCAGCTGGTGGATTAAGCCTGTCTCAGGTTCCCTAGACCGAAGGGTAACCTAGGAATACAAAGAGGGTTCTAAGGGAACCTAGACCCTAAACAAAAAAGGGGAATAAGTTCTTCATGTGATCACTTCTCTAAAATTCTGGTCCCTTTTTTGGCGTACCCTAAGTATTAGGGGGCCCCCTTATTACTAGTAACCCCCTAAAGGGTTGCTTTTGGGGGTGCCCTAAAATATTCGGGGCGGCCTTACAGAAGCTATGATTTAGAGAAGCGACGATATGACGCCGTAGGCCAAATTTGATGCCCTAAACCTTAAACCCTAAACCCTAAACCCTAAACCCTAAACCCTAAACCCTAAACCCTAAACCCTAAACCCTAAACCCTAAACCCTAAACCCTAAACCCTAAACCCTGAGCTGAGGTCTCTCTCAATCTCAGGCTTCCCTCTCACAACTCCGTAGACTCTAGACCACCAAGGGTTCAGTTTAGGGCTTAGAACCCTAAACCCTAAACCCTTAGAGCCCTTACCTCCCAGAACCCCTAACCTCCTAACCCTACAACCGAAACCCTAAACCCTAAACCCTGATGATATGCCGGTTTGTTTAGCGAGTGAAGGAATTCGGCGCCTTAAATCCCCCTATACATACCCGAATACCCTCATTCCCCTGCTAACAGGGGATCCGACGTCTGGGCCCTGAATTTGAGTCCCCTGCTATATAACCCTTCTATACAGTCTACATTGTATGATCCCCTGAAGTCTCTTTAAGCAAGGATAAGAGACCAGACTAAGGGCCCATCAAACCTTACAACTACGAGCCAGCAGGATGAGCGTTAAGGGCTTACAGCTTATAGGGTTTATAGGGTTTAGAGGGTTTATAGAGCTTATAGAGCTTACAGGGTTTGTAAGGCTTATAGGGCTTTTAGTGTGCACGCTTTATAGGGTTCATAGGGTGGCCTTGTGGGGTGCATAGGGTTTATAGAGCTTGCGGGGTTTCTTTTGGGCGTATAGGGTTTTAATGGTTTATAGGGCTCATAGGGTTTCCAGGGCTTAGAGGGTTTTCAGGGTGGATAGGGCTGCTCAGGGTGCATAGGGTTTGCAGGACAGGGTTTATAGGGTTTACAGGATTTGTAGTGTGGATAGGATTTAGGGCTGACAGCAACCAGGGCCATGGCTGTCCAGCTCCAGATGGTTCCTCAGGCTTGATCACACGTTGGGTTTAGGGTTTGGGATTTAGGGCTCAGGGCTTAGGGCTTAGGGCTTGGGGCGTAGGGCTTCGGGTATAAGGGCAAAGACAGGCACTGTCTTCCGAAGCCTGTTGATTTAGGTGGTGTGGTTGGAAGGTCTCCAGAAGTACGAAACAGTAGAGCCTTGACCCAAACCATGCTGAGGAGGAGTCTCTAATGCCAAGCGCCGACCCTGTCTTGCTCTGCTTTGTCGCCAGGGTTTAGGGTTCGGAATTATTGCGTCGGTTCATGCCACTGCTACAAACTGGGCGCGTGTGTCTGCGCGCTCTACACCGTAAACTCTAAACCCTAAACCCTAAACCCTAAACCCTAAACCCTAAACCCTAAACCCTGAACCCTGAACCCTGAACCCTAAACCCTAAACCCTAAACCCAATCTAGGTAGGGTTTGCGTGTTAACGTGCCGGCCGGTTAGCACGTAATCCGTTTTCCACGTATGTATTTCACGGCTCTGAGTACACATGTTGTTATTGGTGTTGCACATGCCCTGCTTGCTTGGTTTGTCACACGAAAGCTAGTCAAGCAAGGGTTTCAGGGGACTGGAAGCTTGCTCTGGATCTGGACACAGGAGATTTTCCTTCTCAGAAAGCTCGCCAGCGGTGACTGCCTTAAACAGTCGCGGGGCCCCTCTGTACACCCCAAGTCGCTGCTTTTGAAGTATCAGAACAAGCACCGGCACAGCTTTTGACACATCAAACAGGAAGAGTGCCTTGCGTGATTCATGCTGCAATGCGCCACAAAGCTTCCGGGACGTTCTACTCCCCCCAAACCCCTTCTAGATTCTACCCAGCGCGAATCCAGGTCTGCGCAGGCATCGCAAGAGCACACTAGTCACTGTCTATGACCTAGCCCCTAAAAGCCGACTACCGTTCAGGGCTTGAGGATCTCACCTGCCACCGTTTGAAAAGCCTGGAAGCAGTACCTATGTAGCCTCTGTAAGGTTTAAAGGTGAAGGGTTTAGGTTGCATTGCTTAACCTTGGAACCTTCTCGGGTTTTAAGGTTTAACCCCTCCTCAGTTGTTGTTGGCAACCGTTTCCTTTTTCGGCATTTCAGGGACTGTAAGTTTCCAATCAAGGTTTTGGAGGGTCCAAAGTCCGGCCTAATGTCTAGAAGCAGGAGTCAGCCTGTGGTTTTGGGCAGGCCACACTAAGCTTGCCACCGTTTCAGTGGCCTGGAACCTGTTGTTAGCTTGCCGCCGTTTTAGGGGCCTGGAACCAGTGCTCAGCCTCTGTTTTGTTGTATGGTCATGGTTTTGGGCAAGCCACAAAGCACCTTTCACACTGCATATCATTTAAGCTTGCCACCGTTTCAGTGGCCTGGAACCAGTACTTAGGCTCAGCGAAAGCAGGAACCAAAGCGAGCGTGTGTTTTGGCGGGTTGTGGATTTTTTTGTTTGTCGTCGTTTTAGGGGCCTGGAACCAGTACCCAGGCCTGCTTTGTTGTTTTGTCACGGTCTTGGGCTTGCCACAGCGCCTTTTAGGGTTTAGGGCTGCCGTGCAACTTCTCCTTTTTGGGGCTTGGGCCTGTTCTGGGCCTGTTCTGCGCCTGCAGTCCAGGAATCCAGACTTTGAACCCTTTTAAAAGCCTGGAACCAGCACTCAGCCTCTACTTCTAGGGTTTTGGGCTTGCCACACAGCACCTTTTAGGATTGAGGGTTTGCCAGCCAATGTCTTTACGGAGGTTTGCCTTCTCCCATCGGCGTTTCAGGGGACCCAAAGTCAGAGATAGCACACGATTGTATGGAGAAACCAAAAGCTCGCCTCCGGGATTCGAACCTGGACATGAGCGGTCGACAGCCCAACACCTTAACCGCCCGACCATTGGTGCTCCTTACTGCCATAGTCTTTCTAGCAATTAAAACCAATGGAAGTGACTTCCCCACCAAGTAACCCTAAGCCCCTATCCTAAACCTGAAGGCTAAGCCCTATCTCAAGGGTTGATTGGATTTGTGCCTTGCAAGGTATCTGGACTTAGGGTTTCAAGTGGTCTTGCGATGCTCTTGCCCAGACGGCCGTGTCTGGAACTCTTTGGAGACTCATGAACGCCTCTGGACAAGAAAACAAGCAGGCACCAAAAGTCGTCGCCCTTGGAGACTCAGTCGTCGGAGTCTGAGCAACTCTCTGCTGAGGAACTGGAGCTGCTGGAAGTGGAAGCGGAGCTTGCCGAGCCCAGCGAGGGTGCGTCTGGAACTGGATCCGCCTGGAAGTTTTGGGCTACTTTTGAAGGTACTGAAACACTGTTTGGGCCATGCTTTATAGGGGGTGAAAGGGACTGAGAGTGAGGAAGGTGTTTAGGCGGACAGCGCCTCGAAATCCAAGCCAGCTTCCATTGGCCTGGCGTCTGCGTCATCCGAAAGATCCTCCTTGTCACTGTCGGCCTCCATGTTCCAGTCCTCGTCATCCCAATGTCCGGCGCGTGTGTCGCAGTGCTTCCTCTTCTTGCCGCACGCTGCGAGTTTGCGGTACTTGTCGCAGATCACTGCGCTGGCAACCCGCGCATCCCAGGAGAAGTTGTTCTGAAGCACATTCCCGGTGGTGAACTTGACCAGGCCATTGATCCTTTCGGATGCGCTTTGCGAAGGCACACAGCCTGCCAGGAATTCAAAGGCTGTTTAGGGTTCTATTTGTGTGTTTCAAGGACTTGAAACGCTTTCAGGTGTAAGGTCAGGTGTAAGGTTCAGGGCATTCTCAAGGACGGTGAGGGACGAGCCTTTCTTTTCTCTGTTTCAAGGAGTCGAGAAGCTTTCTGCTCGCCAAAACCGTCGCATGCACCCGCTTAGAAGGTTTCTGTGCAAGAAGCGACTTGCAAGCCATGCCTCTGGCCAGAGCCCTCACGAAAGAGCATGACAGAAGACCTTCATTTCTGACTTTCAAGGACCTAAAAAGGCTGTTTGAAGCAGAGTTTGCGTTACAAGGGGCACGGGGGCTCAACACATGCCATTTCTGTGTTGGAACACCCTAAAACACCACCTGCCGGTTTGGGTTTAGGTTTGGGGTTTAGGGTTTCGGGTTTAAGGTTGAGGGTTGAGGGTTTAGGGTTTAGGTTTGGGGTTTAGGGTTTCACGTTTAGGGGTTGAGGTTGATAGGGTGTACACCAGTCCAGGACCGAGCTTTCAGGGCCTTAAAAGCTTCCGTTGATGGCTCTGGCGCCCTTTCAGAAGCTGCCCAACCTAGCGCCTCTTTGCGCAGCGGTTCTTGGGGGCTGGATTTTTGGCAACCCTAGGGGTTCTTGGCTGCTTCTGCAAGCCGCTGAGAAACTTACGCTGCTTCAGAACACGCTGTCGGCGACTGGAGGGCGCCCTGTGCATCACTGCGAACTTGGCCTGGTAAAGCTCTATGACGCGGTGGCGGTCTGCGGCGCATTGCAGAAGCTGGATTGCGCTCGCCGACATGCCATCCGCAAGGTGTCGCAGCTGCACAAGGTCCACGCGACACACGCTGCTAGCACCACGGTGGTTGGCAAGCTTCTCTGCTGCAGCGATGATCTCGATCATTGCTGCTTCGGCCGCCGTCTGCAACGCCGCCATGCCCTTCATCTTTATGGTCAGGTCATTCCACTCCAACCCGTTCTCCTCGCAAAGACATGCTAGGATGGCTCTGACGAGGTTCCGGAAGTGCTTGCCCGGTATAGCGTGCTTGCCGGACTTCTGCTCTGTTTTGATCTCCTGGTCGGCGATCTCTCCTTGCTTGTATCCGCTTCTGGCTGCAGGCGCGGCCGCTGCCGGTTTTTTTTTGGGCGGCATGGCTTGAGCCAGGCTTCCCGATTATGCGCCTGTTTCGCAGCATGCTTTGCGCATGCCTTCCAACGCAGAAAAGCTGCAAGAATGCAGACATTACGCAGGGCCAAGGCGGCAGGGTCGAGGACCCAATGCGGGACAAACACCGAGAGCGGACACGACACACGTGGGCCCAAACGACCAACCGCTGGCACAGGCCGAGGCGTGAGAAACATGAGCCACACAACCCTAAAAAACTCCATGACCGGCCGCAGCCAGGCGAGAACAGCATTTCCCGACACCCCAGACCGTAAACCCAACAAGATTTACAGAACTCGAAAGTGTCATCCCTCGCAGGAAAGCAAGCCTCCGTCCCGAAAAAGAACCGAAAACCCTCAAACCAAAACCGTCAACCCTACCACAGGGCCGCCAACGGCTGTGATTGTTTGGGTTTCGGACACAGTAGACCCTAAACCCGAGCCCCTGCGCTGCTTTGGAGAGCTCGAAACATAAGTTTAAGAATGACTTCTACTGCACAACTGCCACGGGACCCCAAACCCTGAGGCCGAACCCTCAACCCTGCCCCTTTGCTAGTTTGGGGAGCTCGAAACATCGCTAAACATAACTTCTTCTACAGCAGAAGCTGCCACGGGACCCCAAAACCTGAGCCCAAACCCTGAACCCTTCCATTTTTCCCTCAACCCTAGCCCCTTTGCTACTTTGGGGAGCTCGAAACATGGGTTGAACATAACTTCTTCCAGCACAAACTGCTACACGAGTCCAGGCAAGCCAGGCCTGCCAAGCGAAGCATGATGTGGCAAAGCTCGGGAGCATCCAAATCATGCGCGCACCAGAGCTGGTGCAATGGGATGGGGCGGCTGCGCTTGGGATTGGCCATGAAATCAAAGCCCGCGTCATCCCACCAGCTTGCCAACTTCCTCAGCACAGTTGCCGGCTTGGGGTCTTTGGAAAAAAGGGGTTGGTTTTGGTAATTCTGGGTGGGGGGATAGGGGTGTCAGACAAGCGTCCGCGGACAAAAGGACCCAGTTTGTGTCATGTAGCTCCGCAGCTGGGCTCGCGCCTGCTTCTGACGCGGCTTCTCCTGGAAGATGCGAGGTATGATGTCCAGCATTGCCCGCTCCGCATGGAAGGCCAATGACCGGAAGCATTTTGCATCGTCCAAGCCAGAGGGCATGTTCTTGGTCGGATCAAACCCTGCCTGGCAGAGAAAACAGTGGCTGAAACAAGATTGCAAGCCCTTAAAACCTTGTTTTGACAACCATATGCGCTGTGTCGTCTGCTTGCAACAGGAATACGTCCTGGATGTGGGAACACTGCGAACGCTGCTGGTCGGCACATCAAAATGTTGTTTTGAACCCTTGAAACCAGTGTTTAGAACAGGGCACGACTTGCATGGTGCGCTCATAGCAGGAAGCGGTCCCGGAAGTTGAACAGTGCCGGTTCGTGGCATGAAGACGTTGTTTCAACCCCCTGAAACCAGTGCTTGCCCCTACATTTGGCCTCCAAGCGCATGGTTCCACGCTCGCGCACCTCCTCGCGGTACTTGATGACATGGAAGGGGTCCGCAAGGAAGGCGGCAACAGTCCAGTTGCTCATCAAAGCCTTGGCCATGTCGTTGTAAAGGCCGACCATTTTCTTCAGGTCCTGCTTCAGCGCCTCCTCGATGTCCACATCGTCTTTCGCACGCATCAAGCGGTAGCTGTAGCCCATGTTCTGGAATGCAGCGATTAGGTCATGCCTCAAGTCGATCAAATGAAGCAGCAAATGCGGCAAGGTCGCACTGGCTGCATCCACCAACCGCAATTTCCGCATGACGGGCTTGAGGATGGCCAGGAAAAACTTGGCCAGCTGCACAAACGCAGCCCGACTGCGCACAGCAATGCGATGGACGGCCTCCCAGTGCTTGAAGGGAGCGCACACATTCTTGGCCTCGTCGGTCCGAAAGTATAAGAAGGCCGGCAGGTTCATCTGGTAGGCCCGCTTGACCTGCCTCATCACGGGGTAGTGGCGAGACTTGCGGACCGTAACATAGAACACTGCGTGGCACTTCTTGCCTGCAGCGCGCGATCTGCGGCGAGCCTGCTTGGCTGCGAGACGTTGCAACGCAGCACGCACCCGCGACTTCGAGGAAGCGAACTTCGTCAGGCGCTTGGCACAGTGACGTGCCCTGTCCAAGAGCTCGACGTTCTTCACGAGCTTCCCGAAGAAATTGTCCAGCGCGTGGAAAGCGCAGGGCAAGAAGGCGATGCTTGGGTACTTCTCTGCCAAGACTTTCATGGCAGCCTTGTTGACATTTGGGCTATCCATGACCACAGCAGCGACCAGGTTGACCGGCACAGAGGGGGCCGGATGACCATCAACCTGCGAAAAGATGGCCTCGACGTACTCGGCTGTGTGGTCCGTGTCCTTCGGAACCGCACTCATGTCCTCCGACCTCAAGAAGCGCTCCTCGCCACAGCCCACGACCTTGCGCTGTCAACGACTGGCTTGACTGGCTTTCAGCAAACGCTAATTGACCTGGACACGTGTTTCAAGTAGCCAAAACTGCGTTTCAAGTAGGACAGCATCGTTTTGGTGGAGACACGCTCACAGTCCACTTGGAAACAACGGGCCACCGCTCCCGTCCGCGGAGAGGGGGAAAATCACGCGCCTCCACAACGTAGTTTCACGCTGTTTAACGAGTGGGCAAAGGACGAAATCCCAAGAGCAGCAGTAGCAAGCAAAATTGTAGGTTTCATGTGGGCAGGCTTCATGGCAGGAGCCGGCCCGAGTGGCTGGCAACCGTTTCAAGGATGCAAAACGTTGTTTCAATTCCCAAAAACAGTATTCAGCTGGAAGCAATTTTCTGCGGCAGGAGCTGCCCTGATTGTTTGGGAAACCTCAAAAACAAGTTTTAGGGGGCCCAAACTGCATTTGGGGTGAACACACAGAAGCTGAAGCACTAGCTGGACCCATTCAAGCAATAGCAGGCAGCAGGAGCCGCCCTGAGTGTTCCGCAAACCTCAAAACCAAGTTTTAGGCAGCCCAAACTGCATTTGGGGCGAAGACACACAACATATAGCTGGACCCTGTGTCGCTTGCAGCAGTTTTCTGGGGCAAGAGCGGCCCGGAGTGCTTTGGAAACCTCAAAAACAAGTTTTAGGTAGCCCAAACTGCCTTCCAGGTAAGTTCAAGCAGCCAAAACTGCGCTTCAAGGCCAGCAACTGAGAGCGCCACAGCAGTGTTCAGCATCGACTCCTTGAACCTGCCCTCGGCCATCTTGCGGCCATCGACGGCCAAAGTCAAGTGTCGAACGGAAGCCATCCAAACAGACGTGTCGTGGACTGCTGCAGCAGACTCCAGCGGGCGCATCTTGGCGAGATCCTTGCGTCCAGGTGGTTTCCATGGCGCAGAGCCCACAAGCATCTCCTGCAAAGTCTTCATGGCCAACTTGAAGTGGTAGTTCTCCGCAAAGTTACTCGGAACACCGCCCGTGCTGAAAGCAACAGCCAGGAGGCGAGACACGTCCTTCTTGTTGGCCGCATCCACTCGGTAACGGCTGGGATCAGTGAGTGAAGCCGACAAGATGTCCCAGTTTTGCTCGGCAGCATCACCCTTCTTTTTCCTCGGGGGAGCATCCGTCATGGTGCCCATGTTGGACACATCGTCGCCAGCCAAGAACGCCCGGGCCTGGACAGACTTCGGACAGACTTCGGACAGACTTCGGACAGACTTCGGACAGACTTCGGACAGACTCGGACAAACTACCCGAAGCCGCAAGAGTATCAAGAAGGGAAGCTCTTGTGATGACATGTCACCAAACGTTCTTTTGTCACCGGCCTTCAGGTGCTCGACACAGTTGAGATCCGCCAGCTGCCCCACAAGATTGAGCGGCGGAGCTGTGCAGAGCGACACCCCGGCAGCATCGCCACTGGACCAAAAGCCTGCATGAGTCAGCGGCCAAGCAGTCCCTCTAACTGGAGAGCAAGCTGAAATCTCAGTTTGGAACCCCCCAAAGTCATTCCAAAGCCCACTACTGCAAGCAGTTTGGACACCTCACAACACCGATTCCTGATCAGCTTCGGCGCCCAAATCCCTTTCTGAGACCCCGAAACCAACTGGGCTGGACACCTACTGAACCCAAGTCTATGGGCAATTTCAACACTCCAAATCACGTTCATAGGAGCGTTTTCCAAGACGAGACCGATATTGACATCTCTAGAGACTTGAAAACTGTACAACCTCTTCCAGAAGCAGTTTCAACACTCCGAAACCCAGTTCCAGAACCATTGCGCACTGCTCAGACAAACTCTTTGCTAACGGCAGACTGAACCCCCCAAACTTGATCACTCGACTGTTTCAAGCCCCTAAAACATGCAACCAAGAAGCTCTTGGGAAGTCCCGTGGGCAGATAATGCCGAGCAGCCCTGCGTGCATCACCGCTGAAAAAGGCCGGGCAATGCCTGCACTTGTATCGCCCGCACTTCGCCGTTCCTGGGACCTCAAAGCTCTCGTGGCCGCCGTAGTGCAAGTTGATCCTCTTGGATTCCCCAGGCTGCAGCAGCACGAGGTGACTTGGGACGAGCAGCTCCATGACATGCTTGTTGTTGCGATTGTCAAAGCCGCGGCGCCCCATGGCCTCGACCCTCAAACAAGAAGATGCTCAGGCACTGGAAATCCCTCATGGGTCTTGTCTGCTCATGTGTTTCGCAGCTCTGGAACTTCTGTTCACAACTCCTGCTCTCCACTTGGGCCTGCCGTAGACGTCACACAGCCCATGTCAACAACGACAAGATTTCACGCCAGCTGTTACACGTGCCAGCATCGATTTCGGAATGATCGTTTCTGCTATAACACGTGCCGCTCGGGAAATGTTACACGTGGGAGCAAGTGAAATGAATCACGCTAACGTGGCAATCCGTGCAACGTGGCGTGCTAACGTGTAGCACGTCGTGAAATGCCTACCTAGAACCCAATTAAAAAAAGGCTGCCTAAACTCTTCCTTCCAAAGCCTAGAATCACCCATTACTCACGCGTTCTTCTTTGGCATGGGCTGACCGGAAGATTTTGCACTGTGGTGACTAAGGGCAAAACGAAACCCCATTCGCGCAACCTTAAACCCCCCAGCCTGCTGGTTCTTAGTAGGGAATCAGGGAATTAGGTACCCTGTAGAACCCCTTAAAAGGGTATGTGCAGGCGGAAAAAGGCACCTAATCCATTCCTTCATGCCCTACTAAGAACCAGCAAGTCACATCTCATGTAGCATAAGGGCCAAGGCTACATGCCTTCTGTCCGGGGCAGTTTATGGTTTGGGGGAGGGGATTGCCCAAGGACTGGGAGTTTGGTGCGGGTGTCCCTTTGGGGCGCGTCACTTGGAATCCTGTGAGATGGAACAAATCGATGCAGGATGGGCGTGAAAGCGCGTTCTACGTAGGCCCTAGACCGTAACCCTAAACCCTAAACCCTAAGCCCAACTACGTGCACATCAAATGCAAAGCAGCACCCCCCAAGCTCTTAGGCTTTCGGGCGAGTCGTGGTTTTGAAGCCTCGGACGGTGGGTTTAGGAGTTCGCGTTCAGGGTTTAGGGTTTCGGGCTTAGAGTCTGGGATCCCTGAACCCTAAACCCTAAACCCTGAAGCCTGAACCCTAAACCCTAAACCCTAAACTGCTGAGCACAGCGGCGGCTTGTCACCGAAAGGATTCTCCAGCTCGATGGCGATGGCGTCGATGCCGAGCAGGCTCATGGCCACCACTTAGGCAGCGTTTGGGTTGTTTAGGGTTTAGGGCCCTAAACCCTAAACCCTAAACCCTAACCCTAAACCCTAAACCCTAAACCCTAAACCCTAAACCCTAAGCCCTAAGCCCTAAGCCCTAAGCGGCTTATGGGCAAAGAGGGCTTCACGGGTTCAGCTTCCACGGCTTCTACCAGGTCCTACGTGTTTCATATATAGAGCTTGAGGTTTTAGAAGATGGGTTTAGGGCCTAAACCCTAAACCCTAAACCTTAAACCCTAAACCCTAAACCCTTAACCCATGATTCCGGCTGAGGTACTAAGCACCAAAGTCCCCAGACTCCTCAGGCGAGAAGCCTTTTGTCCAATCCGTCGAAGCCTCCCCAGCAGAGGAACCCTAAACCCTAAACCCGAAACCCTAAACCCTAAACCCTGGCAACTGACCTGTCTGCAGCGCGGAACCCTGCAAAAAACCTTGAAACCCTAAACCCTATTGAGGCCTAAAGAAGCAATGGACCTTCGGTGAGCTCTCAGGCCATTTTGGCATAGAGGATGTGGACGTCTCACCTTCCCTAAAACCCTAAACCCTAAACCCTAGACCCTAAACCCTAAATCCCAAACCCTAAACCCGCAACCCGAAACCCCAGACCCTAATCCCTATAAACCCTGAACCCTAAACCCTAAACCCTAGCCCTAAACCCTAAACCCCAAACCCTAAACCCGCAACCCGAAACCCTAGCCCTAAACCCTAAACCCTAAACCCTAAACCCTAAACCCTAAACCCCAAACCCTAAACCCTAAACCCTAAACCCTAAACCCTAAACCCTAAACCCTAAACCCTAGCCCTAACCCTAAACCCCAAACCCTTCCAAGGCCCGAACAGCTCGGCACCACCACCGCGCCCAGGAAGCCCTGGCCGGCGTCCACGGTCAGTGGCATGGAGATGAGGAAGCCAAGCCTCGGTGGGGTTTAGGGCTAGGGTTTAGGGTTTAGGGCTGGGGTTTAGGGTTTAGGGCTAGGGTTTAGGGCTTATATAGGGTTTAGGGTTTGGGGTTTAGGGCTAGGGCTTAGGGCTTAGGGTTTAGGGGTTTAGGGGTTTAAGGTTTCGGGAGGCTGGGGGTTTGGGGTTTAGGGTTTAAGGTTTGGGAGTTCAGAGATCTCAGTGATTGGTTGACCCGGGCGACCTCTCAATCCAACCGTGCAGTCCAGAATTTGCTAAGCAGCCCCTTCAGACCCTAAACCCTAAACCCTAAACCCTAAATCCTAAACCCTAAACCCTAAACTCTAAACCCTAAACTCTAAACCCTAAACCCTAAACCCTAAACCCTAAAACCCTAAAAACCCTAAAAAGCCTCAAAAACATAAAACCCCTAAAATCCCTAAAAAACCTAAAAACCCTAAAAACCCTAAAAACCTTAAAAACCGTAAAAACCCCTGAAACCCTAAAAAGCCTAAAAACCCTAAACCAAAAATCCTTAACAGCAGCACCGAAGGTCACAGAGCTTGAGGAAGCTGACGTCAAGCTTGAATCGGATGATCTGAACCCTAAACCCTAAACCCTAAACCCTGAACCCTGAACCCTGAACCCTAAACCCTAAACCCCTAAACCCCTAAACCCCTAAACCCCTAAACCCCTAAACCCCTAAACCCCTAAACCCCTAAACCCTAAACCCTAAACCCTAAACCCTAAACCCTAAACCCTAACCTTCACCTTCTTCTGGCTTGCACCCAGAGTAAGGAAGGAAGAGCCCTAGGTTCAGCCTAAACCCTAAACCCTAAACCCTAAACCCTGAACCCTGAACCCTGAACCCTAAACCTTCAACCCAGCCTTACTGAGGGGAAGTTAGTTCGAGTGCTGGAATTATAGGGTCCCATAAGTTTAATCATGACCGTCATCGAGAAGACCCTCAATGTCCAAGATCCCACATGCCAGAAGCAGTTTGGTGCTTAGGGTCTAGGGTTTAGGGACGGAGCAGGGACCCTCATAACAAGGGACCTGTGGGCGCTAATTGTTGGGCTACTTAGGTACATAAGGTCCTACGCAATATCCCTTAAACTTGCCAAAAAGACAACATGCGCCAAACCCCCAATAAAGCAGAACAAAACCAACGCTGAACCCTAAACCCCGAGGGCCCAGGCAGGAGGACCTTGCAAAGGTGCACGTACGGAAATGGAATCGGCGTGGAGATCAACTGGCGAAGGCGGCTTTCTAAGGCTGGGAGGAGAGAGTGCAGGGTGTAAGGTTTAGGGTTTAGGGTTGAGGGTTTGAGGTTCCGGGTTCAGGGTTGTTATACACACTTATTATACAGTATTTTTTAGCTAGAGTCGCCTTACAAGGACCACATTAAACGGGGCTGGGATTTAGGGCTTAGGGTTTAGGGCTTAGGGCTTAGGGCTTAGGGTTTAGGGTTTAGGGTTTAGGGCTAGGGTTTAGGGCTTCGGGTGACCCGAACCCCAAACCCTCGGGTGCCGCCGCGTGGCAGCAGAGATGTGCTCGAAGAGTCGACCAGCCTGGTCAAGTCGCACAGGACCGCGGGCTTAGGGTTTAGGGTTTAGGGTTTAGGGTTTAAGGTTTAGGGTTTAGGGCTTCCCCCCCCTAAACCCTGAACACACACCCTTAACCCCTAAACCCCCCAACCAGCACTGGAGTGGGCAGATGGTTTAGGGTTTAGGCTTAGGGTTTAGGGCTACCTCGCAAGCAAAAAAATACTCCGGCAGGTGTACATTCCCATAGCCCCCACCATGAGCAGCCCGACACCCACGCAAGATGAGGCTGCCTGCCATGGCTCTCTCTGAATGAAAAAAAGCAAAAGCTGCCAAAATGCTTAAAGCCCTTAAACGCCACAACACGCGAAAAGCCCTCAAGGATCTTCGAGGCCCCTGTGCAAATGCCCTGGAAAGAACACAAGGTTTAGGGTTTAGGGTTTAGGGTTTAGGGTTTAGGGTTTAGGGTTTAGCCGTTTAGGGTTTAGGGTTTAGGGTTTAGGGTTTAGGGCTTAGGGCTTAGGGCTTAGGGCTTAGGGTTTAGGGCTTAGGGCTTAGGGCTTAGGGTTTAGGGTTTAGGGGAAGAAAAAGAACATAAAACCCTCATGCCCGAGGAGATACGACGTGAGCCTCATTGAACTCGATGAGGAAGTCCTTGGCAAAGCGCTCCTTGAACCTGTGCGCTGCTGAAGACCATGGGGAAAGAGGGTTGAGGGATGCTGAGGGATGTTGAGGGATGCTGAGGGATGCTGAGGGATGTTGAGGGATGTTGAGGGATGTTGAGGTTTAGGGGCTTTGTTTCGGACAGATGGGTTTGGGGGTGTACGGGTAGTGGGGTTTGAGGGAGCGCTCAAGACGCTGCCGGCAGACCATGCTCCCAGTCCCCAAGCTTCGTAGCTTGCACCCTAAACCCCAAACCCGAAACTCTAAACCTTTGTAACAACCCTACACCCTAAGCCCTAAATCGTAAACCTTAAACCCTAAACCCTAAACCCTAAACCGCATCCTATCCTATCTACCAAGATGAACCGCAAACCTGAAGGAAAGCCCGCAAGCTATCCTCCATCTAAAGCAATGAGGGGCTGCCCGAAGCTGGGTTTAGGGTTTAGGGCTTAGGGCTTAGGGCTTAGGGTTTAGGGTTTAGGGTTTAGGGTTTAGGGGTTAGGGCTTAGGGTTTAGGGTTTAGGGTCTAGGCCTAGGGTCTAGAGTTTAGGGAATAAAACAAGGGCAGGAGAGGCTTGATTGCGACCCGCGAGAACTTAAAGTATGCAAAGGACCAAATGTCAATCATCCGTCTACTAATTGCTTAAACTCCCCAACAAAATCTTAATCAGGGTAATATAGGGATTCTTATTGTTTTAATCTTTTGGGGTTCTTAAGCAAATAGTAGCTCTCTTTCGTTACAGGCACTATAAACGTGGAGGCCCATGTGAAAACTCGAGCTAAGTTCAGTTCTCGAAGTTGTGTCCGTTTGAGTATCCGCGGCCGGGGTTGTCTCAGCAACCAAGAAAGAAACATAACTTCGTCCATCTGAGGAAACTTGATGCTCGCAACCAAAAATGCTTTCTATGTGCGTTCCATGTGGGAATTCTGAGGCGGGGGGTTCTCGGGGGTGGTTCCCATGTTTGGGGGAGGAACCGACTATTGTTCGAGCCCAATTATTCAAAATTAGGGCGCCCAAAGAGAGACCATAATTTAGAAGAGGCGATGTTCATGAGCTTGCACGGAACTGCTGTCGCCATAGGAAAGCCCCAGCTCACGACAGATGCATTGCCGAGGATCGCGGCAAAAGCACACTTAGAAGCTTGGATGTGCTGCACGCCCTTCAGCTGAGCTTGCACGGAACTGCTGTCGCCACCTGAATCAAGATCGCCCCACGTCACGACCGATCCATCACCGAGGATCGCGGCAAAAGCATGAGCAGAAGATTGGATGTGCTGCACGCCCTTCAGCTGAGCTTGGACGGAACTGCTGTCGCCACCTGAATCACGATGGCCCCATGTCACGACAGACCCATCACCGAGGATCGCGGCGAAAGCAGAAAAAGAAGCTTGAATGTGTTGCACACCATTCAGCTGTGCTTGCACGGAACTGCTGTCGCCACCTGAATCGCGATGGCCCCACGTCACGACAGACCCATCACAAAGGATCGCGGCAACGCAGAAAACGAAGCTTGGATGTACTGCACGCCGTGCAGCTGAGATTGCACGGAACTGCTGTCGCCACCTGAACCATGCCCGCCCCACGTCACGACGGACCCGTCACGGAGAATCGCGGCAAAGGCGCACTTAGAAGCTTGGATGTGCTGCACGTCCTTCAGCTGAGCTTGCACGGAACTGCTGTCGCCACCTGAATAATGATCGCCCCACGTCACGACAGATCCATTACGGAGGATCGCAGCAAAAGCATAGTCGGAAGCTTGGATGTGCTGAACGCCCTTCAGCTGAGCTTGCACTGAACTGCTGTCGCCACCGAAACCATGACCGCCCCACGTCACGATGGACCCGTCACTGAGGATCGCGGCAAAAGCACCTTTAGAAGCTTGGATGTGCTGCACGTCGTGCAGCTGATCTTGCACGGAACTGCTGTCGCCACCTGAATAATGATCGCCCCACGTCACGACCGACCCATCACCGAGGATCGCAGCAAAAGCAGAGAAAGAAGCTTGGATGTGCTTCACGCCCTTCAGAATCACGATTGCCCCAAGTCACGACAGACCCATCACCGAGGATCGCGGCAAAAGCAGAAAAAGAAGCTTGGATGTGCTGCACGCCGTGTAACTGAGCTTGCACGGAACTGCTGTCCCCATGGTCTTTAGCACAGCCCCAGGTCTCGACAGACCCATCGCCGAGGACCGCGGCACAAGTACGACCCGATCGTTTCCTCCAAGCGCTGACTTCCGGCTGCTGTACTCGCAGGTACAGCTCATCACCGTTCTGTATCCTCGCTCGTTTAACTGTTCGTGACACGTCCAGTACCTGGCCATCAGCACTCAACAGCCGACCTCTGCCAACAGCCAGAGCGCTTTGGGCTCTTTGGTTCAACTCCGCCACCGTTGCATCTTCCGGAGTTTCAAGTGAAACCCTCCTGCCGCTGAGCAGATGCACATCAACCGAAATTGCCATGGCCAGTGCTTAAGGCCAGGGGAGATTGGTCACAACTCCCTCTCACACTCGATCGCAGTGCTCTGCAACAGAGGAAGGAAGATACCCTAGCCCTAAACCCTGAACTCCAGAAAAGAGGTTAGGGTTCAGGGCTTAGGGCTGAAAGCGGTAGATTTGAACCTGATGAGCTCGAAACCATCTTGTGCTGCGTCGGTGACAGGAAGGCTGTGTAACAACAACCTACAAAAGCCTTCGGGGTTTAGGGCTCAGGGTTTTAAGAGAGGTTCAAGCTTTACGGGCTTGGGTTGGTACAGGATTTGGGAGACTGTGCCGTCAATATCCGCACTTGTATCTCAACAGCTGGGGGGGGGGGGGGGGGGGGCCCTTAGCCCGGAGTTTTTGAGAACCAAAACCCACAGCCCAGCACCCAAGACCCTAAACCCTAACCTTAAATTCCTAAACCCTAACCCTAAACCCTAAATCCTAAACCCTAAACCCTAAACCGAAACCCTAAACCCTAAACCCTAAACCCTAAACCCTAAACCCCCTAAACCCTGAACCCTAAACATCCAATGGAAAAGCCGAGCAGACTTAGCCTCCTCTGTTTTTGCTAGTCTTTTTAGTGCTTCTCCTACATGCGAGAGAGACTAAAAAAAAACAAAGAGAGAGAGAGAGAGGGGGAAGAGAGAGAGAGACAGAGAGAGAGAGAGAGAGAGAAAGAGAGAGAGGAGAAGTACTGTATGTGTTTGCATACTAGTTTGGCAGTTCGCGTGCCTCTTCCTGTGCCTGTGCCTGTTCCTGCGGCCTGCGCCTGCGCCTGGGCCTGGGCCTGGGCCTGTGCATGTGCCTGTGCCTGTGCCTGTGCCTGTGCCTGTGCCTGTGCCTGTGCTCGTGCGCCTGGGCCTGTGCCTGTACTCGTGCGCGTGCGTGCCTGTGACTGCGCGCGTGCCCGTGCATGCGCTGGTGGGTGCGAGCGGGAGTGTGGGCCGGCGTGCGCACGTGTGCACGTGCGTGTGCGCTTGCGTGTGTGCGTGGGCGGGTGGGTGCGCGGGTGTGTAGGTGCGTCGGTGCGCAGGTGAACGGGTGGGTGTCTCTGTATGTGTCTGTGTCTCTGTCAGTGTCAGTGTCTGTGTTTACTATTGCGTTGTGCTGCGTGATGTTCTGTTGTATCTTGCTCTGTTGTGCTCCGGAGTGGTGGGGCGTCATGCATGAACCCTCCAGTTGGTGATCCCGAAACCCGAAAGACGTAGGCGCGCTGCCCCCACCACTCGTTGATGTGGCGCATGATCTCCAGGCGCAGCCTGAAGTCAGGTTCAGTCTGAACAAGGGGGGGGGAGGGGGGGGGGGGCCTCACTTGTCATACTCGCGGTTCAAAGGGTTTGTAGGGTTTATAGGCGTTTACAGGGTTTATAGGGCTTGAGTGTTTATAGGTTTTATAGGCTTTATAGGGTTCATAGGGCTTGTAGGGAGATTTGCGCACGAAACTTCTCTATAACGGGATCCGGATGACAAGGAACCCTTAGAGGGACTTCCACATCCATGGCTGGCTTAGGGTTTAGGGTTTAGGGTTTAGGGTTTAGGGTTTAGGGTTTAGGGTTTAGGGTTTAGGGTTTAGGGTTTAGGGTTTAGGGTTTAGGGTTTAGGGTTTAGGGTTTAGGGTTTAGGGTTTAGGGCTGGTCATGCGCACTTAGGAACTGTCGATCAGCTCGTCTAAAAAATCATCAGGATGTGTGTCCCGGTTCACGGGTTGACAGATATCCTAACCCTAATTCCTAACACTCCTCTAAACCTATTCAGACGACGGGTTAAGGTCGGGCCGACTCATCCACAAACATCCAGGGAAGAAGCGGACATTCGTACAGCAACGGGGGGGGGAGGGCCTTCTGAAACCGACTCTGCGCCTTTGGTTGCCACAATTGGAAAAAAACCCTAAATCCTAATTCCTAAACCCTAAACCCTAAACCCTAAACCCTAAACCCTGAACCCTAAACCAGAGAGTTTTCAGGTACCCACTTCCCCAGAAAGAGAACTCGCAAGGTGCAGGCTGAACTGTCGCGTGATTGGCCCAAAAGTGAGGGCGGCACTTCACGATCAGCGCCAGGGGCATGCGCATGTCGGGGGTTGTGTCGACTTCGTGCGCCTGTCACAAGGAAAGGTGCGATCTTCGGGAAGTCACCTGAAGGGCTCTGGGCCAGTACTGTTCGAAGCCGGATATGCCCCTTATCTACCTAATAAAACCCAAGTGCCCAGATTTCAAAACCCTTTACCCAAACCTGAACCCTGAACCCCAACCCTAAGCCCTAGATGGTAACACACGTCAACGACCCTAAGCTCTGACTCGGATCAAAGACTCCCTTTAGACAAACGTGCAGCTGTCTTTTTTCGGGTTCAGGTTTAGGGTTTAGGGTTTAGGGTTTATAGGGTTTATAGGGTTTATAGGGTTTAAGGGTTTAAGGGTTTAAGGGTTTAAGGGTTTAAGGGTTTAAGGGTTTAAGGGTTTAAGGGTTTAAGGGTTTAAGGGTTTAAGGGTTTAGGGGTTTAGGGTTTAGGGTTGAGGGTTCAGGGTTCAGGGTTAGGGCCGAGGTAGCCGATGCCGATGCGCCATGTAGTACGGACACTTTGCGGGTGTCTGCGGTAGTATTTACAGCGACCTGAAGGGTCCCTGAACCTCATAGTTGCCCCTTTCTCTTGTCTTGGGGTTGAGGTCGTGAGAGCTTATCTTGAGGTGTAGAGCTAAACTTGAAGGTTCATGGGTACTTACAAATCGGGTTATAAGTTTATGAAGAGTTTATCGTTTAGGGTTTAGGGTTTAGTGCTTAGGGTTTAGGGTACATATGACCCCACTTATAAGTACCCATGAACCTCCAAGTAGGGTTGAGGCTTGGTGGTCGAGTCTAGCTTCTAGCAGGGGGAGCCGGAGTGCCCTTCCGAACTCCATTAGAGCTGGGAGTCAAAAGAAGTCCGTTTCTAAAAGGTCGAAAGCTTAAGGTTCAGGGATTAGGGCCATTTATATACATATAGAATTAGTTTATTTCATTTCATTTCATTTTTTGGGGGGGGGGGGGGGCAGGCAGACCCTTGACTTCGCCATCCAACCATGCACCTGAAACCCCACTGCAACGCACGGCGCCTCCCTGGGGGCAGCAAGGATCTCCTGCGAGGGCGCGGGCTTCCCTAAACCCCAAACCCTAAACCCCAAACCCTAAACCCCAAACCCTAAACCCTAAACCCTAAACCCCAAACCCTAAACCCTAAACCCCAAACCCTAAACCCGAAACCCTAAAGGGCTTCTAGGGTTGAAGCGTAAGGTCCAGCCTCAACCCCAAGCCCTAAAACAGAAAACCCAGCTTATAGGACAGCAAGGCATAACATGAGGTGCACGGGGCATCAAGGAGATGGGATGCATGTCATCGGATGGGCTTACAGACAGGTTCAGGGTGTAGGGTTTAGGATGGCCTTCTGGTACTTTGGGGCGTATGTATTGCTTCATGAAGCGTACAGCAATGTGGAGAGGGGTGGGGGGCCTAAACTCTCAGCCCTGACCTGACATTGAGGCCGAAACTGAAACTCGAAACCCTCAACGCGTGGGTTATGGGTTTAGGGTTTAGGGCGGTTTAGGGTTTGGGGTTTTGGGTTAGTTTTGGGTGTAGGGTTTAGGGTTTAGGGTTTAGGGTTTAGGGTTTAGGGTTTAGGGTTTAGGGTTTAGGGTTTAGGGTTTAGGGTTTAGGGTTTGGGGTTTGGGGTTTGGGGTCTAGGGTTTAGGGTTTAGGGCGGTGATCAACCTAAATGGGGTCTAAGGGTTTGGATGTAGGTCTAATAGAGGCACTTACAGACCCTGGGCATGGAGTTGTTTGGAAGAGGGGCCAAAGGGTTAGGGTTTAGGGTTTAGGGTTTAGGGTTTAGGGTTTAGGGTTTAGGGTTTAGGGTTTAGGGTTCAGGGTTTAGGGTTTAGGGTTTTGGGTTTTGGGGTTTGGGTTTTGGGTTTAGGGTTTAGGGTTTAGGGTTTAGGGTTTAGGGTTTAGGGGTTTGAGGTTCAGGGCCCGGGTTAGAATTGCGCAATCCTCGATCATGTCAGGGGTCAAGAAGGCAGCACCTCGCGAGACCTTTGTGGGGAGTGGGGAGAGCCAGCTCACCCTCTCCACTACCCGAGTGCGGCTTTAAAAAAAAAACGAAGCTCTAAACCGTAAACCCTAAACCCAACACCCTAAACCCTAAACCCTACACCCTAAAGCGCAAGCCCTAAACCCTAAACTGGCCCTAAGCCCTGAACGCCTCAAGAAAATAAGCCAAGCAGCCCAACCCACCTGGGAGTCGCATCCTAAACAAGAGCAGCACACAAGTCACAATCTTTCTTCGCTGCAGAAACCCCCCTAAGAATGCTTCTTCCTTATAAGGGCAATATAGGGATTATTGTTCATGTACCCTTAAAGCCCCAAACCTCCTAAAGCCGATACCCAATTTCGATCCTTTCGGGCCCAAAACCCCAGGAGTTAGCTCGGGACGTGCTTCTCGCGCTGGATGGGAATCAAGTCATTGAGTTCCTGCCGGTGAAATTCAAGATATTGGGGGGGGGGGGGGGGGGGCCCTAACAAATAGTAGGATTCCCTGACCACAAGGACCCCAAAAAGGTAACCCTAATGTCGGAAACCCCCCCCCCCAATTTTTTCGCTGTTGCAGATCGTGCTTCGGTGTTTCAACTTCGAGTCTCAAGCAGCTTCGGAGATGATCGGAGATGCTGCCTCGAAATCCAGTTGGCATGCCGTCACAAAGAGCGATCTTCGGCAAATCTCTTCCTTCTTGCGACCAGCGTGGAAAATGGCAACGTTGATCTCATCCACCCTCTGGGTGGATGAACTGCCGGGCGGCTCCTCGCAACCCCCCCCCCCCCCGCAGTTGGCTCTCTCCCGGCTCCTGACGATAGCCCTCCGCGGCCGCCAAGACTCGAAACCGACAACCCTAGACTACGTCCTGGGTGTTTGTCTGGCTGTTGTTGAGACATGTGCGCATGAGTTCGAGTTCTGCCGTGAAGATAGCTTACACCCTCTCCATCTTCCTCCCACAGCCCCTCTCATAAAGGAACACCCGCACACACCTTTGCAGAGGACATCTTATCAAAGCCTTGCACACCCCCTTTTGACTTTGCAAGTGGGGTTAGTAAGGTGGGCTGTGGAGTGGGGTTTCTGCGGGATACTAAGTAAGTCAGCGCTTCTAAGTCTACCACCCAAGAGTAACCTAGGAACAACAACGGTGCCCGTTTTAGAGTGGGTTACGAGGGGTCCTAAGTCCTACACAAAAGGAAGAGGAGCCCACCACTCCCTGGAACCCCCCCCCACACACAAAAAAGAAAACTCTGGAACCAACACAAAGACCGGCAAACTCTTCCAACAAAGGTCCGCGCCTGTTTCAACAACCCCCCCCCCTTTCTAAAACCCTCAACCCTAAACCCTGAACCCTGAATAAACCCTAACCCCTGAATTCGTGAACCACAAAAACATTCCGCAGAGGAGCGAACCTCAAACTCCTGTCTCGAGACCAAACCGCGGATTCGCAGCCGATCCCAGTCAATCTCGGTAGCCGCGCACTCGCTCAACTTACATTCTGTTTAGGGTTTAAGGGTTTAAGGACAAATTTAGGGTTTGGGTTTAGGGTTTAGGGTTTAGGGCTTAGGGTTTAGGGCTTAGGGCTTAGGGTTTAGGGTTTCGGGTTTCGGGTCTCGGGTTTGGGGTTTGGGGTTTGGGGTTGAGGGTTCAGAGGCCTCCACGCATACGCAGGATCTCCAAACTGAGGACAACCGCACCCGTTTTAGGGTTTTAGGGTTTTAGGGTTCTAGGGTTTTAGGGTTTCAGGGTTTTAGGGTTTTAGGGTTTTAGGGTTTTAGGGTTTTAGGGTTTTAGGGTTTTAGGGTTTCCATGGAACATCATGGAACATCATGGAACAAGTCGATCAAACGGCTGGCGCTCACCAACCGTAAGTGGCACACCAGGCGCTTCTGCTCTCCTGGCCGCAGTCTTGAACCCTAAACCCTAAACCCTAAACAGTAAACCCTAAACCCTAAACCCCAAACCCTACTTGAGAGGTCACAAGGCTTTCGGAGCACTTGGGCCAAGACTCATCACTGAACTTGGGTAGCTCTCTAAATGGGGATCCCGTTGTAGATCCCCTATAACGCACGGCACCCCTCAAGTGAGGGCCCTACAGTCGGTTTAGGGTTTGGGGTTTAGGGTTTGGGGTTTAGGGTTTGGGGTTTAGGGTTTAGGGTTTAGGGTTTAGGGATTAGGGTTTACCCCAATTGACAGACCTACCCTTTTGAGGGGCTGAGAGTCCGACTGTGCGTGTGGATGTACGAACATCACGACCCCCCGCTTTTCTGAAGCTCTGTTCCAACTTAGCAGCTCTCTGAGCATGCCTGGGACTCGATGCCCCAGACCCAAAACGAGGAGTAAGTTTAGAGTTTAGGGGTTTAGGGGTTTAGGGGTTTAGGGGTTTAGGGGTTTAGGGGTTTAGGGGTTTCGGGTTTAGGGTTTAGGGTTTAGGGTTTAGAGTTTAGGGTTTAGGGTTTAGGGTTTAGGGTTTAGGGGTGTAAACCCTGGCAATAAACCAGGATCTCAGAAGATGGTCACGCATGTTTTGCACAAGCAGTGGTCGTACGCCGAAACCTGCTTCAAAGGCCTGTGGCAAGTACTCCACATATGAGCCCGGCGCCAAACTTCCAGTTTCCTCATGATTACCATTAGGGCTCCACTGACCCCTAAACCCTAAACACTAAACGCTAAACGTAAATGCTAAACCCTAAACCCTAAACCCTAAACCCTAACCCCTAAACCCGAAACCCTAAACCCTAAACCCTGAACCCTACGAGTCTTAGAGAAGAGTGCAACAGAAGACAAGGACGAATGGCCTGAGATTTGGCCGCGGATGAGGCCGTCGTAAGCAATCCTGGAAGGGGCTGAGGAGGCCTGTCTTAGATTAAGGTTGGGATGTTCCCCCTTATGCTAACAGTCCTTAATACGGAATATCGTACTTAGTACGGAATATAGTACCCCGAATTATAATCCCTAGTAAGCACTGTTAGTATCAGGGGGAACATCTCAGATTGAAGCTACCAAGAGAGCCCAATACCCCTTCATCAGGGAATTTGGACCCTCGTATGATTCAAGGCATATTCCCCTAGTCAAGGGGCATGGGGCCTCTTTGGGTACTTTTGGCTCACCGCATATGATTGGGCCCGTGCATGGTTGGGGGTGCCACCAGGCGTTTCCAGTGTCATCTTCAAAGGCAAGCCGAAAACGCCAGTCTTTTACTTGTGGCTCAGCATCCTCCATTTCTTGTGGCTCCGACTTTCTGACGAAGCCTGGCTGTCCCTGCTTGCGACTTGGGCCACCTGCCCGAAACCCTAGACCCTAAACTCTAAGCCCTCAAACCCTAGACCCTCAAACCTAAACCCTGAAACCCTAAACCCTAAACTCTAAGCCCTAAAACCCTAGAACCCTCAAACCTAAACCCTGAAACCCTAAACCCTATGGGACGCCACCGGTGCCTGGTGGGTCGTGAGTGCCATGAAACTCACACTTTAGGTTCCCGACGCAGGAATTTGACGCTAGACTTTGATGTAAGAAAGCCCTACCCCGTTGAACCCTAAACCGCCTAAACCCTAAACCCTAAACCCTAAACCCTAAACCCTAAACCCTAAACCCTAAACCCTAAACCCTAAGCTTGAGTCACGTCGATTCAACCGGCAAAGTCTGGTGCAAGGAAGCCTCGACCTGATTTCCAAGCAAAAAGCCTCCAAACAGGGTTTAGGGTTTAGGGTTTAGGGTTTAGGGTTTAGGGTTTAGGGTTTAGGGTTTAGGGTTTAGGGTTTAGGGTTTAGGGTTTAGGGTTCAGGGTTTAGGGTTTAGGGTTTAGGGTTTGGGGTTTGGGGTTTGGGGTTTAGGGTTTAGGGTTTAGGGTTTAGGGTTTAGGGTTTAGGGTTTAGGGTTTAGGGTTTAGGCAGATCCCAAACTGCCCATTCCGGCCTCGTGTGGAGCTTCACAGAGACTGTGAAGGCAAGGGCCAGCCTCCAACCATCTCTAGATAACTGCCAAGGCGAGGGTTTGGGGTTTAGGGTTTAGGGTTTGGGGTTTAGGGTTTGGGGTTTAGGGTTTAGGGTTTGGGGTTTAGGGTTTAGGGTTTAGGGTTTAGTGTTTAAGGATCTAGGGTTTAGGGTTTAGGGTTGAGGGTCTTATACAGTCATAGTAGCATCAACTACCCAAGATACGCATTTTACCTAAGTAGCCTGAAACCCGAGACTGGGGAGGGACGTAACCAGGCCCCCTGTATTTGGGCTCTTGTTAAGTAGCTTAAAGTTCTCCTCGCAGGGTCGTTCTTTTTGTTAATACATGAATAAATATACTATATAACTATAAGAAGTAAAGAATAATACTCATACTTATACTAAGGACAATACTAAAAAACACAAAGTCCTTAACAGGAAAACGGCGAAACTGTCAGTTGAGAAAAGAGCCACACCTTGAAAAAAACACATGAGCCCTCTTATGGGCATTGGGCATGCGATCCCGATAGTAGGGCTGTGTCTGGTCTCACACCCTAAACCCTAAACCCTAAACCCTAAACCCTAAACCCTAAACCCTAAACCCTAAACCCTAAACCCTTTGGACACGAGGAAGAGCTGACATGACGTGGTACACGGCGCGCAGTTGGCTAGAGGCTTAGGGCTTACTTGGAGGCGCATGGGTACTTATAAGTGGGGTTGCATGTACGCCTAGACCCTAAACCCTAAACTTGCCCTAAACCCTAAACCCTAATTCGGGTTATAGCCAATGATATCTATAGCTATCCTTGTAACCTTGTGTATTATCCGTACCCATGAACCTCCGAGTAGAGTGCTGAGGGTCACTTACAAGCAGGGCATTAACCCCAACCCTAAACCCTAAGCCCTAAACCCTAAACCCCTGAAAGGCACCGAAGCATTCTTGGAAGTTCGTAAATAGGGTCATGTCGCTGTTGCCCTCTTGGTTTATTCAGGGGTCATGAGGGAACATAAGCTCTCAGAAAAGGGGCATAAGGGCCTACTCTGGGTCCTAGTTGCCCTAAACCCTAAACCCTAAAACCCTAATCCCTAAACCCTAATCCCTCAGCGTAAATAGGGTTCACGCCGCTGTTGCCTGATGATGTTGATCCTCGCCATGCTGACGCGGGCATCCGCGATGTCTTCCACCCTGGGCCATAGGACCGAGGAGGAGACCCTTAGCCCCAAGCCCTACACCCTAAGCCCTAAACCCTAAACCCTAAGCCCTAAACCCTAAACCCTAAACCCCCAAATGGCGGGTGCCAGCCTCTGTTCAAGAGCTCCGGGGCGCCACTAACGGAACGGATAGATGGATAGATGGACCACTGCAAGTAATTCACAGACAGCACCGACGTTCAGGGTTCAGGGTTTGGGGCTTACGATTGAGGGTTTAAGGTTTAGGGGTGAGGGTTTAGGCGAGACCTTTCGGTTCGGTGCTAAAGGGAACCTTCAGTTATCAGGGTTCAGGGGACAGCTTACATCTGCTGTGGCTCATGAACACCAGGCCCCGCCACTCGCGGCGGCGCGGCTCACTTGCCCGCTCCATGCGCCAGGCCTGAAGAATCGATTGCGGGAAGATGCCATGTCCTAGGTTACAGGTCGGGATGTTCCCCCCTATGCTAACAGTCCTTAATAGGCATTATAGTGCCCCCCTCTTCTCATCCCCATTCAGGACTGTTAGTATAAGGGGATACATCCCAAGTTATAGGCTTTAAGGGTCATGAGTGTTTCGGGAAGTTTAGGGCTTGTAGAGTTAGGGTTTAGCGCTAGAAATGCCCAGAACGGCCAAAGATCCCATTGGTTGACCTCAACCGCTCTCTTGCCTGGCTTTACGCCAGTGTTCATGGAATAGCCTGGCTTTTTTGCCCGAGAGAGCTAGGAATAGGGCCATGGTGCTTAAAGGCAGCACCTAGCTGGGATGTACAGCATTATATTAGTGCTGGTGTGCCCTTGGCTGCCAATTGAAAAAGCAACCCAGGATGCGTAGAAAGCCGTGTGATGCCCGCATCTTATTAGCAGGTTGCCGCGAAAGATGGGCGCTTTCATAACAGATCTACAGTCACAAAGAAAGAGCTATGACTGACAAAGCCTCCGAAGTCTCAAAAAGCCCTGCATGACATGCGCCCTCATGCCAAGCCCCTGAAACCCTGTCATACTCTACACCCTCAAAATCAACAGACCTAGAAACAGAAGCACAGAACTTCAAACCCTACGATGCTGAAAAAAACACAAGCCCTACATCCTCAAACCCAAACCCAAAATTCGAAACGCAAAATTAAGTTTAAAAAAAAATATATATATCCGAATCCAAAATGCTTCCCCTTCTTTGCAAGGTCCCGGCCATGTTGGCCTCTCCGCCCAGGCATCCCACACACATGAGCATGACGAACCTTGGAACGAAACCCTAAACCCCAAACCCTAAATCCTAAACCCTAAACCCTAAATCCTAAACCCTAAACCCTAAACCCTAAACCCTAAACCGTTGAGAGATTCGGTCCTCGGGTCTGAGGATAGCCAGAACCTATCTGGAGGAACCCCCCCAAATAGTGCATCACCTACTTTGGGAGACGCCCCACCGCATCTTACTCCCTGAGCCTCGGAAGCCCGAAATTGTTCTTGGGGCTTTAGGGTTTTGGGGCTTTAGGGCTTTGACGGAGCCTGACCTAGACCCCAACATTCGTCAACTGCGTAACAAGAAGACCACGACACGCACGCCGCAAGTGCCTTCGGTATGATATGAGGCTATCGCTGAAACTATATGCTTTCTTCCAATATCTCGATCTTGCCACCGCATTTACACTTTGCAATGAACGAGCGGGAGCGAATATTATGAGTGTGACCCTTTTGGAAATCCTTGTATAGCTGGCTTCTGTTTGCGTGGGGGCCGAGCGCGTGCCAACCAATGCCGACCACGTTTACCCCGAACGCAAAGAGCCCCCATGATTAGAGCCCCATAATTCGAGCTCCACAAATAGAGAGTCTGCAGAATTTTTGGGGGAACGCACCGCGAAATGGTGTCCGTGACCCTGGGCTACCGAGATGCTGAGGGGCGGCCTAAAGCTCGAAAGATTGAAGAATTCCGTGGCGGTGCTCTTGAAAGAACCCTGAAACCGAAACCACGACAAAGGGTTTAGGGTTTAGGGTTAGGGTTTAGGGCTTAGGGCGTAGGGTTTAGCTTAGCAGTGCAAAGCGACTCATGTCCGAGGACCCGACTCCCGGAGGGCGATAAACATGCGCGTCAAGTAGCCGCGGCCAAGCCAGTATCGCCTGCAGCGCGCTCAAAGAAGGCCCCCTCGGGGCCCCATGGGAAACCGCGGGCTGGCTGAGGTTTAGGGTTTAGGGTTTAGGGTTTTAGGGTTTAGGGTTTTAGGGTTTAGGGTTTAGGGTTTAGGGTTTAGGGTTTAGGGTTTAGGGTTTAGGGTTTAGGGTTTAGGGTTTAGGGTTTAGGGTTTAGGGTTTAGGGTTTAGGGTTTAGGGTTTAGGGTTTAGGGCTTAGGGTGCGGAGTTCAGAGTTTAGGGTCTAGGGCTTGGGCGAGGGTTTGGGGTTTAGGGTTTCGGCGGCCTGAATAGTTAGAATAGGGTCTTGGGGGTAATTATGGTATAATGATATAGGGATCATAAGGGAATAGTATTGGTATTATGAAGAACCTTCTAACTACCCTTGAACCATCACATAGGTTAAGGGTTGACGCCGCATAGATAACTTTTAAGTCGTTGACTGCTTACTGGCGTGCGGCTCTCTAAAACCTGACATCAACATGTCGGGTGGTTGTCAAAATTATGGTCTCCCTTTTGGAGTGACCGTGGGGGGCTTTACGAGCCCCCTCTTTTCGTAGCCACCCCACCTAATGTAAAATACGGTTGAAACCGCAGTTGTCGGACCATCGGGAGGGTTTGGGATTACCCCTAAACCCTAAACTTTAAACCCTAAACCCTAAACCCTGAACCCTGAACCCTGGATCTTGGCTGCAGGGGTTTCCAGTCAGGGAGCACTTTTATTCACTTGCCCTGAAGCATGGAGCGCTCTGGGAGTGGCTATTCACTCCCAACTGACCGTCGCACATGGCAGGCCCCTAAAACCTAGACCCTAGACCCTAAACCCTAAACCCTAGACCCTAAACCCTAAGCCCTAAACCCCAAACCCTAAACCCTAAACCCAACACGTGCTTCCTTAACCGATCTTCCGATCTGGGGGTTTAGGGTTTAGGGTTTAGGGTTTCGGGTTTAGGGTTTAGGGTTTAGGGGTCAGGGCTTAGGGCTTAGGGTTTAGGGTGGAGGGTCGAAAAGTCTCTTTGCCGGATCAACTCGCAGCACACTGTCTTCTCAGTCGGCCGCGAAGCTTTCATTGAAAATGCTCAAGTCCAGCACATGAGGGCAGAAGAAGCCATCGCATCGGTCGTCCTCCGTCACTAGCTTGTACAAGGGCGGCGCCTTCTTGTCCAAGGTGGACTCAGCTAGCTCTTGAGGGCTTGGGGGTGCGCCGGAATCCAGCATCAGACCATACTCGGGAGGAGCCACCGAACCAAACTGGACGTCATGAACGAACCCATCTCCAGAGCAGTTGGGCCTGTTCAGAATGCGGGAATAGGAGCCCTCCTTTACGATTGAGGGCTTCTTCCCGGTCCTCTTGTGGCCGGCACAGAAATCGGAGCCGTTTGCCACGAACAAGGTGTCATGTACCTCCCACTTCGAGTCACCACCACTCAAAGGACAGCTGGTGCCCGCCACCAGCAGATAGTTTCGGGTCTTGGAGTTCTCACAGGAGGTCATGGCCACCTCTCCTTCGCGGAGCTCTGGGTTGCTCCGGAACCTCATCATGCCATGCCTTGCGTGTGGGGAGGCTCTCTTGTTATTACTGCTTGCTGTTGTGCTATTTTTGTTGCCGTTGTTCCTAGTGTCATTCGTGTTATGACGGTTATACTAGGGGGCACGATCATCCCTATTCAGGACTGCTAGTATAAGGGGTACCATCCCAACTAATCTATATCAATATCATCTGTATTTTTTCTATGAAACAAAAAGGCGCCTTGAAGGTTTCCAAGACCCGAGAGTCGCCAAAAAACCCACCGAAAGAGGGGACCAAAATCACTAAAACCCTGAACCCTAAACCCTAAACCCTAAACCCTAAATCCTAAACCCTAAACCCTAAACCCTAAACCCTAAACCCTAAACCCTAAACCCTAAACCCTAAACCCTAAACCCTAAACCCTAACCCTAAATCCTAAACCTCCACAAACTTCCCTGCGCCAAGCTGCTTCGACATCTTCGGAAACCACGGGTCGCCACAGGCCTCCTTGCCTAAGGTTTTCAGTGACCCAGGGTTTAGGGTTTAGGGATTAGGGTTTAGGGTTTAGGGTTTAGGGCATAAGGAACCCGGAACCCAAAAAAGTAAAAAAACATACTACTGAACAGCCTAGTTACCCAGGCCCAGACCCACGGACTCAATGACAACCTCTTCCGTTTTCCTGGGTTGCCCCCTACCGGGCTTTAGGGTTTTTAGGGTTCAAGGTCTAGGGCTTGGGGTTTAGGGTTTAGGGTTTAGGGTTTAGGGTCTAGGGTCTAGGGTCTAGGGTTTAGGGTTTGGGGTTTGGAGTTTAGGGTTTAGGGTTTAGGGTTTAAGGACAACTAAGCCGACTTCTAGTCAAAAGTTCTGCCCGGCGTCTTCTTGTAGCACACGGTCCAAAGCGATGGGATCATCGTGGTGGCTGCGAGGTCCTGCAGAATCTGGGCAGCCCAGCAGCCATCTTATAATAAGGGTTTAGGGTTTAGGGTTTAGGGTTTGGGGTTTAGGGTTTCGGGAGCCCTTACTAATAGTGATTGCAGAATAGGGGGTACTGCAATCTCTATGAAGGATTGCTAGCACAAGGGGGAACATCCTCAAGGGTACCCTTTTTTGGGGTTGGTGACTTTACCAGGGAACCTTGAACCAACCAAACGGAGAAAAAAAGGTTACCACTGGGCTGGCAAGGAAAGAGGCCCCAGCTCAGGGCTTGGAGGTTTTCGGGGCTCACAAGAGATGCTGTGCTCAAGCTTGAGGGTTTAGGGTTTAGGGTTTAGGGTTTAGGGTTTAGGGCTTAGGGCTTAGGGTTTAGGGTTTTGGGTTTAGGGTGTAGGGTTTAGGGCTTCGGGTTTTCAAACAAGCTCCCCGACGATGAGGAGCACACGGAGAACAACCATCATGCTGGCCATCTGCCAACTTTCAAGGGATTCAGACCCCTATGGTTGAACCCTTAAGCCCTAAACCCTAAACCCTAAGCCCTAAACCCTAAACCCTAAACCCCACTTAGTATACTCCTAATATGGCATGTAGATGCCCTTAAGAAACCCTTCAAAAGGGACCCCAAAACCCAACGGTACAACCTTAAGGGTCCAAGGTAGGGTTTACGGTTTAGGGTTTGGGGTTTAGGGTTTAGGGTTTAGGGTTTAGGGTGTAGGGTTTAGGGTTTAGGGTTTAGGGTTTCGGGTTTAGGGTTTCGGGTTTCGGGATTCGGGTTTAGGGTTTAGGGCTTAGGCTTTGCAAAGCCCCAGTCCTTAAACGTGCTCCTAATCTCCGTCGCTGGGCGTGGGTCGGCGATGACCAAACCATCACTCGCCGAGCTCAGCGATCGAAGAAATTTCACAAGCAGGTGCGGCACCTCCGCGGCATGTACTATAGGGGACCTTGGAAACTAGGATAGGGCTTTGGGGGTTATTCTAGTATTACTTACATAGGGACCATAAGGGAAGACTATATTAGTAATTTCTTTTACCCGCATAAAACTAAGGAGCCGAAGACATCCTTACTTCTCCAAAAACCAAGGAAGAAAAAGGTTTAACTTCATATAAGAAACCCCAGAAAGTCTAAAGTTTAAATATCGACTCAGTAAGCATATCGGCGGCCTTAATAACTAGGACAGGGCTTTGGGGGTCGTAAGTAGGGACCATAAGAAATGCTTCACATACTAATCTTTCTCCGACCCCTATATTAAACAACTGGGCTGTGAGCCCAAATACCCCGAGCTTTTGGTCAATCTGCATATATCTGCATCCACAAGAAGTATCTTTTGGGACAACCCCTCCCCCGCTGCGATTCATACAATGTTCATCCCAGAGCCCGCAAATTTGCAAAAAAGGGGACTGCGGAAACCACGGCGCCTTGCCGCCTTCCAACAAGACCTCTCCCGGCCAATGGGCAACAGCACGCATTCCTTTAGAACCAAGGGACAACAAGGCCTTCTCTAGCGGCTGCTATGACGCGCCTTCAGCCGAGACTTTCTGCTTCAAGTCTGGAGATGGGAGGTAAAGGTGTTTAGGGCTGAAGGCAGCACTTTTCACTGCTCTTTAGGATCGCAGCTGTGAAAAAGCACGGGGGGTACATACCATGACGTCACTGGCGACGAGTTTTTCTTGGCCCACCCCCTCCCCCGCTGCGAACTCCCTGGGACCCGACCCCAGCTTCCCTTGGAAAGAAGCACCCCCCCCCAAAAAAAAAACACACACAAAAACGTAAGGATCCGAAAATCTTGGGGTATAAGGGCCCCTGTTGAGGGGGGATTCCGAAAAACCCTGTTTGTAGGATCCTTATGTTTTTTCACGGTCTTTCGGGCCCCTATTCACTGCCAATCAAGGCAAACACAAGGCTTCATGGGTCCTCCCCGGCAATCCGAAAGCTTAGGCTGCGGGTTCTCAAGTTTCGGGCTTCGGCTCGGCTACTCTCCGGCATCTTTTCCCTCGACCTGCAGATGCTTTCCCAGTTAGAATTTAGCATTCAAGGCCCCTGCAACCCTCCCACTGCGCACCCCTCGATACTCGTAACCCCCAGGAAAGATTGCAGGTCTTTGTCGGGTAAAGGAACTACCCACCCCGACCGGCCTCCTCATTAAATAACTTGGCAAAGTGGAACCGGCGGTCGAGCAGAAGGAAGCTGGCCCTCGCAGCCTCCGGGCAGTCCGCAGACTCATGCCAATCCGAATCTGCAGTTGCGAGTCGCGCCACTCGCGCACGAAGGGATCGAAGATCCCAGGGAAAATGTTCGAACTGGCTATTGGAGCCCAAGCTGTGCAGCACCCAGTGCTGCGGGACACCCGTGCTGCCGTTGCTGCCGTTGCCGCAGAACCCCGGTGGGATTGCAACCTACACTCCCATTTTAGAACCTTAATAAAAATAGCATTGGGGTTTAGGGTTTAGGGTTTAGGGTTTAGGGTTTGGGGTTTGGGGTTTAGGGTTTAGGGTTTGGGGTTTAGGGTATCCTCTTGGGTTTTATCAAAGCAAAAATGAAAACTACTTCCAAAGGGGAAATATAGCAACTGGCACGTCGCGAACGGCAAGCTGCCGGCCCCGCCGAAGCCTCAGACGGATGTACCTGACGTTCTTCCCGTCCTGGTCCGCCTGAGCCTCCACGATGTGGAACGGTGGGATGCTGTTGAGGCCTTCCTTGTCCCAGCGCTGCCCATTTTCCTCAGTAGCCCAGTAGCCATATTACCATAAGGGCACCCTTTTTGGGGTTTTTTGCTACTTTAAAAGGGAACCTTGAACCAAAAAAAGGGAAAAAGGCTACCACTGGGCTGCCAAGTTTCAGTCTCGATGACCAGATCGCGGTTCCGAAGGTAGTTCCGGAAGTCAACGATCCGCCTCGTGTGGTTTGCGCTGTGAAGGTGCTGGCCGCGAAACCTCCCATGCCCAGGCGGAGGCTTCTTGATGGACATGCCGACTCTGAACCGCTTATGGGGCTCCAACTTGCTGATCGCCACATCTTCGCAATGGGGGTGGCAGTCTCCATACCTAAACCCTAAACCCTAAACCCTAAACTCTAAACCCTAAACCGGACATCTTTGGAGACAAAAAAAAAAGAGCCTGCCAACGAGAGGAGCCTCGGGCACGCCTACTTGAGGGACAGAAGGAAGGACCCCTGAAGAGACCCTCAAACGTATTCCCCTGTATAACCCCCTCTATGTACCTTAGTCGCCTAGTCCCCATATACCTAAGTCGCCCCAAATGACCCCAAGGTCCCTTATAGTGGTCCCTTGAATCGAACGACAGCCCCTAAGCTCGAAAGCCCTAGACCCTCTTGTTTTCTGTCGCCACCTGTCGGCAAGCCTCTGGATCAAAGTTCTCGCGTTGAGTCCGCCGTCTGCTTTCCCAAAGCGTTCCCAGTGTCCGCAACTTGAACTCGGAACTAACCTAAAAGCCTGTAGCCCCCGAAACCGCACACCCCCCCCCCCCCCCACACCGCATATACTTGTAAAGAGCTAAGATACCTGTTTAGGACTTTTGTTGGAACCTGTCTTCCTAAACTCCTTTTGCTAAGAACAAAGAAGTAATTGCACCACCGATATTTCCGAGCGCTGATGAGAAGCCAAGCTGCAGGAGCTCCGACAGCCTTATGCGATGAAACAGCTCATCGTCCTCTCCACCCCATCCCCGGAAGTTGTTTGAAAACCCGTTGATCTTACGCCAGTGCTTCAGTTTCATGCTGATGACGCCCCCAGTGTTGTTGATCGAAGGCGACATCCACCTGTAACGATCGATCTCCGAGCTCAGCTGCGTAGGAACCTCACAAGATGCGTAGTCCACGCCAGGATCCGGGACGTAATCAATGTCGTGACTCACAATACAGTCAAAACCGGACCGCTCGTCGGCGAGGTTCTGGTAGGCTGAGATATTGTTTGAGAAGTTGGTCACTACAGCGACGAGGCCAGCGTTGAAGCTGAAACCACGATTCCAAGGCTCAGACTCGAACTGCTCGGCCACGACGACAACCCAGCTGATGTGCTTCGCCTCCGCCGAAAATTGGTGCCAATGTGTCTTAAACGCAGCCAGGTGCGCCTCGCGATCACGAAAGGGGATGATCACAGCGACCCTGCGGGGCCTCACAAATTCGATGTGGCTCGTCACGTTCGTCACCAGAAGCTCCCGGATGCCTGCGCCGGCATACCTGAAGTGCACAGATGTCGCCAGCACCGTCGCAATGGCCATGCAACAAAAGATATTTCGCCAGCGCAGGAATCTTGCTGCCATGGCTTGCAAAAGGCTCTGTTTCAAAAATGTGCACAAGAGTTGAAATTCAAGAGGAGCGTCGTGTGTTGCACACACGAGAGGAGGGGCAATAATCCCTCGCACAACCAGAACCCTCATACCACCACAATTAAAACCCCTTATACCACAACCAGAAAGCGGACCCTACTTCAACCGCCACCGAAAGATGCTACGTGACAAGCTTAGACATGACCTATCATAACATGTCTTTTTATGTTGAACCTAAGACAGACATGGTCCGACTGTGGCTAAGGGGGGCCGTAGGCTGGGGTCCTACCCTTGTACTGGTGGACACGCTGAGCTACGTTGCACTCCTGGCAAATTGGCTGCAGCCCTTTGGTGATGGGTAAGATTACCACCTCCACGCTGCCTGGCAACTCCGAAACCTTGCGCGCTCAAATGGAATGACGCCACGAGAGTGTTCAAAGGTCGTGGGGGCACGGACAGGGTGACAGGCAGGATGGGTTGGGCCCTAAACCCTAAACCCTAAACCCTAAACCTTAAACCCTAAACCCTAAACTGGGGGGGAGCACCACTTCAGCAAGAACATTGCGTGCACAGGTAGGGTGGGGAGTCAGTTCTCTGCATTAGGGTACTATTTGGGGGTCCCCTACATAGTAACGCAGCTTATAACAAGGACCCCGCACAAGGGACCCTCATTTCGAGAACTACCCAGATGGAGATCTTGTGCTAAAGCTCTACGACCCAACCCAAAACCCTTAACCCTTAACCCCAACCCTAAACCCTAAACCCCAAACCCTAAACCCCACAAACAACCCTAAACCCAAAAAACAGAAACCCTAAACGCTAAACGCTAAACCCTAAACCCTAAACCCTAAACCCTAAACCCTAAACCCTAAACCCTAAACCCTAAACCCTAAACCCTAAACCCTAAACCCTAAACCCTAAACAAGCAATCAACTCGAGCCCTGACAGCCGACTGAAGGTTCACATGACTTTACCTTGACGCTGGCAGAAGCGGAAGCCTCAAAAAACACCGAGAGGGTTTTAGGGTTGAGGGTTTTAGGGGTCTAGGGTTTAGGGTCTAGGGTTTAGGGTTTAGGGTTTAGGGTTTAGGGTCTCAGGGTTTTGAGGCTGCAGGGTTTGAAGGTTCGAAGGGCTTGAAGGGCTGAAGGGTCTGAAGCGTCGAAGGGTTGAAGAGTTGAAGGGTTTAGGGTTTAGGGTTTAAGGTTTAGGGTTAGAACCCCGAAAGCTCAACAAACCCTGTGTCCGCATTGCAGGACTAAACTCGCAGCATCTGCATGCTTGGCTCAGGCTGCTGCAGCGACGCATTGTTCGCGCCTGAGGTATCACTGGAGCACATCAAGCTCACAAGTCTGAAGAACTAAAGTACACAAAAAATGTACTAATCAAGGGACTGGCGGTTTAGGGTTTAGGGTTTAGGGTTTAGGGTTTAGGGTTTAGGGTTCAGGGTTTAGGGTTGAGAACTCATTGAGCCCATGCAAGACAACAATCTGTGTGCCGCACGGAACACCAGCAAGTAGCACATCGTGGGTCCTCTTTTGGTATGTAGGGTTTAGGGTGTAAATTCGGGTTTAGGGTTTAGAGTTTAGGGTTTAGGGTTTAGGGTTTAGGGTTTAGGGTTTAGAGCTTAGGGTTCAGTTTGGGCACTTCCATACCTAGTAAAAGCCTATGCGTATTATGTGCTCCTGCATTCTCCCATGGCACTGCGTGCAGCAACCAGGTTTTGACGCTGGACCCTGGGGACCCCTGGGGAAGGAAGATGCTGCGTCTTGCCGTTCCCCGTGATTGATTGGAAGAGGGAAACCCTCAACCCAACCCGAAACCCTGAACCCAAAGCACTCGGAAAGCCCACTCTAAACTAACCCAACTTCCCCCATCCCCCCTCCCCGTCCCCCTCAGAGAAAGTGCGAGAGAGGGAGGGAGAGTGGGAGAGAGAGAGAGAGAGAGCGTGAGAGTGAGAGAGAGAGAGAGAGAGAGCGAGAGAGAGAGAGAGAGAGAGAGAGAGAGAGAGAGAGAGAGAGAGAGAGAGAGAGAGAGAGAGAGAAAAAGAGAGAGAGAGAGAGAGAGCGAGAGAAAGAGAAATAAACAACAACAAAACTCAACCCTCAACTAACCCTCGAAACCCCTCACACCTGAACGCTACAACCTAGATACCAAAAACCCTAAACCCTACAACCCTAAACCCTACAACCCTAAGACTCTAAAACCCAAAATCCCTAAACCCAAAAACTCTAAACCCTACAACCCTCAAACCCTACAAATCTAAAACCCTAGATCCCTAGATCCATACAACTTGAGAGTCTTGTCCCTGTCCTGCCTTCTGGTTGTGGAGGGCGACATGGAGTCGCTAATTAGTTTGCATGGTTGTCCAGTGCATATGCCCTCATGACCATGCTCACTCTGATACATTGCAACATCAAAGCATGAGCAGGCTGACTCACCTGAAAACATGAAACTGCCTTGCGAGGAAAACTTTTTCTAATCTTGCTGGCTCAGCGGCCCAGCTTTTTGCAGGTACAGGGTCAAGCGTCCTTGACCCCTTCCCACCTCTGGCAATAGCTTCGTTGCGTGCAGTATGCCAAAGGTGCTGCACGCCCCTGCATGAAATCAAAAAGGTTTCAAAACGGAAAGCCAAGAAAACGAAAACTTTCATGGATCCGACGTGTAGTGCAGCAAATCGCATGTATAGCAGAATAACACAAACAGGCCCCAGAGGGGCCACCAAGCGATCATTCAACCTCGATGTATCCATGAATTTGACCCACAGTTCCGATCCGGCGCTGGGCTTGATGCAAATCCACTCGTCTGATGGAGGAGGAATCTCTGGTCCTTCTGGAATCTGAGTGCCATTTTTGGACACGTGCTGTCCAAGTTGCCAACTTGGCGCGGTTGGCTTTGCTCAACGTGAGCCCTTCAATCCATGCGCTGACCTCTTTGTCATTTTTGCATGTTTTCCAATTGCGGGTAAGGAAGCCCTTTTTGGCCTCGTCCACTTTGCGAACAGTGTGCGAGACATGTGAAGCCATGCCGTACTCCAACTTGCTGTCGACCTGCATAGGCGTAGCTGACAAGGGCTTAGAATCACTGACAACATGTGGCTCACCGGAGCACGTAAGAATCAGCACTGGCATTCGACACAACAAGCTGAATTGACGTGCTCGGCTCATCTCTCACTGCTGGACGACGTCGGGGGAGAGGCGGGCACGACCGCAACACCGGGCTCCGGGACCTGCTGTCCCTCATGCGAGGGAGGGCCAATCTTTCAATGACACGGTTGGCCATTGCTTCATCATGCACCTGAATCATATTAGCAGACGGTCCATAGCCTTCCATCAACGTCAGAAAAGGAGAAGTTGGCGGGGCGCGCGAGGCACCATAACACCTGAACGTTCTGACGCACAAGGAAGGGCCGGAGTGCGGCGAAGAGGAGGAGGAGATCCATGTCTTCCTTCATCAGGGCGGGCCCAGGCCGGAAGCGCTTCCGGAGGAGTCAAAGCACGGCTAACCTCCTGGGCCACTCGTCGACGAATGTACATCTCCACCGACGAACTGATGGGGCCCGGTGGGCCTGAAGACTTCGGAAACAGGTTGAGGCTGTCGTCCGAGGAAGCCCCCATGATTGTAAATGGGCAACAAAAGTATTAGTCACGAAAGCTACAAATGCGCTCGAGCATTGTCTCGTAGAACGGGTCCCCCAAATGCGTGGTCATGCGGAACAACCTGTAATGTTGCACCCTGTTTAGTGTGGGGGGCCCCCCCCCCCCCCCCCGTGTGCAGCTTAAATAGGGTTTATTTGGAAGCTGGCACTCGTGTTCACAAGAGGAAAAAAGGCCCCAAAACGTATACTTATTTACAAGAGCCAACTTCCAAATAGACCCTATTTTAGGTCCTAGGGGGGGTCCCAGGCCTGAATTAAATATGAAGGCCCCGATTTAAATATGAATATTTAATTCTGGAGCTTCATATTTAAATTATTTAATTCGGGCCCGGGAATTAAATAATTTAAATAATTTAAATAATTTAAATAATTTAAATAATTTAAATCCTGGAGGGGGGGGGGGGGCGGGCCTCCTCCCGCAGGAGGAATTAAATAATTTAAATATGAAGGCCCCGAATTAAATATTAATATTTAATTCGGAGCCTTCATATTTAAATTGTTTAATTCTTCCTGCGGGAGGCCCCCTCCAGGATTTAAATTATTTAAATTATTTAAATTATTAAAATTATTTAATTCCCGGGCCCGATTTAAATAATTTAAATATGAAGGCCACGATTTAAATATGAATATTTAATTCGGGAGCTTCATATTTAAATTATTTAATTCGGGCCCGGGAATTAAATAATTTAAATAATTTAAATAATTTAAATAATTTAAATCCTGGAGGGGGGGGGGCCGGGCCTCCTCCCGCAGGAGGAATTAAATAATTTAAATATGAAGGCCCCGAATTAAATATTAATATTTAATTCGGGGCCTTCATATTTAAATTATTTAATTCCTCCTGCGGGAGGAGGCCCGGCCCCCCCCCCTCCAGGATTTAAATTATTTAAATTATTTAAATGATTTAAAATATTTCAATTATTTAAATTGTTTAATTCCCGGGCCCGATTTAAATAATTTAAATATGAAGCTCCCGAATTAAATATTCATATTTAAATCGTGGCCTTCATATTTAAATTATCTAAATCGGGCCCGGGAATTAAATAATTTAAATAATTTAAATAATTTAAATAATTTAAATCCTGGAGGGCGGGGGACGGGCCTCCTCCCGCAGGAAGAATTAAATAATTTAAATATGAAGGCCCCGAATTAAATATGAATATTTAATTCGGGGCCTTCATATTTAAATTATTTAATTCCTCCTGCGGGAGGAGGCCCGGCCCCCCCCCCTCCAGGATTTAAATTATTTAAATTATTTTAATTATTTAAATTTTTAAATTATTTAATTCCCGGGCCCGATTTAAACAATTTAAATATGAAGCTCCCGAATTAAATATTCATATTTAAATCGTGGCCTTCATATTTAAATTATTTAAATCGGGCCCGGGAATTAACTAATTTAAATAATTTAATCCTGGAGGTGGGGCGGGCGAGCCTCCTCCCGCAGAAAATTATAATTTTAAAATATTAAAGGCCCCGAATTAAATATAATTTTAATCGGGGCCTTCATATTTAATTATTTAATTCCTCTTGCGGGAGGAGGCCCGGCCGCCCCCCCTCCAGGATTTTAAAATATTTAAATTATTTAAATTATTTAAATTATTTAATTCCCGGGCCCGAATTAAATAATTTAAATATGAAGCTCCAGAATTAAATATTCATATTTAAATCGTGGCCTTCATATTTAAATTATTTAAATCGGGCCCGGGAATTAAATAATTTAAATAATTTTAAATAATTTAAATAATTTAAATAATTTAAATCCGGGAGGGGGGGGGGGCCGGGCCTCCTTTTGCAGGAGGAATTAAATTAAATAATTTAAATATGAAGGCCCCGAATTAAATATTCATATTTAAATCGAGGCCTTCATATTTAAATTATTTAATTCCTCCTGGGGGAGGAGGCCCCCCCCCCTCCAGGATTTAAATTATTTAAATTATTTAATTCCCGGGCCCGATTTAAATAATTTAAATATGAAGGCCACGGTTTAAATATGAATATTTAATTCGGGAGCTTCATATTTAAATTATTTAATTCGGGCCCGGGAATTAAATAATTTAAATAATTTAAATCCTGGAGGGGGGGGGCGGGCCTCCTCCCGCAGGAAGAATTAAATAATTTAAATATGAAGGCCCCGACTTAAATATGAATATTTAATTCGGGGCCTTCATATTTAAATTATTTAATTCCTCCTGCGGGAGGAGGCCCGGCCCCCCCCCCTCCAGGATTTAAAATATTTAAATTATTTAAATTTTTTAAATTATTTAAATTATTTAAATTATTTAAATTCCCGGGCCCGATTTAAATAATTTAAATATGAAGGCCACGATTTAAATATGAATATTTAATTCGGGAGCTTCATATTTAAATTTTGTAAATCGGGCCCGGTAATTAAATAACTTAAATAATTTAAATAATTTAAATCCTGGAGGGGGGGGGGCCGGGCTTCCTCCCGCAGGAGGAATTAAATAATTTAAAAATGAAGGCCCCGAATTAAATATTGATATTTAAATCGGGGCCTTCATATTTAAATTATTTAATTCCTCCTGCGGGAGGGCCCCCTCAATCAGCTTCATCATCATCATCCTCATCCTCATCCGCATCATCATCATCATCTTCATTATCGTCATCATCTTCATCATCTATCATCATCATCTTCATCATCTTCATCATCTTCATCATCTTTTTTCATCATCCCCATCATCTCTCTCATCTCCACGGTTGTTCCAATATGTTTCATGTGCATCCTTGACATCAATGATCCCAATCAGCTTCATCATCATCTTCATCATCTTCATCATCTTCATCATTTTCATCATCTTCATCATCTTCATCATCTTCATCATCTTCATCATCTTCATCATCTCCATCATCTTCATCATCTTCATGATCTGCTTCATCTGCTTCATCCTTCATCTGTTTCTTATGTTTCATTGCTTCTTGGGGCCCAGGAGGGCCTGGTGCAGGAGCAACTTTGCCGGTCAAAACTTGCCGGGATCCCCTTGGCACCCTGGAAAAGTGATGCAAATACCACACAAAACGGGAAAGGGTAGGAACAACTTTGTCGGTCAAAATTTGCCGGGATCCCCTTGGCACCCTGGAAAAGTCCTGCGAATACCACACAAAACGGGAAAGGGTAGGAACAACTTTGCCGGTCAAAATTTGCCGGGATCCCCTTGGCACCCTGGAAAAGTCCTGCAAATACCACACAAAACGGGAAAGGGTAGGAACAACATTTGCCGGTCAAAATTTGCCGGGATTCCCTTGGCACCCCGGAAAAGTGATGCAAATACCACACAAAACGGGAACGGGTAGGAACAACTTTGCGGGTCAAAATTTGCCGGGATTCCCTTGGCACCCTAGAAAAGTCCTGCAAATACCACACAAAACGGGAAAGGGTAGGAACAACTTTGCCGGTCAAAATTTGCCGGGATTCCCTTGGCACCCTAGAAAAGTGATGCAAATACCACACAAAACGGGAAAGGGTAGGAACAACTTTGCCGGTCAAAATTTGCCGGGATCCCCTTGGCGCTCGGGAAAAGTGATGCAAATGCCACACAAAACGGGAACGGGTAGGAACAACTTTGCGGGTCAAAATTTGCCGGGACCCCCTTGGCACCCGGGAAAAGTGATGCAAATACCACACAAAACGGGACAGGGTAGGAACAACTTTGCCGGTCAAAATTTGCCGGGATCCCCTTGGCACCCTGGAAAAGTGATGCAAATACCACACAAAACGGGAACGGGTAGGAACAACTTTGCCGGTCAAAATTTGCCGGGATTCCCTTGGCACCCTGGAAAAGTGATGCAAATACCACACAAAACGGGAAAGGGTAGGAACAACTTTGCCGGTCAAAATTTGCCGGGATCCCCTTGGCACGCGGGAAAAGTGATGCAAATACCACACAAAACGGGAAAGGGTAGGAACAACTTTGCGGGTCAAAATTTGCCGGGATTCCCTTGGCACCCTGGAAAAGTCCTGCAAATACCACACAAAACGGGAAAGGGTAGGAACAACTTTGCCGGGATCCCCTTGGCACTCGGGAAAAGTGATGCAAATACCACACAAAACGGGAACGGGTAGGAACAACTTTGCGGGTCAAAATTTGCCGGGACCCCCTTGGCACCCGGGAAAAGTGATGCAAATACCACACAAAACGGGAAAGGGTAGGAACAACTTTGCCGGTCAAAATTTGCCGGGATTCCCTTGGCACCCTGGAAAAGTCCTGCAAATACCACACAAAACGGGAAAGGGTAGGAACAACTTTGCGGGTCAAAATTTGCCGGGATTCCCTTGGAACCCTGGAAAAGTCCTGCAAATACCACACAAAACGGGAAAGGGTAGGAACAACTTTGCCGGTCAAAATTTGCCGGGATCCCCTTGGCACTCGGGAAAAGTGAAGCAAATACCACACAAAACGGGAACGGGTAGGAACAACTTTGCGGGTCAAAATTTGCCGCCTTCGTATGCCATGAGAAATGCGCGGCTCGATTTGGCCAAATTTTGCCCGGAGGCTGCCCGGCAAAATTTGGCCAAATCGGGCCCCTGGACATTGAAATGAAATCAATTTTTCAATTCCCCGATACTAAATCACGAGCCCGGGCCTCCCCCTCAACATAAAATTACGAGCCCGGGCCTCCCCCCAATACTGAATTACGAGCGCGGGCCTCCCCCCAATACTAAAGTACGAGCCGGGGAATTAAATCATTTAAATGATTTTAATGCCCGGACGCCCCCCCTGGGGAATTTAAATTATTTAAATTATTTAATTCCTGACCCCCCAACCCCGACCCGCAAATGTTGTTCCTACCCTTTTCCGTTGTGTGTGGTATGTGCAGGACTTTTGCAGGGTGCCAAGGGGATCCCGGCAAATTCTGACCCGCAAATGTTGTTCCTACCCTTTTTCGTTTTGTGTGGTATTTGCAGGACTTCTGCAGGGTGCCAAGGGAATCCCGGCAAATTTTGACCCGCAAATGTTGTTCCTACACTATTCCGATTTGTGTGGCATTTGCAGGGCTTTCGCAGGGTGCCAAGAGGATCCCGGCAAATTTTGACCCGCAAATGTTGTTCCTACCCTTTTCCGTTTTGTGTGGCATTTGCAGGACTTTTGCAGGGTGCCAAGGGTACCCGGCAAATTTAGACCCGCAAATGTTGTTCCTACCCTTTTTCGTTTTGTGTGGTATTTGCAGGACTTTTGCAGGGTGCCAAGGGAATCCCGGCAAATTTTGACCCGCAAATGTTGTTCCTACCCTATTCCCGTTTGTGTGGCATTTGCAGGACTTTTGCAGGGTGCCAAGGGGATCCCGGCAAATTTTGACCCGCAAATGTTGTTCCTACCCTTTTCCGTTTTGTGTGGCATTTGCAGGACTTTTGCAGGGTGCCAAGGGGATCCCGGCAAATTTTGACCCGCAAATGTTGTTCCTACCCTTTTTCGTTTTGTGTGGTATTTGCAGGACTTTTGCAGGGTGCCAAGGGGATCCCGGCAAATTTTGACCCGCAAATGTTGTTCCTACCTTTTTCCGTTTTGTGTGGTATTTGCAGGACTTTTGCAGGGTGCCAAGGGGATCCCGGCAAATTTTGACCCGCAAATGTTGTTCCTACCCTTTCCGTTTTGTGTGGCATTTGCAGGACTTTTGCAGGGTGCCAAGGGGATCCCGGCAAATTTTGACCCGCAAATGTTGTTCCTACCCTTTTCCGTTTTGTGTGGCATTTGCAGGACTTTTGCAGGGTGCCAAGGGGATCCCGGCAAATTTTGACCCGCAAATGTTGTTCCTACCCTTTTCCGTTTTGTGTGGTATTTGCAGGACTTTTGCAGGGTGCCAAGGGGATCCCGGCAAATTTTGACCCGCAAATGTTGTTCCTACCCTTTTCCGTTTTGTGTGGTATTTGCAGGACTTTTGCAGGGTGCCAAGGGGAACCCGGTCTCCTGTCTTCATTTCTCCTCCATGATTTTCATTGCTCTTCCCATGAAAATTGCTTCCTTTTGATCTCTCCTCTCTCCTTTCTCTCTCCCTTCTCTTCTCTTGTTCTCTTTTGAATCTCAAAATCACACCAAAGGAAGCTTCTTTTCCTTATTGAATGAAAAAGAAAAACAAGAAAAGAGATAGGTAAAGACACTGAAGAGCTCCACTGCCTATTGTTTCTTTCCCTTTCCTCTCTTTCTATGTGTTGTTTCCTTGTCGTTTCAGAAAGCTAGCAAAATAAGAGCAAGGGGGCTTCCTGAAGAGGAGAGAGGGCACCTATTTGTTTTAATTATAGAGGGGAAAGCGAGAGACAAGGAAGGGAGAGATGATAGATAAAGAAGAGTGCTATCCGTCTCCTTGTTTCTTGTGTCTTCTCTTCTTTTCAGTTCATCATATTCCTCTTTTCGGCCTGTCTCTTCTGCTCTTTTCCTTACCCTTCTCCTTTTCAAGTTCTTCCAATTTAGTTTTTCTGTTTCGAAAAGAAAGAGGGAAGGGAGAGAGAAGGGCGAGAGGATAGATAAAGAAGAGTGCCATCTTCTTTGCGCCTTGTTTTGTCTCTCCATCTTCTTTGTTCATCTCTCTTCTATTCTTTTCTTGGCTCTTCCCATTAGAATTGTGTTCCTTTTATCTCTCCTCTCTCCTTCTCTTTCCCTTGTCTTCTCCTGTTCCCCTTTAAATGACAAAAACACAAGAAAGGAAGAAGAGGGGAATGGAGGCCCTTTTCCGGTATTCTCCTGTTGCAATGAATAAGGAAAAGAGCATAGGAGATAAGGAAGGGAATTGAAAAGAAAATGGGCGATCGGGTGTCCTTTTTGCTAGTTTTCTGCATCTTCAAGGAAGAAAAAAGGACACCCACCCAAGAAGGAAAAGTAACTTAAGAGATAGGGAGGAAATTGAAGAGCTCCTCTCTTTACCTAGTCATTCCCTGTCCTCTCTTCTTATCTGTTGTTTGTCTTATTCGCTTCAAAAAGCAAAATAAGGGAAAGGCGATTTCCTGAAGAGGAAGAAGGGCGCCTACCTGTGAATAGCAAGATTGATTTTTTCTAATTAGGGAGAGACTTGCCCCGCCTGAGCCTCCCTGGCCTGCTTGTTGTGGCCACATACAGTTGCGCTTCCAGCAAAATGGCACCCTTGTTATCTCGTCTCACTTCTCTTTCCCTTCTCTCCTTCTGTTTCCTTTTGACTGATAAACCACAAGAAAGGAACTTGTGTGATAAGGCAGTGGAAGGGTAAGCAGAGGGTGACTCCTGGCGCGTGGACCGGTCCATACTTCATCATACCCCTCCTCTCGGCCTATCTCTTCTGTTCCTTTCCTTACCCTTCTCCTTCTCATAGTTCTTCCTTTTTGTTTTCTTATTTCGAAAAGAAAGAGGGAAGGGAGAGAGAAGGGAGAGAGGATAGATAAAGAAGAGTGCCATCTTCTCTGCGCCTTGTTTTGTCTCTCCCACTTCTCTATTCATCTCTCTTCTATTCTTTTCTTTGCTCTTCCCATTAACAATGCAATCCTTTTGTCTCTCCTCTCTCCTTCTCTCTCCCTTCTCTTCTCCTGTTCCCCTTTAAATGACAAAAGCGCAAGAAAGGAAGAACAAGAGGGGAATGGAGGCCATGTTCCTTTCTTTTCCAATGGATGGGGAAAGCGAGCGGGGTTGGCTCCTTGTCCGTAGACCCTCCCCATGCTGCAGCAAATCCCTCCTCTCGCCCTATCGCCTCTGTTCTTTTCCTTGTTCCCAAACGGAAAAAGAAAACGGGTTCCTTTACATGTTCATTGTTCTTCCTTTTGTTTTTATTTGAAAGGGAAAGATAAGAAAGAGAGGAAAGAAGAAAACGAGCACCATCTTCTCTTTGCCTGATTTTGCACCTCCCTCTCCTGTCTTCATTTCTCTTCCATGATTTTCATTGCTCTTCCCATGAAAATTGCTTCCTTTTGATCTCTCCTCTCCCCTTTCTCTCTCCCTTCTCTTCTCTTGTTCTCTTTTGAATCTCAAAATCACACCAAAGGAAGCTTCTTTGAATTGAAAAGAAAATGGGCGATCGGGTGTCCTTTTTGCTAGTTTTCTGCATCTTCAAGGAAGAAAAAAGGACACCCGCCCAAGAAGGACAAGTAACTTAAGAGATAGGGAGGAAATTGAAGAGCTCCTCTCTTTACCTAGTCATTCCCTGTCCTCTCTTCTTATCTGTTGTTTGTCTTATTCGCTTCAAAAAGCAAAATAAGGGAAAGGCGATTTCCTGAAGAGGAAGAAGGGCGCCTACCTGTGAATAGCAAGATTGATTTTTTCTAATTAGGGAGAGACTTGCCCCGCCTGAGCCTCCCTGGCCTGCTTGTTGTGGCCACATACAGTTGCGCTTCCAGCAAAATGGCATCCTTGTTATCTCGTCTCACTTCTCTTTCCCTTCTCTCCTTCTGTTTCCTTTTGACTGATAAACCACAAGAAAGGAACTTGTGTGATAAGGCAGTGGAAGGGTAAGCAGAGGGTGACTCCTGGCGCGTGGACCGGTCCATACTTCATCATACCCCTCCTCTCGACCTATCTCTTCTGTTCCTTTCCTTACCCTTCTCCTTCTCATAGTTCTTCCTTTTTGTTTTCTTATTTCGAAAAGAAAGAGGGAAGGGAGAGAGAAGGGAGAGAGGATAGATAAAGAAGAGTGCCATCTTCTCTGCGCCTTGTTTTGTCTCTCCCACTTCTCTATTCATCTCTCTTCTATTCTTTTCTTTGCTCTTCCCATTAACAATGCAATCCTTTTGTCTCTCCTCTCTCCTTCTCTCTCCCTTCTCTTCTCCTGTTCCCCTTTAAATGACAAAAGCGCAAGAAAGGAAGAACAAGAGGGGAATGGAGGCCATGCTCCTTTCTTTTCCAATGGATGGGGAAAGCGAGCGGGGTTGGCTCCTTGTCCGTAGACCCTCCCCATGCTGCAGCAAATCCCTCCTCTCGCCCTATCGCCTCTGTTCTTTTCCTTGTTCCCAAACGGAAAAAGAAAACGGGTTCCTTTACATGTTCATTGTTCTTCCTTTTGTTTTTATTTGAAAGGGAAAGATAAGAAAGAGAGGAAAGAAGAAAACGAGCACCATCTTCTCTTTGCCTGATTTTGCACCTCCCTCTCCTGTCTTCATTTCTCTTCCATGATTTTCATTGCTCTTCCCATGAAAATTGCTTCCTTTTGATCTCTCCTCTCTCCTTTCTCTCTCCCTTCTCTTCTCTTGTTCTCTTTTAAATCTCAAAATCACACCAAAGGAAGCTTCTTTTCCTTATTGAATGAAAAAGAAAAAGAAGAAAAGAGATAGGTAAAGACACTGAAGAGCTCCACTGCCTATTGTTTCATTCCCTTTCCTCTCTTTCTATGTGTTGTTTCCCTTGTTGTTTCAGAAAGCTAGCAAAATAAGGGCAAGGGGGCTTCCTGAAGAGGAGAGGGCACCTATTTGTTTTAATTATAGAGGGAAAAGCGAGAGACAAGGAAGGGAGAGATGATAGATAAAGAAGAGTGCTATCCGTCTCCTTGTTTCTTGTGTCTTCTCTTCTTTTCAGTACCCCTCCAGAAAATTCAAATGGCCTCCTTGTTGTCTCTCCTCTCTCACTTCCCTTGCCCTTCTCTCCTTCTGTTACATTTTAACTAATAAAACACAAGAAAGGAACTTGTATGATAAAGCAGTGGAAGGGTAAGCAGAGGGTGACTCCTTGCGCGTGGACCTTGCCCATACTTCATCATATCCCTCTTTTCGGCCTGTCTCTTCTGCTCTTTTCATTACCCTTCTCCTTTTCAAGTTCTTCCTTTTTAGTTTTTCTGTTTCGAAAAGAAAGAGGGAAGGGAGAGAGAAGGGAGAGAGGATAGATAAAGAAGAGTGCCATCTTCTTTGCGCCTTGTTTTGTCTCTCCATCTTCTTTGTTCATCTCTCTTCTATTCTTTTCTTGGCTCTTCCCATTAAAATTGTGTTCCTTTTATCTCTCCTCTCTCCTTCTCTTTCCCTTCTCTTCTCCTGTTCCCCTTTAAATGACAAAAACACAAGAAAGGAAGAACAAGAGGGGAATGGAGGCCCTTTTCCTGTATTCTCCTGTTGCAATGAGAAAAAAGGATAGGAGATAAGGAAGGGAATTGAGGAGCTCCTTTCGCTACTTTCTTATGCCCTTTCCTTTGTATCTACCACACAAAAACACGACTCTCAGCTTCCAAATAAACCCTATTTAAGCCACCCACCCCCCCCCCCCCCCCTCACCCCCGGTAACCTAAGTAGAGTAGAAAGGAATTCCTGTCTTCGCCGGGCTTTCAGGGTTTGGTCAGCCGAAGCCCCCTCCAACAAAAAGGTGCCTTTACGGTCCTAGAGGAGTGCTAGGGGGTTCTCTTGTGGACCATGTGCCAGCATTGCTGCATCGCCTGCAGTCCTGAGATGTCCCGGGCTTATGCTTTCAGGGTATGTTGCTGGAGGTCTTTCGGATGCTCCTCAAGTGTTTCTGGCACTCTTGACTAAATCTTTAGTGGAACTTTGGAATTCAACCAACTAAGGTTTAGGATTCACCCAAAACCCCTTAAACTCCAAAGCCGTCCCCAAAGCGAAGATTGACGTCCTACTCCCAGCTCTACAGCTACTGCACGGCTACCACCACCACCACGACTGCCACCATCGCTACTGCCCCTGGCAGTACCACCACCACGGCGACGACTACTCCACCAACACCTCTACCGCCACCACTACGAACCCGGGCCTCGTACATGATGTAGAAGGTGTTGCCAGGCTCGTCCTGAGTCACGACGTCTTCGCCTTCCATGGCAAGGTGGGAGCTTCAGGGGCAGAGGGTTCAGGGCGCAGGGTGTGTTTTCGGTGCAGGGCCCAACGGGCCAAGGAAAAGCAAAAAAACAAAACATGTCCTACGCCCTAAGCATCCCCAACCAGGCCCAGGCCGCCCTGCTGTGCCCGGGCAGATCTTGGTTGAGAAGCTACATTATAGGGCTTATGTACACTAAGCCCTGCAAACCCTACACCTTGAACTGCAACCTAGACCGAGGACTGTGGCCAGCGTATCAGAAGCTTATGTCGTAAGATCCCAGGCTACCCCCCCCCCCCCCCCCCCACCCTTACCAGCCCCTACCCCAACCTAGCAACCTAAACCCTTTCTGGGCGATACTTCGGGTTTAGGGCTCTTTAGGGTTTAGGGTTTTTTGGGTTTAGGGTTTTTAGGGTTTGGGGTTCAGAGTTTTTAGGGCTTGGGGTTTGTTAGGGTTTAGGTTGGCTTGGCGAACTTGAGGCTCCCAAGTTCACTACAGAACACGCCCCACCCCGGAATCCTGAAACCGTGCGCCGGGGGGGGGGGGGTACGGGCCTCAAACTACAGCTTCTTCAGGGTTTCAGGGTTTCAGAGTTAAGGGCTTGGGGCCTCAAACAACACCTTCTTAAGGTTTCAGGGTTTCAGGGTTTCAGGGTTTCAGGGTTTCAGGGTTTCAGAGTTTTAGAGTTTTAGGGTGTTGAGCCTCAAACAACACCTTCTTAGGGTGTCAGGGTTTCAGAGTTGAGGGTTTTGGGCCACCACTGCGGCCTTGCGTGAAATGCATCTCCACCAGGGCCTGCAAAAGCTTCTGGAGTTTAGGGTCAGTGAGCCCTAAAAGTTGAACAGCCTAAACCCAAAACCCTTAAACCTTGACCCCGATAAAACCCTACACCCTAAGCCCTCAAACCCCTAGCCTAAACCTTGGCTACAGGGGGGAGCATAGGGCTCTTGATCAGGTTCACCGAGCTGAGGTTGATAGGACCCACGGGCCGGCAGCGGAGGCTGTTGGAGGTTTTTTTTCTTGTCTATCATTTGGTTTTTATTTCAATGTTTACTCGTTCATTTGCCTTTAATGTCTTTTGTTTGTTCTTCTTTTCTTTTCTTTTTTGTTGGGGGGGGGGGTGTGGGTGGGATTTCGGGGGTCTAGGGTTTGGGATTTTGGGGCCTGGGGGTCGAAGGATTAAGGTTAAGGGCTGATCGTATCACCAGAGGTCATAGTGCTGGCGTCGAAGCTTGAACGTGGAGCGCTTGTTGCACCACGCTCGGGTTGCGACTTGCGGCATTTCGGGGTTCAGGGTTTCTAGCCCTTCGCCTGATCTCTAAACCTTTGCACTAGACCCTAGACCCTAAACCCTACACCCTAAACCCCAAACCCTGAACCCTAAACCCCACACCCTAAACCGCCTTGGCCAGCGCTTTCTTCTCCGTCTCGAGGAGGGTATCCAAGATGCTCACGTCGTTGAGATATCTCACCTTGGATGTTGGGCGTAGGGCTTCTGTTGGTTTAGGGTTTAGGGTGAGGCTTTTAGGTTTTAGGGTTAGGGTTTAGGGTTTAGGGTTTTGGGTTTTGAGTTTTGGGTTTAGGCTTTAGGGTTTATGTTGGTTTAGGGCTTACAGGGCTTCTGTGTGGGTTCATGTGGGTTATAGGGTTTCTGGGGTTTATCGGGTCTAGAGGGTTTATAGGGTTTATAGGGTTTGTAGGGTTCGCAGGGTTTGTCGGGTTTGTAGGGTTTATACCGGTTAAGAGGGTTTATAGAGTTTATGGGGTTATAGGTTTTGGTTGGGTTTAAAAGGGTTTTGTTGGGCTTTCTAGGGTTTAGGCTGGTTCGTAGGGTTTACGTTGGTTTATCAGGTTCTAGGAAGCCCCCAACGGACTTGGAGAAAATGCAGTCGACTACAGAAGCCAAAGTGCCAACAACATCCCCTTTCCTTGCAGTGTTGAGTTTTGCCTGCTCTGTTGCCTGAGCCTTCCCTCAATCTTTGCCGAGAAGCTTCAAGAAACATATGGGGGGGTTTTTACGAAACCCTAAACTAGCCCCCCTCCCCCCCCCCGCCCCCCAATAGTAGGATTCCCTTAAAAGAAGGACCCCAAGAAGGTACCCCTAATTTCGGAAAACACCATACTCTATTCCTAGTCTAAACTACCAGCAACTGCCCGAATTCGGCCCCAGGACTCGTCTTAAATGGCATTGGGGACATACTTTGGGCGCGCAAGTACGTAGCAAGTCATGTGAGGTAGGGTGTGTCTTGCTAAGACACACAACACACCCACTCTCACTCTCACTCTCACTCTCACTCTCACTCTCACTCTCACTCTCACTCTCACTCTCACTCTCACTCTCACTCTCACTCTCACTCTCTGGAAACCTTCTAGACACTCACCAATGTTTACAAGCAACCCTGTAAAGGCTCAACAAAAACAGCAACATAGACCTCAAACCTAAACCCTGTATACACTCACCAGCAACCATCTCTCAAAGCACGACATCACGTGATCCCAGGGCTGTCAACCCGACACTCAGAACTGACACATTCGGTGGCTGAAGGAAAGGCTCCGGTTTCTTTGCATTTGGAGCTATTTTTGTGGGTTTAGGGTTTAGGGTTTAGGGTTTAGGGTTTAGGGTTTAGGGTTTAGGGTTTAGGGTTTAGGGTTTAGGGTTTAGGGTTTAGGGTTTAGGTGTGGGTTCTGGGACCTCTGTGCTTCTGAACCCTAAGCCCTGAACCCTAAGCCACCGGTATCTGAGTCTGAGCGTACGACGTACTCCTTGATCTTGTTATCCGAGACTTTCATCAAGATGTCCTGCATGGCGGCGCGGGGCAGAAACGAGGCTGGGTTGAGAGTCTGGGGCGTTCTAAGTTTATAGCCTGCAAAAGCGAAATCAGCAACACCCTTCAAGTGAAAGTCTCATCCGACGACCCTGTTTAAGGGGCTACTTGCGTAAACACATGGACACCTGTATGCACCTTCAGACTGGAGCTCCTATATGTAAGATTCCCTCCTTTAGCCTGTCTGGTGCGAAAGCCTAACAAGAAACCACGTCTATCCCAGCAAAGAAACAACAACAGCAGCATGCCGCCCGCCTCCCTGAACCCTAGTTTAGGGTTTAGGGTTTAGGGTTTAGGGTTTAGGGTTTAGGGTTTAGGGTTTAGGGTTTAGGGTTTAGGGTTTAGGGTTTAGGGGAACCTGTACCCTACACCCAAACGGCCAGAGAGCCTTGAAGTTGCTTCGGTCGATGACCCACACTGTCGCATCGGTGAGTGCCTTCATAAGGAGGCATGACACCACTGAGGTTCAGGGCTAGGGGTTAGGGTTTAGGGTTTAGTAGGGTTTAGTAGGGTTTAGGGTTTAGGGTTTCGGGTTTAGGGTTTAGGGTTTAGGGTTTAGGGGTTCCATTCTTGGGTGCCCTGGAAGGTTTAAGGTGTGGGGGGGGGGGGGGGTAGGGGACACCATCAGGGTTTACTGGAAGGACTAGGGGGTTAAGGTGCAGGGTGCAGGACCATAATCTTGAGAACCGACCAGCGAGCTGTTGCGTTGGGGAGGCCTCACGAAGTGCTTAAGCTTCGAAGAAGCCGAAGTCAAGCACCCTAAACCCTAAACCCTAAACCCTAAACCCTAAACCCTAAACCCTAAACCCTAAACCCTAAACCATGCTCCAAGCTTCACAGCGGCCGGTTGGCTCTTTCTTCTCAGTCTGCGTACGGATAGTTCTTAACTTAGTGTTTTAGGGTTTATGTTTTAGGGTTTAGGGTATAGGTTTTTCGGGTTAAAGTTATAAAGATTTGAGGCGTTCGACTCGCAAGCTTCGTGCTGCCCGTGGCCTTGACGGTCGCCGCGCGTGGGACGAAGTAGAGCAGGGCCAGCCTGGGAATCGAGGAGAGGTGCAACCTCAACCCTAAACCCTAAACGCGATACCCGAAACCCCACAATCCCTAAACCCAAACCCTAAACCCTAACAGGGCATAGGGCACAGGGCTCGAGAAGATCTAACTAACTTACCAGCTCTTTACAGGCAGTTCAGGGAATTACGGTACCTTCTAAACAAACAAGTAGCCTAGGAATAAACAGGGCTTAGGGTTAAAGAGGGTTATACGTGAACCTAAACCCTAAACCCTAAACCCTAAACCCTAAACCCTAAACCCTAAACCCTAAAGGGCGCCTACTCTGGGTCCTACTCCACCGGGAGCCAAAAACTTTGGGGGTGACTTCAGCCTTCAGGCAGGGCACAAAGGTGGGGGTTTAGGGGCCTAAACCCTAAACCGTAAACCCTAAACCCTAAACCATGAACCCCCTAGACCCGAGACCCAAAAAACCCTAAACCCTAAACCCGGGGGGGGGGGGGGGTTTAGGATTCAGGGCTCACCCAGGGCAGCCGGGGAGCTCTCCGAAGCTACCACCCTGCGACACGACGTTGAGGACCTCGCCGGCGGCTTAGGGCTCTCGATTAGGGTTTAGGGTTCAGGGTTCAGAGTTTAGGGTTCAGGGTTCAGGGTTCAGGGTTTAGGGTTTAGGGTTTAGGGTTTAGGGTTTAGGGTTTAGCTGACGGGTTCAGTTGCAACGTGGGGATTCCACGGGTTACAGGCTCACGCTGTCAGCTGGGGCCCCGACTTGTTATCCAAAATGCTTCAACAGCATCGGTTTTTGCATGGTGTTTTACTCACGCGGGAACCCACGGACCCAAGAGATGTATCTGCGGAAAATTATTCCATGCTTGCGTTTTGCACCAGGTGCAAAACGCAAGCACGTTTTCACGCTTTCTGTCGCCTCTCACAAAAATGCTGCAGGCTGCAGGTGCCACATTTCTGCATGCGTACGGTTTGACGTGCTGTCGGCTGTCCTGTGCAATCCTTGCTCGCAAAACGTTTTGGGGTTGCGGCGGGTGGGGGGTGGGGGGGGGGGTAATCACGTCCAATCCAAAGCGCTTCACCTGAAGTCTCTGGGTTTTGTAAACCCTTCTACCCCGCACGATGAGAATGTCTGTGTGACCAGTGCGTGCGAATGGCCAGAGCATCCATGTCCGCACGATGAGAACGTCCGTGTGACCAGTGCGTGCGAATGGCCAGAGCATCCGTGTCCGCGCGATGAGAACGTCCGTGTGACCAGTGTGTGCGAATGGCCAGAGCATCCATGTCCGCACGATGAGAACGTCCGCGTGACCAGTGCGTGCGAATGGCCAGAGCATCCATGTCCGCACGATGAGAACGTTCGTGTGACAAGACAACACAACAAAACCTATGTCCCCCCAAGTAACGTAAAAGGGCTTCTTGACCAAAACCCTCGCGTTTATTAACGCTTACCTTCCCAAGAATCACGTTGGAAGTGAACCCGTAGGGAGGGTTTAGGGTTAGGTTTCGGCTTTCGGGTTTTAAGTTTTAGGGTTTAGAGGGTTTGGGGTTAGGGTTTAGAGGTTTAGGTTTAGGGTTGTAGGTTTAGGGATTGGGCTTCAGGCTTCAGAGATTTAGGGGCCTAAGGGCTTAAGGGCTCCAGGGTTCAAGGTGGTTGGGAAAGCTCATGGGTTTCGGGCTCAGGTATCTTGAGGCTTAGGTTCAGGCATTGGCTTGAAGGCGGCGTGGCATAACACACAAGGGTCCATACTTCTAAGCCCTTTGAAAAAGGGAAAGGACCCCAATCAAGGCACCATGTAACTACCCTTGGACAACAAGCTAAGCAAACATTAGGGTGTGAGGGTTGAAAGAGGGTTTAAGGCTTGAGGGCTTAAGGATTTAGGGCTTAACGCCCTGTGGCCCCTTGTTAGGGTTTAGGGTTTAGGGTTTAGGGTTTAGGGTTTAGGGTTTAGGGTTTAGGGTTTAGGGTTTAGGGTTTAGGGTTTAGGGTTCAGGGTTTAGGGTTTATAGGGTTTAGGTTGAGTACTCGAGCTGACTAATCAGGGGAGCCCTGGGCGCCACCCCTGAGATCCGTATGGATCCTCTGTACAATCTTCGCTGCATGAGGCAACTTCGGCCGGAATAACACTGCTGGTACTTTACAAGGCACTCCAACGAACTTCAAGGCTGGCATGTTCTGGATATTCCAAAGGCATTTACAATGACCAAGAAGAGCGCGCACAACATGGGGGTTTAGGGTTTAGGGTTTAGGGTTTAGGGTTTAGGGTTTAGGGTTTAGGGTTTAGGGTTTAGGGTTTAGGGTTTAACCCGAAGTCCGCAAACCCTACAGCCTCGACCCCAACTATCATACCCTATACCCTCTAACTAAATCCTAATCCTAAACCCTAAACCCTAAACCCTAAAACCCTAAGCCCCTCGACTCCCACCCCCAATAGATCCTAAACCTGCCTTCGTCTCCACGTGCATCAGGGCGCTCTCCGCGCTGGTGCCACCTCCCTCCTCCTCGTTCTCCTGCGCCATCGTCGGTGTGTTTAGGGTTTAGGGTTTGGGGTTCAGGGTTTAGGGTTTGGAGTTTAGGGTTTAGGGTTTCGGGTTTAGGGTTCGGGGTTTAGGGTTTGGAGTTTAGGGTTTAGGGTTTAGAGTTTAGGGTTTCTGGTTGTGGGTTTAGGGTTTATGGTTGTGCGTTTTGGGTTTATGGTTGTGGGTTTTGGGTTTTGGGTTTAGTATTCTAACCCCGAAACGCCGGCATCTAAAGCCCCAGAACAAAGAAATCCTGTGCCGTAAGCCCCATACCCTAAACACACTTCAGCTTCAACTCCTCAACCCTGAGCCCCAAAACAGCTGGGCCGGGCGGGGAGGGGAGGGGGGGGGGGAAGATCCATGTAAAGACATGTGTGGGGTAAGCCGGCCACATACCCGAAGTCCTGGGGTTCAGGTTTTGGTGGAGCAGACCCCAAGCACTGCTGCAAGTGTCCCGAACGAAGATTTCGAAGCGACCGGACTCCACCACCTTGGCTTTGTAGGGTGTGGGTGGTTTGGGGTTTGGGGGTTTGAGATTCTGGGGTTTAAGGCTTTGTGTGTGAATGGCTTTGTGGCTTAGAGAATCTAGGTTTGGAGTCCAGGGCGAGAGCCGAAAATCCAGACTTCCGGAACAGCCTTGCCACGGCCACCCTGCAAAGACCCACAGAAACGATGGGTACAGACGTCCTCACAAACTCTAGCTCTAAACCCTAAGCCCTTAACCCAAAACCCTAAACATCGGGCCAAGGGACCGAGAGGGGTTTAGGACCCTGAACCCTAAACCCTCAACCCTAAACCCTACGATTCGAAAGCCCAAGGCAGACACTCCCTAACATCCCGAACTGCAGCCGGGCGTCGTAGAAGTAGTCCGCATTGAGGTCACTCTCCTCGATGACCAGCTGGCCTTCCTTTGGGCGGACTTTGTATTGACACCCTAAACCCTAAACCCTAAACACTAAACCCTGTCCCCGAAAATATGATCCGGACTCGTCCGGCTCAGGGCCTCTGACTTTCGAAGGTGTAGGTTTCAGGGCTCAGCGGACACGAGCTCCCTTGCACGGATCTTCGGTTTTCCTTTGCCTTGCGCGCCCTGCATGCTTTAGCGCCCTCTCTTGGGCTTGTCGCAATTTCCGGGCCAGCGTCGCATGCTTAAGATGTCGGCCAACGGCGGGCTTGAAAGGTGGTTGTTGCTATCCAGTAAGGGAGCTGCATACCCCAGCCCCCGTCTTCGGCCTGCGGCCATTGCAAGCACAACGAGAGACCACGTGACGGAAAGCATCGTCTATAACCTCTTAGATTAGGCTGGGTCCAAAAGGACTGAGGGCGTTTGGGGCCAGCTTGCTGCCAAACAATGTGGTTCACACTAGCATAGTAGGAAGCTCCCTAAAGCCCCCGAACCCTAAACTCCTATGCCCCTTGAACCCCTGAAGCCCAAGAACCTAAAGCCCTAAAGCCCTATAAACCCCAAACGCTTCCCACCTTGATCTCCTCCTTCCACATCACGTCGATGAATGCCCGGAGGCGGCCCTGGGGTCAAAGCGTTCTGGCTTTGGGATTTGAGGCTTGGGTTTAGGGCTGAGGCTTTGAAATTTCGGGTTTAGGGTTTAGGTTTAGGTTTACCCTAAACCCTATATAAACCCTAAACCCTAAACCCTGAAGCACCTAAACCACCTAAAGCCGAGGGCTCGGGGCTCTTTCTGGCTATCTTCAGGGGGCGGAGGAGTCCTGAGCGCCCCAATGGGCCCTACACCCTAAACCCTAAACCCCATAAACCCTAAACCCCAAGTCCCAAGCCCCAAGCCCCAAACCCCAAACCCTAAACCCTAAACCAACCTCCTGAGAAGCCTTTGTGGGGGGGGGGGGGGGGGGGGGAGCCTCCTGGCTCCTCTAGCGTAGGTTCCTTTGAAACCCTAAACCGCGAACCCTAAACCCTAAGTCTTACACCCTGAACCCTGAACCCGAAGCTCTCTTATCCCTTTCACTCCCTGCTCTCCCTTCTGGGCTATGGCCAAGAAAACCCTAAACCCTAAACCGTCTACTGTAGATTCTCCTCTCTTGGTTGGCTCCAGAGAATGGTTGCGTGCACTTGTCCTAGGGTGCCGTTTGAGACTCTAGGGGTGTAAGGTTGGGATGTTCCCCCTTACACTAACAGTCCTTCATCGGGATTACAGCCCCCAACCCCCCCCCCCGATGAAAATCGCTATGAAGGACTGTTATAAGGGGGCGCATCGCAAGTGTCAGGTCTTAAGGGTTTAGGGTTTAGGGTTTCGGCTTTAGGGTTTGGGGATGATGTTGTGGTTGATTTGTGCTGGGGAACTCTTGGCGGTGAATAGGGACACGCTTTTTCTCATTTTCCCGAGACACAAACACCCAAAGCTCTAAACCCATCGTGTCCCAAAAGACGTTTGCGGGATGGCCATTGACGGGAAGGGGTGGGAGGGGGAGGGGGGCCCTGAAACCCTGAACCCTATGAGTGTTTAGGGCTTCTTAGGGGGGTTTACAGGGTATGGGCTCGCAAAACCGCTGGGAAGCCGACCTCGTCCAACGTTGTCATCGTGGCGAGGTTTTCGTTGCTCCTGGAAGCTCGTCGCTTGGGGCTCAAGGCTTGACACTTTGGGTTGAGGCGCTTAGGGCTTATTTAGAGGTCTGGAGGATGTAGGGGTTTAGGAGTGAGTGGGTCAGCACCCGGCCAAGATGCAACACAACGAAGTGACGAAGTGCATAGATCGCCACACGTCCATTCGGCCCCAAGGGGGCTGTGGCCAGAAGAGAGGACCAAGGATTCGAAGATAGGAGGAAGACCAGGGTCTCAGCTCCCCCCCCCCCCCCCGCCAACAATCGAGGGGATGCGGTGGAGTGGTGCGCATGGGGTGGGATGGGGGGGCCGGGGGGAGTTAGGGTTTGGGGCTCAGGGAGGGGGGGCGGGGCCGAGCTGTGCGGACGCCTATGCACGACGCAGGTGGCGGTGCGGGATGAGGAAGGCACCATCAGAACCGCACCCCATCATGGTGCGCAAGCCAATCGCCCATTTGTTAAGGGGGATTTAGGGGTTTTGGATTTCGGGGATTCGGGGATTTAGGGGTCAGGGGCTTAGGGATTAGTTCAGGGTTCAGGGCTTGAGCGTTCAGAGCAATCTCTTCATTGGCCAAATGCTGCCTTGTAGGGTTCAGTCTCTGGTAGGGGCAAGAAAAACTATGCCCTGAACCCCAAACCCTGAACCCTAGACCCCAAACCCTAAACCCCAAACTTCAACCCCAAGCCCTAAACCCCAAACCCTAAACCCTAAACCCTAAACCCCTACCCCTGAACCTAAGCCGTGGCAAAAAACGACTCGCGCCTCAGCGCCTCGGCAATCAGCGCAATGTCTTCTTCCGTCTTCGCGGTGGGAGGCTTCGCCTTGCCACAAAGTGGGGTTTAGGGTTTAGGGTTTAGGGTTTAGGATTTAGGGTTTAGGGTTTAGGGTTTAGGGTTTAGGGTCTAGGGTCTAGGGTTTAGGGTTTAGGGTTTAGGGTTTGGGGTTGAGGGTTGAGGGTTTGCTACACTGAACTTTGATTTGAACCCAGCCAAAACCATATTTTTAGCTGTTTCTTAGGAGTTATAGTACCCTTTTTAATATTCCTAAGAATTCCTAAGTTTAGGGCAGTTTCGGGCTTCGGGCTAAGGGCTCAGGGTATGTAGGGCAACGATGGGGTACAGGGCTTCGAGCACAAAGAAAGGTGTCCTTCCCACGGGCGCTGCCATGCGAAGCTAAAGGCCCGGCGTTTGGAAACGACGGGGGGCTTCGCGTCCGCCTCCTTCTTTAAGTCCTGCACGGCCTAAACCCTAAACCCTAAACCCTAAACCGACATCCGTCCCGTGCCAGATGGACGGGCCTGAGCATCTGATGAGAGCATCGATCGCAGGGGTCGAGAGGCTCTGCATCATGTATCCCATATGATGCCCGCAGCCCCTGCTGTGCCCCTGAAAGGCATGGAGGTAGCCTTGGTGGGAAGTGTCGAGGCGGGGCTTTGGCTGGCGCGCGTCAAGCGCCACCTGAATCTTAAACCCTAAACACTGAACCCGAAACCCTGCGCCCTAGACCCAAAACCCCCTCAACCCTCAGCCGCAACCCTAAACCCGAAGCCCCTGAACCCTAAACCCTAAATCTCAACCCAAAACACCAAACCCTCAGCCCTCAGCCCTAGAGCCTAGGGTCCCTCAACCCTAAACCCAACCCCAAACCCTAAACCCCTCAACCCCCTGAACCCTAAACCCTGAACCCCTGAACCCTGCACCCCCCAACCCTAAACCCTAAACCCTAAACAGTAAACCCTAAACCCTAAACCCAAAAACCCTAAACTCTAAGCCCTCAACCTTCAGCCCCAAACCCCAAACCCCACTTGAGCTCCCGACCATGGATGATTAGGACTCCCGGGTTCGCAAAGCCAGGGGACCCGAGGATGCAGGAGTTGGGGTTTAGGGTTTAGGGCTTAGGGTTGAGGGTTTAGGGCTTAGGGCTTAGGGCTGAGGGCTTTGGGTTTAAGGGCTTAGGGTTTGGGGGCGCATGAGTTTAAGGGTTTGGGGTCTGGGGGCGCATGAGTTTAAGGGTTTCGGGGGCCGAGCCTTCTGCACCTGCACGTTGCCGCCGCCGCCCACGGCACGTCGATTGGCGAACTGCAACTTCTCGTGGAGGCCTCGCGTTTGAAAGAGCTGGCGCCTTCAGGATTTGTGGTTTAGGGTTCAGGGTTTAGCGTTTTAGGGCTTTCGGGTTTAGGGCTTTAGGGTTTTTAATTAAGGGTTTAGGGCTTTCCGGTTTCGGGTGAGGGTTTAGGGTGCTTTTGGGGGAGCGAAAAGGAGTGCTAAGGGCACGTATGGGGACTTAATTATACCAAAAAGGGGGGTCTTACGGGTATCCAATTCCTCAGGCTGCCAGGATTGCCCTCGCCCCAAACCCTGGCTTAGGGTTTAGGGTTTAGGCGGTTTAGGCGGTTTAGGCGGTTTAGGCTGTTTAGGCGGTTTAGGCGGTTTAGGCGGTTTAGGCGGTTTAGGCGGTTTAGGGTTTAGGCGGTTTAGGCGGTTTAGGCGGTTTAGGCGGTTTAGGGTTTAGGGTTTAGGGTTTAGGGTTTGGGGTTTGGGGTTTAGGGTTTCGGGTTTCGGGTTTAGGGTTTAGGGTTCAAGGGTGCGAGAATGATGTGAACCTTTGGGTCGGTTCAAAGGAAGGGGCAGCAGCTTCCTAAGCCCCCTGAACCTCCTGAACTTCCCAAACTTCCTAAACTTCCGCAACTTCCTAAACCCTAAACCCTAAACCCTAAACCCTAAACCCTAAGTTCCTAAACCCTCAACCTAAACTTCCTGAACTTCCGAAAATTCCGAACCCCAAACTCCCTGAACCCTCAACCCGAAGCTTCCTCAACCTCCTACACTCCCCCTTATTAAGGGTTTAGGGTTTAGGGACCCTAAACCCTAAACCCTAAACCCTAAACCCTAAACCCTAAACCCTAAACCCTAAACCCTAAAACCCTCAGCCCGCAACCCCCGCACGTGGTCGCCCTGAGGTGCCCGCCGAGATCTTGGAACGCCTCAGAGGCCAATCGCATCTTAGGGCTTGAGGGGTTTAGGGTTTAGGGCTTGAGGGGTTTAGGGTTTAGGGTTTAGGGCTTAGGGCTTAGGGCTTGAAGGGTTTTTGAGTTTCGGGGATTTGGGGTTTAGGAGTTTAGGGTTTTAAGGTTTAGGATCTTAGGGCTTGAAGGGTTTCTCAGTTTCGGGTTTTGGGGGGGGTTTAAGGTTTGAGGAGCTTGGGGTTTAGGAGTTTAGGGTTTAGGGTTTAGGGTTTAGGGTTTAGGGTTAGGGTTTAGGGTTTAGGGTTCAGGGCTTAGGGCTTAGGGCTTGAAGGGTTTTTGAGTTTCGGGGATTTGGGGTTTAGGAGTTTAGGGTTTTAAGGTTTAGGATCGTAGGGCTTGAAGGGTTTCGGAGTTTCGGGTTTTGGGGGGGTTTAAGGTTTGATGAGCTTGGGGTTTAGGAGTTTAGGGTTTAGGGTTTAGGGTTTGGGGTTTGGGGTTTAGGGTTCAGGGCTTAGGGCTTAGGGCTTAGGGCTTGAAGGGTTTTTGAGTTTCGGGGATTTGGGGTTTAGGAGTTTAGGGTTTTAAGGTTTAGGATCTTAGGGCTTGAAGGGTTTCGGAGTTTCGGGTTTTGGGGGGGGGTTTAAGGTTTGAGGAGCTTGGGGTTTAGGAGTTTAGGGTTTAGGGTTTAGGGTTTAGGGTTTAGGGCTTGAAGGGTTTTTGAGTTTCGGGGATTTGGGGTTTAGGAGTTTAGGGTTTTAAGGCTTAGGATCTTAGAGCTTGAAGGGTTTCGGAGCTTCGGGTTTTGGGGGGGGTTTAAGGTTTGAGGAGCTTGGGGTTTAGGAGTTTAGTGTTTTAAGGTTTGGCAGTTTAGGGCTCTGCTTAGGGTCTCTCTCTCTCGCGGCTCGGACACAGACACGAAAGTCCAAGGACCCAGGCGTCGGCGGGTTTTAGGGTCAAGGGTGTAGACACTTTAAACCCTAAACCCTAAATCGTCCTTGGTCTATGAGTCTATGAGGCTTAGAAATCGGCACGATGGGGTCCGTGGCGGAAAGTCGCGGGGTTGCCCTAGTCTCTAAACCCTCAACTCCGAACCCCAAATAAACCGAAGTTTACTAGGATAACCCTAAACCCTAAACCCTAAAACCCTCTCAAAGATATTCCTGAACATGATCCTCTTGAACCCACTGCGGGAACATGTAAGAACTCCCAAGGGCCTACCTTTATGATATACCTTTCCCTAATCAGACAAAGGATTTCAGAAGGAACTCACCCTAAACCCTAAACCCTAAACCCTAAACCCTAAACCCTAAGCCCTAAACCCTTAAACCCTAAACCCTCACACATTCCTGGATAGTTTAGGGTCTGCTGCTTGTCCACTTCTAGGGCCCTCCGAGATGCCCCAGACCCTTGCGCTGAAAAGCCCAGTACCCGACCCTAAACCCTTAATCCCTAAACCCTAAACCCTAAACCCTAAACCCTAAACCCTAAACCCTAAACTATGAACCCTCAACCCTAAGTCTAAAGAGTCTAAACACCAAACCCTCAACTTGCCCTAAACCCCAAACCCTCAAACCCTCAAGCCCTAGAACCCTAAAACCCTCAAACCCTCAAACCCTAAAAAGGGTTTAGGGTTTAGGGTTTTAGGGTTTAGGATTTAGGGTTTAGGGTTTAGGGGTTTAGGGAACACTGAACCCTAAAACACCCTAAACCCTCCAGGGGGGGGGGGGCCTTTCGCGTGATCTTCAGCGTGGAGAGCGCCGTGTCTGCAACGATCGTGGCGGTGCGCGGCTCGTCACCTTTTGACTGAGACGGGTTTAGGGTTTAGGGTTTAGGGTTTAGGGTTTAGGGTTGAAGGTTTAAGGTTCAGGGTTTAGGGCCCTGAACCCTAAACCCTGCCAAGCCCACCCTAAACCCTCAACCCTGAAAGATGGTTTAGGTTTTCCCTAGACCCTAAACCCTGATCCCTGAAGGCTAAATGAAGCCTAGCCCATAATCCCGAAACCCTAACCCTTCGACCCTTGGAACCTGAAATCCTGAAAACCTTCAGCCAAAAAATGCCATGACATATGCCCTTTGGCAAACCCTAAACCCTGAAGCCCTTAAACCCTGAAACCCTTAAAACCCTAGACCTGTAAACACTTAAGCCCTTAAACCCTGAAACCCTTAAAACCCTAAACCTGTAAACACTTAAGCCCTTAAACCCTGAAACCCTTAAAAGCTTTAAAACCCTGAGCCCTAAATCACCAGAAATTAAGGCTTTAAAGGATTTTAAGGCTCTGGGGTTCCAGGGTTCTAGGGGGTATAGGGTCGGGATCTAGGGTTTTGGGGCTTTAGGGTTCTAGGGCTACCAGTTTCCAAAAATGTCGACCTTTAACGCCATTTAGCCACGGATTTCCTAGCTCTGTAGAATTCTGATCAAGAGCAAAAAATCAGAGAACCCACAACAGTAGTGCTGGCAAAATCAGGGAACACGGGCATTTCTTGCTAGGGTTGAGCACTTGGGTAGTTCCCTAGATTACGGTCCCTTTCTTGGGCACCCATGACAAGGCGACACCTATTAAAGAAGGATCCAAAATGCAGCCCTAACACCTAAACCCTAAACCCTCAAACCCCAAACCCGCGTGTTGTCTGACGGCCTGTTCCGATAACCCTAAACCCCTAAACCCCTAAACCCCAAAACCCCCAAACCCCAAAACCCCTAAACCCCTCAACCCCTCAACCCCTCAACCCCTAAATCCCATAACAGCTCATCCTTCCGGCCGGGCTGCGCAACAGCGCTTTCTCGCCGAAGTAGTCGCCCGCCTGGCATGCCGAAGTCAGGGCTCAATGTAGGGTTTCGGGGTTTGGCGTTTAGGGCTTGGGGTTTAGGGTTTGGGGTTTGGCGTTTGGGGTTTAGGGTTTGGGGTTTACTGTAGGGTGCCAGGGCTTTAGGGTTCAGGGCCTCGGGCTATGCAGGCTTCAGGGTCTTAGGGTTTCTTTCAGTTCATGTAGGATTGTTTCGTGTTTCGGACAAAAAATAGGTGCTGAATATGAATTAAATGACTTATAGGGTTCCTTTGCGTTTATGGGTTTGAGGTTTTAGGGTGCTGGCTTTCGCCTTCTGCGATCGAAGAGGACGATATGTGGCCCCGCTTCGCAGCGAAGCCGAAGTCCGGGCAGTTCGGGTTTAAGGTTGAGGGGGGTGGGGGGGGGGGGGGGGAATCGAGCCTTGGAGCCTTGGGGGGGGGGGGTAATCGAGCCTTGAACCTATTGAAACGCGCACCGGCACGCATGACTTTCGGGCACAATGCTGGCACAGGAGCTGCAACGCATGAAGCTGGCTTCAGAAAGCCGCTGCCTGCTGCTGATTTTGCTCCCAAGCCCCCCTAAACTGTGTAAGAAGGGTCCGAGCAATCCACGAGTCTGGGTTGGGTCAAGGGTCAGCCATCTTCGCCCTGAACCCTATAAGCCCTGAACCCTAAACTGCCGTAAGCACTAAACCCGAGGCAGGGTTTAGGGTTTAGGGTTTAGGGTTTAGGGTTTAGGGTTTAGGGTTTAGGGTTTAGGGTTTAGGGTTTAGGGTTGAGGGTTTAGGGTTTAGGGTTTAGGGTTTAGGGTTTAGGGTTTAGGGTTTAGGGTTTAGGGTTTAGGGTTTAGGGTTTAGGGTTTAGGGTTTAGGGTTTAGGGTTTAGGGTTTAGGGTTTAGGCAGCCTTGAGGCCCGCCACGCGCGCACCACCCTTGTCGCCGACCTGCCACGGTGGAAGGGCCGTTTGGAGTTTAGTTTATAGGGTTTAGGGTTTATAGGTTTATAGGTTTTAGGGTTTAGGGTTTAGGGTTTAGGGTTTAGGGTTTAGGGTTTGGGGTTTAGGGTTTAGGGTTTAGGAGGGTCCCCTACAGTAAATCCGAGACTCTTGCAACTCTCGGAAGATCGTGTCATCTAAGGAGGGATGCTGGCGGCCTACCCCTTCATAGGGATGATCATAGGCGGTGCTACAATCCCCATTCAGGACTGTTAGTACCAGGGGGCACACCCCAATCCGAAACCCTAAAGGCTCACTACCCTCCCCAAAGGCCCATATAAGGCTTCATGAAGGGCCATGTGGGCGACAGGGGATCCCCGGAATACCAGGCTCGCGGATGCTGATGGCGTGCGCGTGAACTATTCTGCAAGTCTGTCCAGAATGTTGGGTTCAGGGTTTAGGGCGTTTAGGGGTTAGTGCTTAGGGTTGGTACTCATGTTCCCCGAACCCTAAACCCGAAACCCTAGATCCCAAACGATGGAGCCCGGATTTCTCTGCCAGGGCTTGGGTTTCGTGCGGACGTCTTCGAGTACCTGGTACCCTGAACCTCCAACCCCCTAAACCCTAGCATCCAAAACCCTGAACCCCAAATCCGAAACTATAGCCCTGAATCTCCAAGAACCCTAAACCCCAAAAACTCCAAAATCCTGAAAACCCTAACACCCTAAAACCCTAAAACCCTAAACCCCTAAATCCATAAAAAAGAAAAAACCCTAAAACCCCCCAAGTCACCAAGTCCCTGCATGCCAAGGTCTCCAGGGCCCCCGCGTGCACGGAGGCTTCTCCGTGCCGGATGACGTAGAACTCGTCGCCCGAATCGCCCTGCTTGATGATGGTGTCCTGGTTTAGGGTTTAGGGTTTAGGGTTTAGGGTTTAGGGTTTAGGGTTTAGGGTTTAGGGTTTAGGGTTTAGGGTTTAGGGTTTAGGGTTTAGGGTTTAGGGTTTAGGGTTTAGGGTTTAGGGTTTAGGGTCTAGGGTCTAGGGTTTAGGGTTTAGGGTTTAGGGTAGGGTTTAGGCTGTAGGAACTTTGGACTTTAGGGTTTAGGGTTTAGGGTTTAGGGTTTAGGGTTTAGGGTTTAGGGTTTAGGGTTTAGGGCAGAAGCTCTTGCGCTTTCCCGGACTTGGGGGTAAGGGCTTGTAGGGTTTGGATCCCAAACCCTGAAGCCTAAGCCCTAAATCCTGCATCCTATAGCGCCTTGTGCCGGGTGGCGGGGAGGGGGGGGGGCTTGTGTTCGCTGGACTTTGGTGGGGCCGGGGGCTTATTATCATAAGGGCTGCAGAGCTTAAGGGGGTTTAAGGGTTTAGAAGGTTAAGGTTTAGGAAACCAACCCGAAGCTCGCTAAACCCCGCAAGCTGGGGCACCGAGCCCCCTTCTTGAAGTCTGTCTGCACGCACACCGAAGCCACCAAGGGGTGCTGGTCCTGTGTTGCCGTGTTGGCCCAAGCCCCACAGGGTTCAGGGTTTGGGGCTTATAGGATTTTGAGGATTTTGTCGCTCTAGTTGGAGCTTTGCGGGCACTTCTGTTTGGGTGTTCAACCCTGGGGGCCCTCAGCCCTCAATCCAAGAGCACCAGTACCTGCTCCACTGCTGCGTTTGTGGTTTAAACGGGTTTCGGGTTGAGGAGTCCAGGGTTTTCGGGCTTTTATGGTTGGGATCTTCCCCCTTATGCTAACAGTCCTTAATAAGGATTATCATTGGGGGTACCAGAATCCCTATTGAGGACTGTTAGTAGAAAGGGGAACCATCCCAAGCTTAAGAAATGGTTGAGGGGTTTGTGGGCCGCGCCTTGGGAAGGCGCTTCATGAGGGGCACGTGCTCCAGGAACTGCAGCTGCTGTGCGTAGGCCTTGTTCTCATCCTGGCGAGAGGGGGCTTCGGTCTTCGGGTTCGAGGCCCGGGGCTCACACCCTAAACCCCTAAGTCAAACCCCTAAACCCTCAACCCTAAGCCTAAACCCCTAAACCCCTAAGCCCCGAAAGCCCCTAGAGCCCTAGAGCCCTAAAGAGGTAAAGCCCTAAAGCCCTAAAGCCCTAAAGCCCTCAAGCCCTCAAGCCCTCAAGCCCTACAGCCCTAAAGCCCTACACCTCAAATGCATCTACGCCTCAGACCTGAGATCTGCCAAAACATGGCAACAATAGGTATTGCAGTTCTTGGCGAACAGGTCGTACAGGTCGAAGCGCGCCTGACGATCGCACGCCGAAGACCGGTGAAATCGGTCTGTCGTTCCGGTGAGACGTACGGAGGAAAACGTCCACTGCGTGCTCCAGCCGAGCAAAAGTCCGGTGTGGCCGTACGAGACGGTCACATCACTTGCCGCCGGGTTCGGCGGTGGCTAGAAGCCGTCTTCATTAAAGACGATGGCAGAATGGTACTGTTTAGAGTTGTAGTTCAGGTTCTCCGGTTTAGGGTTTAGGGTTCAAGGGTTCAAGGGTTCAAAGGTTCAAGGGTTCAAGGGTTCAAGGGTTCAAGGGTTCAAGGGTTCAAGGGTTCAAGGGTTCAAGGGTTCAAGGGGCTCAAGGGCTCAAGGGTTCAAGCCAAACCCCAAACCCCAAACCCCAAACCCCAAACCCCAAACCCCAAACCCCAAACCCCAAACCCCAAACCCCAAACCCCAAACCCTAAACCCTACACCGCAGCGTTGAGGGCGCGCAGAACTCTCAGCGAGAGGGGAAGCCCTAGGCACCGCGGCTCCCTAAATCCACCCCAAGGTTCTAGATGTAAGGTTTTTGGTTGAGGATTTCGGGTTTAGGGTTTAGGATTAGGGCTTAGGGCTTAGGGCTTAGGGCTTAGGGCTTAGGGCTTAGGGCTTAGGGCTTAGGGCTTAGGGCTTAGGGCTTAGGGCTTAGGGCTTAGAGCTTAGGGCTTAGAGCTTAGGGCTTAGGGCTTAGGGCTTAGGGCTTAGGGCTGAGGGCTTAGGGCTTAGGGCTGAGGGTTTAGGGTTTAGGGTTTAGGGTTTAGGGTTTAGGGTTTAGGGTTTAGGGTTTAGGGTTTAGGGTTCAGGCTTTAGGCCGTGGGTTCAACCCGCCCCTCTGTCCTTGGCAGCCTTCTTGTCCTTGACACGCTCCTCAGGGGAGAGCCTGGCTTCGTTGCGTGAGGAGGGCTGCACCCTAAACCCTAGCGTGGTTGGGATGTAGATGGAACCGAACGCACCCTTCTCCGGGGATTTATTATTAGAGGCCGCCTTATAAGAGTAACCCCAAAAGGACCATTACTTGGAGAACCGACCATTTCTAAAGGGTTTAGGGTTTAGGGTTTGGGGCTTGGGGCTTGGGGCTTGGGGCTTGGGGCTTGGGGCTTGGGGCTTGGGGCTTGGGGCTTGGGGCTTGGGGCTTGGGGCTTGGGGTTTGGGGTTTGGGGTTTGGGGTTTGGGGTTTGGGGCTTGGGGTTTGGGGTTTGGGTTCAGGGTTTAAGGTTTAGGGCTTCGGGCTTAGGGTTTAGGGCTTACTTGGGGGGCTTTGCTTCAAGTGTCAAGATTTGAGGGGTCACAACCAAGACCCTACACACCGAAGCCTATCTTTTGCGCTTGTAAACACTCCAGGGGTTTTGGGTTGGGAGGTTCCCCGTATCCTAACAGTCCTTAATAGGGGGGTACTATGATCCCTATTAAGGACTGTTAGTATAAGGTGGAACATCCCGGTTTGGGGTTTCGGGTAAAGCCCAAAAACCAGACACCTAAGCCCTTATCAGCCCTACAACCCCAAAACACCTTAAGCTCCCGCCTAAGCCCAGAAACAAAAGAAAAGCAGACTCCCGCCGCAAAGCCTGCTGGCTCTGAATAGGGAACTAAGTACCTTGTAACCCCCTGTGAGAGAAACCCGAAACCCGAAACCCGAAACCCGAAACCCTAAACCCTAAACCCTAAACCCTAAACCCTAAACCCTAGACCCTAAACCCTAAACCCTAAACCCTAAACCCTAAACCCTAAACCCTAAACCCTAAACCCTAAACCCTAAACCCAAACCCTGAACCCTAAACCTTATCGTGAAGTCGGTCCAATCTTGCCCGGGCAGACGGCTGCTTCTTGCCGGACCCGTTTTTGGTCTGCGCGTGGCAGGGGTTGGGGGCTTGGGGCATTGGGGGTTTAGGGTTTCGGGTTTAGGTTTTAGGGTTTAGGATTTAGGGTTCAGGGTTTATATAGGGTTTAGGATTTAGGGTTTAGGGTTTAGGGCTTAGGGCTTAGGGCTTAGGGCTTAGGGAAAAGGATAGGGCTTCGGGGGTTAGGGCTTAGGGTTTCCACACTGCGGGCCCTTGTGGGTATCTGGGCACACGGCATGTTCAATCTGGCTTGTTGGACGTTGGGTTCCTTCAGAGTTTTGGGCTGTAGACTCCTTGCTATTCCAATTCTTGTTACAATGAAACTTACTCTTGCTACCACTACCGCCGCCACTACCACTAAGCACCTCCCCCTCGCCGCTGCCCCCTTCCCTACCTCGTGGGAAACAGGGGCAGAGGTCCATCAGACGGGGGCCTGTCCTAAGCCTTTTGCCCTGAACCCCTAAATGAACCCCTAAATGAACCCCTAAACCCTAAACCCTTGAAACCCAGCCCGGCGGCTGCCTCTGTGCTTGCACCGCAGCCCATGAGCCCTGCGTGCACGTGCGCCTGAGCTTCACACTTGCCAGAGGAGCTGACCCTATACTTCTAAACCCTAAGCCCTGGGACTTGAGAGCGAAGGGTTTCAACCAAGGTGTTTGAGGGGCGTTTTAGGGTTCAGCGTGAGCCGACACCCCGCCCTAGACGGCGAAAGCTTGGAGTCTGTATAGTATGTCTTATAAAACTCTCAGCCCTGAGACCCTAAACCCCAAACCACCCCCCAAACCTTGAACCCAAAACCCTATAACCCTAAGCCCTATAACCCTAACCCTTAACCTTAAAGCCCTATAGAACCCTGAGCCCGCAAACCCCAAGCCCTCAAAGACCCGAGAGTAACCTAGAAATAAAAAGGGTGCCCTTTTTGCTTTAAAGGGGCTTATAAGGGAACCTAAACCATAAGACAAGGGAATCAGGGCCCAAACCCAAAACCCTAAAACCCTAAAACCCTAAAACCCTAAAACCCTAAAACCCTAAAACCCTAAAACCCTAAAACCCTAAAACCCTAAAACCCTAAAACCCTAAAACCTTAAACCCCAAACCCTAAACCCTAAACCCTAAACCCTAAACCCTAAACCCTAAACCCTAAACCCTAAACCCTAAACCCTAAACCCTAAACCCTTCCCCCTAAACCCTAAACCCCAAACTAAGTGAGGGGTCGCTTCCGTCGAGCGACAGACCCCGAACGCTCGGCCGAGGGCCTTACAGCCCGAGCGCCCAAGCGAAAAGAGAAACGGAAAGGTGAGGGTTAAGCCTCACCGTCTGTCCTGGACAGGCCAACGGACATCGGCCTTTTTTACGACAACGTCAGTACTCGGCTAAGGGATGGCCGGCACCCAGACCAGGGTTTTGGGTTCAGGGTTTACTGGGGCCCCCCCCCCAGGGCCCCCTGGCCCCTGGTAGCTGGATTCCTGGACCAGGAGGCTGGCGATCCAGGCAGGCTGGTTGCTCAATTTCGTGATTTTGGGTCAATTTTCCCCAAGGTTCTGCGAGGCTCCCTGGACCAAGGCCCCCCAAGGGCCCCCCCCAACCAAGAGCCCCCCACCCCAGAAAGGCGCTTCGGCAAGGGCGCTTCAAGGGCTTTGGGGGCCAAGGCCCCTCGGGCCAACGCCTTCCTGCCCCAAGGCCCCCGAACCAAGAAGGGCCCCTTCCGGGCCAAGGGCCCCGGCCCAACAGGCCCCGGGCCAAGGGCCCCCGGGCCTGGGCACCCCGTCCATTTCCAAAAAGCCCCACTAGCGATTGAAATACTCATTGGCGAAAAAAATTAATAGGTTCCCTGACCTTCAAATGAATAGCCTCTACGGTCCCTGACACGCCGAAGGTCCGAACAAGGCCCCGAGAGACCCCAAGAGCCACCAAAAGGCTTCAAAAGGCCCCCTAAAAGAAGGGGACCCCAGGATGCCCGCACCCGCAATGAAAAATGCGATTTTTTGGTACTGAAATCGATGGTTTTTCCTTCATTTTACCCCGGCAGGGCCAGGAAAGCCCCCAGGAAGCCCCCCAAAAGGCCCCAAGATCCACCAAAAGGCTTGATTGAGGCCCTTAAAGAAGGGGAATCCAGGAGCGGGCACAAATAAATAAGGGCCTCTACGGGCCCTGACATGCCGAAGGCCCGAAAAGGGCCGAGGCTACCCCCAACCCCAGCTTAAACCCAAGCAGCGCAACTTTAAAAACATCAAAGCAAGGATCAGAGCACAAGATGAAAATAAATTCCATAAACCCTAAACCCGAATAGAGTATAGTTTGGGTGGCCGGGGTGGGTTGACGGGCAACGCGAGTGCGCGGCCCGGGGTGTTTCACACCCGAGCGCGCGCCCTCCCCTGACACACCCTAAACCCTAAACCCTAAACCCTAAACCCTAAACCCTAAACCCTAAACCCTAAACCCTAAACCCTAAACCCTAAACCCTAAACCTGAATGGCACCGGGGCTCGCGCCGGCGGCAACGGCGAGGCGCGACGACTAGGGATGCGATGTCAAAGTTCTTTTTGGGCCCCAGCGGCACGCCGTTTTGCGTTTAGCATTTAAATTTGGGGTTTAGGGTTTAGGGTTTCGGGTTTCGGGTTTCGGGTTTCGGGTTTCGGGTTTAGGGTTTAGGGTTTAGGGTTTAGGGTTTAGGGTTTAGGGTTTAGGGTGTAGGGTTTAGGGGTGACAGCCCGAGCCAAACTCTAACCCCTAAACCCTCAGATTTTGGGGCGCTTGGGTTTCATGGGGGGACGGGGGCTGGGGTGGGGATGGCTCGCCAGAGGGCAACCTCGTGTTCAGGGCTTTGAGTCCAGGATTTATAGCGTTAAGGCAAGGGCATCAGATCTGTAGGGCTCACGGCTGGCTGAAGGTTGCCCTCAAAACCCTAGCCCTCAACCAGAAGACCACGAACCCGAATTCCGAGACTACCTAAACCCTGACATGCCCTGCCGTAGAAACTTTGTTTATTAAAATGAGCCAAGCTCCAGAACCCTAAATACCCTGTCAACCCCCAATAAGCCCTAAACCCTAAACCCCAAACCCCAAACCCTTAACCCAAAACCCTAAACCCTAAACCCAAAACCCCAAACCCTAAATCCACAAAGCTAGGCTCGCGCAGTTTGGGGCTTTGATGCATCTCCTGGCTTCCAGGCTCCGGAAGCATAGGGACATGTTAGGACCCCAGGGCTCAACTACACAAAAGCGCTCTGAAACCCTGAACCTTGACAGCCCTGAGGGTTTGGGGTTTAGGGTTTGGGGTTTAGGGTTTAGGGTTTAGGGTCTAGGGTCTAGGGTCTAGGGTTTAGGGTTTAGGGTTTAGGGTCTAGGGTTTAGGGCTTAGGGTTTGGGGTTTAGGGTTTAGGGTTTAGGCTTTAGAGCCCTAACCGCTATGCCGCGAACCCTAAAGTCACCTCCAACCGAGCTGGTGCTGCGAGGCTTTTCCACAGGCGAGCCGTCTCCGCGCATCGAAAGCCATTGGGGGGCTGCGATTTAGGGTTTAGGGTTTAGGGTTTCGGGTTTAGGGTTTAAGGTGTAGGGTTTCCGGTTGAGGCTCCCAAACTAGTGGTGCATGTTGCGGTACCCCCTAAAATGCGCATCTCTGTTTTCAGGGCACCCAAATAAGAGACCATGATTTAGAGCACTGCCCATCCAGGGGTGAAATTCTTGACATCCCATAAACGGATCACATATTGAAGATGCGAAAACATGAGCATCACATCTGATGTCCACAAGCCCTCCACCCCAAGCGCTAAAGCTATCTCCCAACATCACACCAAAACCCTAAACCCTAAAGGTTAATAAAGTTTAAGAGTTAAGGGTTTAAGGTTTAGGGTTTAAGGTTTAGGGTGTAAGGTTTAGGGTTTAAAGGGCTGAGGAAAAACCCACAAATCTCAAGTCTGGAGCTTGAAGTTACCGGCCGTCAGCAGACGAGCAGACTGCTGGGCCCACTGCGATCGGTCTGCGTTGAGACCTCGCTCGGTTTAGGAGCTTTTAGGGTTGGGGGAATCTGATCTGATTTAGACCACCCCTAGCTTTCTTTGCCCCCCCCCCCCCCCCCCACTTTCTTAACCTGCCGATCTTCCTTCTGGCCCCGGCCCCCACTCTTGGGATGAAATAGGGTACCTCAGTCCCTCATTCCCTACAAAGAACCAGCCAGTCGGTTTGCTTCGTTTTTGCTTTGTTTTGTAGCTCCTTCTGCACCGCCACTTATGTGAGTAGGGCAGGAGCACGTGTTTGGACTAGAAGGCCCTTGCCTTATGAACCCTCTAAACCCCAATAAATCCAATGAAAAACCCTATGAGTTTGGTACTGCCCCAGCCCACGAACAGATACCACAAATCAGACCACAAAAAAACCACAACACGAAAGTGCCTTTTTCAAGGTAAATGGAGATCTCAATGACTTGATTCTCTGTTTCCCTTTTCAGAACTAGTAACCCAAAGCTTAAAAGGCCTCTCAGCTCTGGGCTGAGTTGCTGGGCCTGGAGCCTGGCCCTTGGGGCCCCCGGCCTGCTTTTTTCAGGTTCCAGTTGTGCTTTTTTTGTGGTGGGGTTTCGCAGTTTGTGGTCCGATTTGTGCTTCTGGTTTTCAAACCAGTTGTTTTTTTTTGTGGTCTGGTTTGTGGTGGGACTTTCGCAGTTTGTGGTCCGTATTGCGCTGCTGGTTTTCAAATCAGTTGTGTTGTTTTGTGGTCTGGTTTGTGCTTTTTTTCATATAACAAACCATTATAACAAAGCCGCGCCCGAGACCGATTTCTAGTTTGTGGTCCGGTTTGTGGTGGGAGTTTCCCAGTTTGTGGTCCGTTTTGTGCTTCTGGATTTCAGGCGGGGGGGTAAAAAAAGAGAGTTGGGGGGGCGGGGGGTCAGTAAGGAGATGTCTGGGTCTTCTCCTTGCGTGATAAAAAAGCGGGTGCAAGACAGGCCCTTCAAAGTTTAGGGTTTAGGGTTGAGGGTTGAGGGTTGAGGCCGGTTGAGGGTTGAGGGTTGAGGGTTGAGGGTTGAGGGTTGAGGGTTGAGGGTTGAGGGTTGAGGGTTGAGGGTTGAGGGTTGAGGGTTGAGGGTTGAGGTTTGAGGGTTGAGGGTTGAGGGTTGAGGGTTGAGGGTTGAGGGTTGAGGGTTGAGGGTTGAGGGTTGAGGGTTGAGGGTTGAGGGTTGAGGGTTGAGGTAACCCAAGGTTCCCTAATGCTTCCCCTAGGTTCCCTATGCCATGAACCAGAACCCTATAAGTTTGGGTCTTGGGGAATACCTTCGCAGAGGGTTGAGGCTTCTTGGAGCCATTGGGTCCATAGTGACTCAGAGCTTCTAGGGCTTATAGGGCTTATGGGGATGCAAGCCCTAAACCCGAAACCGAGAGGACTTTACACGGGTTTGCAGGGCTTAATTGGCCAGAGAAACACGCATTCTTGTCCACTGGCCTTAAGGAAATTTAGGAGTTTGGAGTTTAAGGGTTTACGATATTAGGGTGTAGAGTACCCAACACTTTTTGAGGTGTCGATGTGCAACTGGAGTTCCTCAAAGAGCTACATTAGAATGTGGCCATTGTTATCAAGAACCTCATATGAGCAGCTTTCTGATAATTGTCTCATTTAGCGGTTCCGATTAGACGGAGCCAGACAATTGGGGTACCAAAGCTGCCCTACATCCCCGAAGCCCCTGAAGCCCACAAGCCCCCAAACCCGGACCCCAAACGCCCAAAATTGCGACACCGAAAAATAGAGAGGGGAAAGCTCCGACACCCCCTCCAGACTACCAGCCGCGTTGCTTGGCATGTCTCACGGCTGCGATCATGGCCTGCGCCGAACTCGGAAGGGGGAGGGGGGTAGGTTTAGGGTTTAGGGTTTAGGGTTCAGGGTTCAGGGTTCAGGGTTTAGGGTTTAGGGTTTAGGGTGTAGGGGGTAGGGTGTAGGGTTTAGGGTGTAGGGTTTAGGGTTTAGGGTTTAGGGTTTAGGGTTTGGGGTTTAGGGTTTAGGGATTAGGGATCGAGGGTTCAGGACTTGCTGGGAGGCTATGGGCACGTGTGAACCAAAAAGGGTTTAGGGTTTTTCGGGCCCCAAGTGTACTGATACCACCAAGGCTTAGGCTTTGGGGTCCAAAGCTTAGGCAAATTCGGCTCCGGTCTAAGGCTTATGGCACATTCCTTCAACCCAAGTTGAGCCCAAGTATACCAAAAAGAAGACTTGGGAGGGGTGATTGCTGGGTTGTAGATAGAGCCGCAGAAGCCCTACCAAGCCCTGCAAAGCCGAAAGACATCTAAACCACCCCTAACCCCTACAAGCCCTAAAGCCCAAAGCTTAAAATTAAGCACCCCTAAAGCCCTTTAAGCCCTGAAAGACCTTCTAAAGACCCAGCAAACCCCAACCTCCAAACCCTAAAACCTTTCAACCCTCCAAACCCTCAAAACCCTCTGAGCCCTCTAAACCCTCCAAGACCAAAACGCCGAACCATGAACCCTAAAAACCCTACAAAACACGAAACGCCCTACAACTCACAACCCTGGACCCCAAACCCTAAAGCCTCTAACTCCCAAATCCCGACGAACCCTACACCCTAAACCCTGCGAAGCCTACAAACGCTAATGTACCAAGGCCAGGCTCGCTATCCTCTTTAGATATTGAGTCTTTCTTGACTCTGATCACATCAAGGGAACAGTACCTTCACTTGCAATGTAGGTAGACTCCACCAAACTGCGCAGGACGGCGCTTGCGGCGAATAAGGTTTCTGAACCTGGTACCAGGTTTCTGAGCTTGCTCACCTCCAGTTTTGGGAAGCACACCAAAATCGTTCGGACGGCAAGTCTTCCCTTTCTTCGTGGGACATGTAGGCGAAGGCAAGCTTTTTGTTGTAGAGGTGGGGCTCACTATTTTCGAGCCCACTTACCGTACGCTTGCCTGTCCAGGATCCAGTTGGCACAGAAGTCATGATACAAACCCTACCTCCAAACCCTACAACAAACCCTACGAACCCCACAAAGACCCTACAGAAACCCTCAAACCCTACAAACCCCACAACAACCCTACACAAACCCTACACAAACCTGCAAAAACCCTACCAAAAAAAAAAAAAAACACAAACCCTACAAGCCCTACAAACCCTAAAGGCCCTACAAGCCCGAATTACGAGCTCCTAAACCCTAACACCTAAGCCCTAAACCCTAAATCCTAAACCCTAAACCCCAAACCCCAAACCCTAAACCCTAAACCCTAAACCCTAAAACCTACAAACCTTAAACCCTAAACCCAGGGCAGCCCCCAGCCTCCGACAGACCAGCCTTCCTTCGGGCGGCGATGGCAGGAAAGCCACGTCCGCGGGCCTTCGTCTCGGATGGCTTTAGGGGCCTTATAGGGGTTTAGGGTTTAGGGTTGCGGGTTTAGGGGTTCGGGTCGAGGGTAGGGCTTAGGGTTTAGGGTTTAAGTAAGGTCTAGGGTTTATAGGGCCGTTTAGGGTCAGGGCATCTGGGGTTTCGGGTTGAGGAAGGCTTCAGATGCTAGTCTTGTGGGGAGCCTTCGCAACTTTGCGAGAACCATTTCGACCCTGAAGTCCCAGCCCCACATGCTGGGCTTCAACAACCCGGGTTTAGGGTTTAGGGTCTAGGGTTTAGAGCTTAGGGTCTAGGGTTTAGGGTTGAGGGTTTAGGGTTTAGGGTTTAGGGTTTAAGGTTTAGAGTTTAGGGCTTAGGGTTTAGGGTTTAGGGTTTAGGGTTTAGGGTTTAGGGCTTAGGGTTTAGGGTTTAGGGTTTAGGGTTTAGGGTTTAGGGTTTAGGAGTTAGGGTTTAGGGCTTAGGGTTTAGGGTTTAGGGTTTAGGGTTTAGGGGTTAGGGGTTAGGGTTTAGGGGTTAGGGTTTAGGGTTTACGGTTTAGCGATAAGGCTTGGGGTTTAAAGCTTAGGCTTCAGGGTTTGGGCTGATCTTCCTGCCAAGTCGCAGCCCCAAACCCCCAAACACCCACTCTTCCCACGAGCGAACCAACAGCCCCCACCCCCTCCCCCCGCCGCCACCACCCCAAGCCCAGAACCCTGACATGAACCGTACCCTAAACCCCAAACCCTAAACCCCAAACCCCAAACCCTAAACGCCAAACCCCAAACCCCGAACCCCAAACCGGAAACCCCAAACCCTAAACCCCAAACCCTAAACCCCAAACCCTAATCCCCAAACCCCAAACACGAAACCCCAAACCCCAAACACTCACAGCCCAGCCCAGCCGGTGCCTTGCACAAGGCGAAGACGGGCTTGGCAGCAAAACCTGAGCTTCAACCGCCGGCCGTTCAATGATAGGGCTTCGGTGGTTTAGGGTTTAAGGTTTGGGGCTCAGGGTTTCGGGTTTAAGGTTTCGGCGATCTGGATCAAGAATGAAGTGGTTGATCCAAAAAAACAGCCTGCAAGAAAGAATCATTTACGTGGAGGCGTGGTGCTCAAAGTGCTGACTTTCTTGGGGGCAAAATGAACCACAAAAGGGTTTAAGGTTCATATACCCTTACTAACAGGAATTTTAGTAGTATTATAGGGGTATCTGCCCCCAATTTTCCTAAGGGTTTAACCCACGAAGCGCCCCAAACCCTAAACCCTAAACCCAGTAAGCACCCCAAAACCCTGAACCCGTGGAGCACTCCAAAGAACTAATATAGGGTTTAGGGTTTAGGGTTTAGGGTTTAGGGTTTAGGGTTTAGGGTTTAGGGTTTAGGGTTTAGGGTTTAGGGTTTAGGGTATTAGAACAGGGTTTTTGGAGGTTATTATGGTAGAATTATAAAGGGGCCATGAGGGAAAACCATTAGTAATTGTTCCGACCCCTCTACTAACCCTAACCCCTAAATCCTACACCCTAAAACCCTAACCCCGTTAAGCACCATGAAAACTGCCACGCCACGCTCGTACAGCGCCAGGTCGTCCAACTGTCAGGGCAGGCTCCGGGCGAACAGCAGTTCATTCAAACTTTTAAACCCTAAACCCTGGACCTAAACCCTAAACCCTGAACCCTAAACCCTAAACCCTAAACCCCAAACCCTAAACCCGAGCCCCTCATCCCCAAACCCCAGACTTGAACCCCGCCTCGGCCAAGCCCCGCGCCTCGGCCAGGCGCCGGAGCCACACGTGGGCCAGGCGCACGTGCTCAACTTCCTTCTCGTAGGGTTTAGGGTTTAGGGTTTAGGGTTTAGGGTTTAGGGTTTGGGGTTTGGGGTTTCGGGTTTAGGGTTTGGGGTTTGGGGTTTTGGGGTTTTGGGGTTTAGAGTTTAGGGTTTAGTGTTTAGAGTTTGGGGTTTAGAGGTTAGGGTTCAGGGTGTTTTGGGGTGTAGAGCATAGGGCATAGGGCATAGGCTCGCGCCCCTTGGTTCCCTTGCATTCTTTGGGGGGGGGGGGGGGGGGGGGGGGGGGATGTTTCTTGGGGCAAGGAGGATAACTTCTTGTTGCTCATCGTCGCGCTTCCGGGCTGGAGTTGCAGCCCCATAGAGGCCATTGTAGTCGGGGTTGTAAGGATCAGGGAAGAGGCGCTTGCCTAAACCCTAAACCCTACACCCTAAACCTTAAACCCCTGCCGGTTTGTAGAGGGCTTGTAGACATCCTCGGGAGCTTTCAGGGCGGGTCCGAAGTCCAGCCAAGGATGTAAAGTTCCAGCGAGCCCCGCAACCGCGATTCAGGGAAATTGGTGTCTTTTAGGTGTTTTTTGTACCGAAATTTCTTCTCTCTCCCGAATTCAAATGTACGTAAGGCCCACACATCCCACAAAAACGACAGCCCACAAAGCTGTCAAACGCACATCGTTGAAGCCCTAAACCCTAAACCCTAAACCCGAAACCCTAAACCCTAAACCCTAAACCGACCTCGTCGTGCACGCGCTGCAGCACCGCGGCGCTTCCGTCGTCTCCTGCCTCGTGCGGCATGGGGCCGACAACAGCCATGCTCTGAGTTCTGAACCCTCATGCACACACAAACATACGCATGTACGTATATATATATATATATACACATGTATAAACATGTCTCTTATGTATATCGTACGTTAGCATGCCTGAGACCCTCAAACCCCAGAAACCGTCAGCCCTGAAATCAGGGGGTCAAACCCAGTGGTTGTATGGGTTTCGGGGTTGATCCTATAAGGAAGACGAACCAGCCGCCCTGTGAAGTCCTATACTAAAGCAGGCCACTGCTTACGGATTTCTTGAGGGCTTCTGAAACCCCTAGAAGAGTGTGTAGAAACCAAACCCTAAATCCCTAGTCCCTAAACCCTAAATCCTAGCAAGCCCTAAAGATCAGGGCTTGGGGGTGCTGAGGTGCAGCCTCCTTGAGCCGCAATCTGGCTGGTTCTTAGTATGGAGTAGGGAATGAGGGAATGAGGTACCCTACATAATCCCTGTACAGGGTGTATACAGGGCCCTACTTCCCTCATTCCCTACTGAGAACCAGGGGGCCATTGGGCCCCCAGCCTGCTGGAAGATGTCGCGGTAGCGGAGGGAATGGTCCAAGTTGGCAGCCTCGAAGGTCAGGCCTCGCGCCAGGGCTTCCTAAACCCTGAACCCTGAACCCTAAGCCCTAAACCCTAAACCCTAAACCCTAAACCCTAAACCCTAAACCCTAAACCCTAAACCCTAAACCCCACCTAAACCCCTAAATCCTAAACTCGTAGGGTTTCAGGGCGTTCCGCTCTCGGAGTCGAAGTCGATGTGGGTAGAGGTGAGGGTTTAGGGCATACAGGCCTTAGGGTTCAGGGCCAAGGCTTTCGGATTTGGGGTTTAGGGTTTAGGGTTTAGGGTTTAGGGTTTAGGGGTTAGGGTTTAGGGTTTAGGGTTAGAACCGCCCTAATCCCTTCCCCCTACCCCATTTTTTACCTCCCATATATACTATGATATAACAATAATTGGGGGGGTACTTCATATTAGCGGGTAAGGGGGGTTCAACATTGGGAGATTGTAACCCTACAAGTAGCTATGAGCCTCCACGCAGGTTTTCATGGCGCCAAGAGTTCCGCACATCGCCAAAACCCTCAACTCCAAACCCTAGACCCTAAACCCCGCAACCCCAAAAACGGAACCAGAACCGTAACTCCCAAACCCTAAACCCCAAACCTCAAACCCTAAACCCTAAACCCCAAACCCTAAACCCGAAACTCTAAACCCGAAACCCTGGCCCAGCCTACGCCGCAGAGGAAGGCCTCCAGGGGCTCGGGCGCCGAGTCCACAGCGGCAAGGCTGCGCCAGAGGTAGCCTCAGGCACATCGCGGGCTTGGGGCTTTGGGGGCTTTGGGGGCTTTGGGGGCTTTGGGGGCTTTGGGGGCTTTGGGGGCTTTGGGGGCTTTGGGGGCTTTGGGGGCTTTGGGGGTTTGGGGGTTTGGGGGTAGGGTGAAACGGTTCAGAATTGAGGGGTTTGGTCCTTCGGGCTTAAGGTTTAGGATTGCTAGGATTTAAGGGCTCAGGGGTGCTGATTTTGGGCTTAGAGATCTTCTAGCCCTAAACCCGAACTGGCAGTGAGCCCTCTGTAGGATCAAGGGGCTTGAACTCTCAGTGGGAGCGCTGCTCAGCGCCCAGGTTTCGGAGTTCGGGAGTTTAGGGTATGAGGTTTAAGGCTTCGTTTAGAATTTGGGAGCTTTAGGTTTAGGAGTTTGGGAGTTCAGGAATATTCGGGCTTTGGTGGGGCTTCGGGTTGTGGGGTTGAGGGGCTGGGTGTCACGAGGCCCTGAACCCAAAACCCCAAACTTAAAACCCTAAACCTCAAACCCCAAACCGCCCAAAACCACAAACCCTAAACCCCAAACCCTAAACCCTTAACCATAAACCTTAAACCCTAAACCCTAAACCCCAAACCCTAAACCCTGAACCCTGAACCCCAAACCTTAAAACCCTAAACCCCAGACAAGCAGCCCGACAAGGGAGCCGCGCCCATCGGTGGAGTTTCGGGAGCCAGGGTGGCAACGCGGTCCAGGTACAGGCGGCAGTGAGACTGTTCCTGCGGCAGGGTTTTTAGGGTTTCGGGTTTTGGGGGTTTAGGGGTCTAGGGGTTTAGGGTTAGGGTTTAGGTTTTCGGGTTTAGGGTTAGGGGTTTAGGGTTTGGGGTTTGGGGTTTGGGGTTTGGGGTTTTGGGTTTTGGGTTTAGGGGTTTAGGGGTTTAGGGGTTTAGGGGTTTAGGGGTTTAGGGGTTTAGGGGTTTAGGGGTTTAGGGGTTTAGGGGTTTAGGGGTTTAGGGGTTTAGGGGTTTAGGGGTTTAGGGGTTTAGGGGTTTAGGTTTAGGGGTTTAGGGGTTTAGGGGTTTAGGGGTTTAGGGGTTTAGGGGTTTAGGGGTTTAGGGGTTTAGGGGTTTAGGGGTTTAGGGGTTTCGGGGTTTGAGGCTTCAGGGGTGGTGGGGTTCAGGAGCTTAGGAGTTGAGGGGGCTCAGGGATTTAGGGGTTTAGGGGAACAGCTTCAGCTTCAGCGCCTGACACAGGTTCGGATCTGAGGTCGTTTCTTGAGAGCAGGTGCTCATGACTCGGCAAGATGCAGAAACGAAACCAGCAAGCCAAGGCTACTGAGCTGAGCCACCGACGACAGACACCCTGAGCCCCTTCAACCCTGAACTGCCCTAAACCCTGATCCCCTAAAGCCCCGAAAGCCCCGAAAGCCAGCTGAGTTCCTGGATCCCAAACCCCTACAGCCCCTGATCCCTGCCCCGAAACCCAAAACCGCGCCCTAAGCCCTGAACTTGAAGCCCTTTACCACAACCCCTACCCACCCGACCCCAGCCCCAACCCTAAACCCTAAACCCTAAACCCTAAACCCCAAACCCTAAACCCTAAACCGGCTGGCCCCGGCCTCACGGATGGTCTTCAGCAACCCGCGCTGCAGCCCTCTCGGGGCCTCTGGGAAGCCTCGGTCGGCTGCTGGGGTTTGGGGCTTCGGGGTTCGGAGTACGTTACGGAGTATGTCTAGGGTTTAGGGTTTAATTACGGTTTGGGGTTTAGGGTTTAGGGCTTAGGGCGGGCCGATGTCCTCGACGGCGTGTGGCAGTACTCTGTGGCCCTGTCGAACAGATGCCGCCAGCATGGACATCCACTTGTCTGGGCGGCTGAAGGCCTCGCAGTTGGATGCCGACAGCCGGCTGGAGATGCAAACCAAGGCGAGGAGGTCCATGTCCTTTTTGGCACCCTGTTTCTTCACCAGCATTTCGCCTACTTCTCCTGGGTAAGCTCTCAGGATACCCACATGATACGTTTCGGTGAACGGGACCGAGGGGCCCAGTATCGGTCTCCTTTGCCCCATTTGTCCACGGCAGTGGCCCAGGAGCCTTTCTGCTGCCCTTTGCCTTTGTTGCCGCCCATCTTCTCGGAGAAAGCGGTCGTGCCACGCTTTAGGGCTTAGGGCTTAGGGAGTAGGAGGGATGGCGATCATATAAGAATATGTAACCCGGCAAAAAAGCTTGACCGCACAGAACATGAAAGAAGTCTGACAAAGGATTCCAGAGGACCCCCAGAACGGTGCCCCAACATAGCAAACTCCGCGTGTGTACCTAAAACCCCAAAATTTCTAAGCCTAAACCCTAAACCCTAAACCCTAAACCCTAAACTACCCTGAAACCTGCAGACTCCTAGGCCCCAACAGCCCAAGGCAAGTCCGCCGCGCTTCCTGAGCCGAGAGGCGGAGCAGGGCCCAGGCAAACATCTCAATAGCTTGCAGCTCCTCAGCTCTTGGCCATACTTCGAGAATTCGGGTTTAGGGTTTAGGGTTTAGGGTTTAGGGTTGAGGGTTTAGGGCTTAGGGCTTAGGGCCAAAAGGTTCTGAAAAAGGAGCTCGAGGATTTCGTGCCTGAGGCTGGGCTTTAGAAGCCCTAACTAGGGTTTTTGAAGAACTCACTAAGCACTTACTAACTCGATTCTAAAGGTGCACTTCCTAACTCGGGTTCTACAGGTGTTAACAAAGACAATGTTACAGGATCTAACGGCTCTAACTTAGCCCAAACTGACCGGCCTTAACTAGTGTTTCACAGGCCCGAAATAAGGGGTTGTAGCGGCCCCAACTAGAGCTTCAGAGGGGGTGTCAACCAGCTAGGGTGTAAGGGCGGCACTTACTAGGGGTTTCGAAGCCCTAGCTAGGCAGGCATTCACCTGGGGTGGTAAAGGAACCAACTATGGTTTTCGAATGGTTTCTGAGGTCGTAACTCAAGCTTTAGAGGTCTTATCAATGGCGTGAA
>CAJNDS010000657.1:427500-575000 GCA_905221605.1 Symbiodinium natans
CTGGGACTCGAACCCCATTACGGTTTAGGTTTAGGGTTTACGGCTTAGGGTTTAAGGTTTAGGGTTTACGGTTTAAGGTTTAGGGTTTAAGGTTTAGGGTACCCTCGGAAAAAGTCTAAACCCATTAGGTCTCAAACCTTTACTAAGAATTGAAGGGGCAATACGCAAAAAGAACCTAAACCCTAAACCCTAAACCCTGACCCCAAAGCAACCCGAAAGCCAAGCTCCTGGAAAGTTCAGATTCAAAGCCCAGAGGTTGAGCCGTTCCTGGGCTTCTGTGAATTGCGGTCCCTTTAAGCAGGCCCAAATCCTAAGACCCCACCAAACCATGACAATAGAGCGACCATCGTTTTACTGTTGTTGATTTACATATTCCCGTGGGATTTCACATACAAACAATGATACACACACTTCCCAAGGAAGCTCTAGCCACAACATGGCAAAGCTCGAGGAGCCACCAATTTCTGACAGGCAGGCAGTTTTATTGCAAAGTAATATTCGCCACTTCACGTCTTGCGTGGTTTATGGTTTTTCGGTGTTTAGCTGCTTCCGTGGCTTCGGGAATCTGTAGGGCCTTTGTGCCACCTGAAATTCGGCCTAAGGCAACTTACTTGCTGTTAGATTCAACACCCCACAGACACAACCCTAGCCCCGAGGTGCTTAGGAGTTTTGGGGGTTTTCAGAAGTCGCCCTCAATAACCCTAAGCCCGAAACCCCAAAATCCCAAAACCACAAATACCTTGAACCTTGAACCCTAAACCCTAAACACTGAACCCTCAACCCTAAACCCTGAACCCTAACCCTAAACCCTAAACCCTAAACCCTAAACCCTAAACCCCAAACCCTAAACCCTAAACCCTAAACCCTAAACCCTGAATCCTGAACCCCAAACCCAGCCTCGGAGAAGCAGGCCCTCGGCAAAGTGGCGCACCTCCACCGCGGCCTCGGGCTCTGCCCATGGAAGGCGACGCTGGCTTTACGGCCGTCCGAAAATTTCGTTTAGGGTTTAGGGTTTGAGGTTTAAGGGTTAAGGGTTAAGGGTTAAGGGTTTAGGGTTTAGGGTTTCGGGTTTTGGGTGTAGGGTGTTCGAGGTTAAGGGTGCTGAGGGTTTCGGGGTGTTTAGGGTGATAGTGCTTATAGCTTTCGAAACCCCAAGCCCCTAAACCCAAAAAGCATTGACAACTTAGCGTGGCCCTGGCTTGGTTTTTTTCAGAGGTAGGCTTGGTGTTTAGGCGCTTTCCAAGGAAGGGGGGGAGGGTGGGTTGTTGGCGGTTTGGGGTTTGCGATTTACAGTTAAGGTTTAGGGGAGGTCTCAATGATTGTTAGGACTTTCGGGATTGTTTCAGGATTTGGGGGCATCATGGGTTTCTTGAAAGCTTTGGGCTCTGCAACGATATTTATGCAGGAGAATTTAGATATTGTGGAGTTTTGGATTCAACTCGGGATTTGGGGTTCCCGTCATTGAAGGGACTCATGACTTTAGGGTTCAGGGATTACCCTAAACCCTAAACCCTAAACCCTAAACCCTAAACCCTGAACCCTAAACCTCAGTAGCCCTAAACAAGCTTAAGCCTGGGAGCCCTGCCTTGGCGCGCCTACCATCCCTTGCGGCGCGCACGCTGGCAGTCTCGTCCCTGGCAAGGGAGCGGCGGAAGCACTCCAAGGGTTCAGGGTTTAGGGTTTAGGGTTTAGGGTTTAGGGTTTAGGGTTTAGGGTTTAGGGTTTAGGGTTTAGGGTTTAGGGTTTAGGGTTTAGGGTTTAGGGTTTAGGTTTAAGGTTTAGGGTTTAGGGTTTAGGGTTTAGGGTTTAGGGTTTAGGGTTTAGGGTTTAGGGTTTAGGGTTTAGGGTTTAGGGTTTAGGGTTTAGGGCAAGTGTGTCTAGGGTAGGGTTTAGGGTTGAGGGTTGAGTGTCCAGGGATTCGGGTACCTTCCAAGGATCCTGATTATATTTAAGTATTGGGGCTTGACGGCTTTAGGGTAATTTTTTTGGCTCAGGGTTTGGTAGGAAAAACCCCAAGCCCTCAGTAGGCCACCCAGGGCTTATGGTTTGGGGTTTATATAGGGTTCAGGGTTTAGGGTTTAGGGTTTAGGGTTTAGGGTTTAGGGTTTAGGGTTTAGGGAAACCCTAAACGACCGGGAAGCAGCTCAAGGCAACTTTGCCCCACCCGGCCCGAGGCTGCTTGAGTTCAGGCTTCGACGGCTCGGGTTGATATGGGTCCTCTTCCTAGAAAAAAGAAGGCAAAGTTTCGAGTTTAGGGTGCAAGGCTTTACGGTTCAGGGTCGAGGTTTGAGAAATAAAAGGCTCTAAAAAATGATCAAAAAAATGAAACAAAAACGCGTTCCTGAGCCCTGTGCCCGGCGACCCCGGTTATGAGCAGCGCGGCCAGGCCGGGTCGGGCTGCCTCACAGATTTTGATCGCCCTAAGCCATGGCAACCAAACAGGCCCCCTAAACCCTAAAGCCTAGACCCTCAAGCCTGAACTCCGGGCACTTTCGGGGTTCGGGACATGTAGCAAACAAAAAGCCATAGCCTCTTGCCGTGTATGGCCTGGAGTGAAACCCATTGGTGCATGGGAACCGCTTCAAAAAAGGCGCTAAAGCTCTAAAGCGCCTCAAAACCCAGAACGCTATAGCGCCGGCCTTGCAGATAGAATATGGAGAAACGGGCACTTGCAGTTTGGTCAAGTGCTAAACGGCGCACCACTGGGCCCAGAATAATATGTTTGCCTGCGTAACCCCCCCCAAACCGGCCCCCCTTCCGCTACATGTACATACATATATACCTTTAGGGTTCTTTTTGCTTAGTTTGCCTGTGTAGTATCAAAAACAAAGCAAAAATGCTATATTCCTATTTGTTCCTAAGCAGCAACAACATATACGCTAAAAGTTACAGACCTCCTCATTGATTTTTTTTCATTCATGATATTTCAGTGATTACGGATCCCCTTATAATAAGGACCCCAAGAAGGTACCCCCGAATACCGCAAACCCCCATTTACCAACCGCGACCTCCAGCGACGGAGCTCGAGTTTCAGCGATCCGTACAGCCGATCTTTCACGGCAATACACACGAACAAAGCATGGCTTTAGGGTTTAGGGTTTAGGGTTAGGGTTTAGGGTTTAGGGTTTAGGGTTTAGGGTTTAGGGTTTAGGGTTTAGGGTTTAGGGTTTAGGGTTTAGGGTTTAGGGTTTAGGGTTTAGGGTTTAGGGTTTAGGGTTTAGGGTTTAGGGTTTAGGGTTTAGGGTTAGGTTTAGGGTTTAGGGTTTAGGGTTTAGGGTTTAGGGTTTAGGGTTTAGGGTTTAGGGTTTAGGGTTTAGGGTTTAGGGTTTAGGGTTTAGGGTTTAGGGTTTAGGGTTTGGGGTTTGGGGTTTGGGGTTTGGGGTTTGGGGTTTGGGGTTTAGGGTTTAGGGCTTAACTCCCCCCAATGTGTAGGGTTTGGGATTCTCATTCGAATCTAACATTGAAGAGCGCATGGTGCGATTCCTCGAAGAAGTGATAAAAGCTTCATGGCTTGGGTCATAGGCTTGAGGGCTTACAAACCCTGAACCCTAAACCCTTAACCCTTACAGCTACGGGATTTTCTGTTGCAAAGCTTCAGGGCTTGTGAGGCTTTGCGGTTCCGGTCAATCGCAGCTTTTAAGTGTCCAAGGTAGGCTAACTTGCTTGGAGTAAGGCTTCATTGCTTTAATGAGTAGCTCCATATGTGCATATATATATATATATGAGGCCGGCACCTTAAGGGATTATGCGTCTATTACCGTTTATTAGTTCTTGTAAAGTAAAATACGCATAGGCTTCTTTAAGATTCATCACGGATTCTTTTAAATCCAGAAGTTAGTGGACCTAGTTTTTTAGTGTTTTGTTAGCTTAGTCTACTAAGATTTTCAGGTACAGAGTTACGGCTGTGGTCTTACTTCTCTAGCATTTAATCGTTCAAAAATAAATGGTCAATAACCATACAACGAGATACAAATCCGTAAGTCCTGAACACTGACATATCTAGGTCGTTAGGCTTTTATCTCAAGCATATCACCTGCAAGTTGATGGTTGAGGTTCAGGGTTGCGGGTTCAGGGTGAAGAGTTTTGGATTTAGGGTGTACGGTTTAGGATTTAAGTTCTAGGGTTCAAGGTTTAGGGATTAGGGTTTAGGGTTACGGTCTGGGTTTCGGTGTTGGATGCCAGTATCAACATCCAACTAGTCATTCGCGATACACAGGCCCCTATACGAACCCTCCGGCTGTTTTTCCCCTGCGGGGAGTGTGCATTGCGTAGCGAAGGCACACTTCTGACACTGCGCCTGCCCTACACCCTATTGTAGCCTTAACCTTAAACACCTTAGGGTGACCCAAGGCCTCCTGGCGAGTTCAGGGCGTCTTAAGTGTCTGAGGTCTGGGGTTCAAGGTTTCGTGCTTTGGGCGTCTGAATTCAGGGGTTTCAGGATCCAGCCCTTGAGCACACTAATCCCGAAGCTACTCCCCCGTCACCCTAAACCCTAAACCATAAACCTCAACTCAACCTTAACCCTCAACCCTCAACTTGAACCCTTAACCCTCAACAGTTAACCCTAAAACCTTAACCCTGAACCCTCAACCTCACCCTAAAGCCTCGAGATTGCAAAATTGGTCTTGCGATGTTCTGCCTTCTACTAACAGTCCTTGACAGGGGTTAGGGGTTTAGCGTTGAGGGTTACGGGTTTAGATTTAGGGTTAAGGGTTCAGAAGAGGGCCATCTGAGTGTTCTTAGGTGCAGGGTTTAGGGTTCGAGCCAGGAGTTAGACATCATCATGGAAAGATGATTCATCAGAAAATGCTTGCGGACGCCGTCCAGATCTTGCTTCTGAATGCACTGGATAAAGGCGCCGACAGTCTCCAGAGATCTGTGAAATAATGCATCAGGCTTTTCTGGATGAGGAAAAATCAGGAGTGCATGCGGGTGATGCGTCAGGAATTGTCGGCTACCACGAATCGCTTCTCCTAGATGCTCCAGGTGGTCGCGAAAAGTGGTACACATATTGTTGAAGTCGATGTAGTGCGAAGAAACATACTCACGTGCAATTTGCTGATCATGCAAGCTTCCTCGCATTTGGTTTCTGACCTCCGAGCACCACTGTTCCCACATGTTTTTCGAAATGGCGAGAGCCACCCGGCAATATTGACTGTGTCGCCAGCAAGAAGCTGTCGTCTCATTAACATAAAAAAATGATGCGCTCGCTTGCTACTTGTCGGCGCAGACGGTCATCAATGTCCGATTCATGTACTTGATGGGAGTCAAGTCGCTGCTTCAAGTGTTCAATTCGGTTAATCCAGTCTGGGGTTGTGCATCCCATCAATCCTTGATGTAATTCCACAAACCATTCTGGATTGCAAAGGAACATATCAGTTCTGGGCATCACAAAATCAATGGCATCCGATACTCGTTGCAGAACTTGCTCAGTAGTGCAAGAAGATCCTCCTAGGAAATCTGCTAGAGCGGTAGGGCAGCCGGGACACTCCGCGCGCGGCACTTGCTCCACGTGGTGTCTACACACCCACCCAAGAAGAACACACCGGGCAGACAACACAACCATGTTGCTCCAAGACATGAGGTTCTTCACACAAGCGACACGTACATTCGGCCCCAGGCATAATCGGGCTTAGCATTGGGGTCAGTACAAGATTCTGACGGCGTGCTCCACGCTTTGCGCTCACGGTCCAGACATAAGGGCAGGCCTGCGATGGAGGACCCGGAGCAACATCTGTGCCCAGGCGTACAGGACCTAACACACATCCGTTGACATGGACTGCAAAGTAGTGTCTGTCCCACATAAGCATGACTTCATTTGCAACGTTCTGAAATAAGACTTCACTGGATATAGAAAAATATCGCGAGCCATATGCTCTGCTGAATGGAGTCAGGCGGAAACTGATGCACATTCGCTCCGTGAACAGTTCATGAATGGGTTTAGGGTGTGACAGGGCGTAGATGCTGTGAAGCTTAGGTTTCGTGAGGTGCGGAGCAGCTTTGGCCCGATTGCGGAGGGCCATCTAACCCTTTTCTCCCACCCCACACCGCCCAAGGCGGCAAAGCCACCCAAACCTGTTCCTTTTAGGGTCAATGCCTGAACTCACACAACAGTCCACTTCTAAAAACTTCTTAATTTCAGGGGGTCAGGGACCAGGGGCAGACCAGTGCTGTTGTCCCGAGGAGGGCCCATCGTGGGCGCTACCGACCACCATGCTGTGGGAGGCGGCGAGCGGCCTGGGTCGGCTTGTGCCATCGTGGTCGGAGGGCTTAAGCGCCGCAACGTAGGGGCGCGGCCTAGGCCCTGAGTTTAGGGTTTAGGGTTTAGGGTCTTGGGTTTAGGGTTTAGGGTTTAGGGTTTAGGGTTTAGGGTTTAGGGTTTAGGGTTTAGGGTTTAGGGTTTAGGGTTTAGGGTTGCCCCAGAGGCTTCAAGCCTTGCACCACTACAACCCTTTCTTGTTCAGGCTTTTGACACCCTCACAAGCCTCAAAAGCCCTAGAAATTCATGATTTTGAAGCTCCTCTAGAGGGGGGGTGCCCAAACCCTAAACCCTAAACCCTACACCCTAAACCCTAAACCCCTCAGACCAAGACAGTGGCCTCCCCAAGCGGCGTCAGGGGCAGCACGCGGAGCCTCGGAGTTTTTAGGGTTTAGGGTTTAGGGTTTGGGGTTTAGGGTCTAGGGTCTAGGGTTTAGGGTTTAGGGTTTAGGGTTTAGGGTTTAGGGTTGAGGGTAGACGGTTTTGGGGTTCGGGGGTTTCGGGGCTTAGGGCTTAGGCTTTGGGGTTTAGGGCTCAAGCTTTGGAGTTTAGGACATATCATGGGTTTTAGGGTTTGGGGTTTAGGGCTTAGGCTTTGGGGGTTTAGGGCTTGGGGTTTCGGGTTTAGTGGTTCTGCGTTGCTGTTGAGGATTCCATAATATGGCTACAAAAGTTCCTCAATCGCAACCCTGCTTTTGGGTTTGGGGTTAGGGCTTGGGGGCTTTAGGGTTTAGGGCTTGGGGTTGTAGTTGTAGCGCGCCCTAGCGGCCCTAGCAGACTCTGACGGAAGAACTATGAAATCGACGCTCTGCGGCCACATACAAGCTCCAATTCCTTGACCAAACACGAGTGGGCATCCGGCGTCCATTGAACACAAAAACCATGTTCATGAAGCCTGCCCAAAACCCCATGCCCTAAATCATCGAACCCTATAGCCTAAAAATGAAGATCTTCTCAAAAATACCTCGCGACTTCCCAGGATGTAGACTTCACAGTTTTTCACGGGCGGCAGAAGAGAAAGCTCCGCCAGAAGCGATACTCTCCTTTTGGGTGGTGAGGAATTACCCTGCCCCCAAAAAAACACAATCCCCATTATAGGACCCAAGAAAGGAACCCTTGCGAAAAGGAACCCTAACTCGAAACCTTCGGACGCCCAACTTGCTGAAAATCACGCCCTACCCGGCGGACGCCATACAGAAAAACTAACACCCTCACCTCGCTCCCTCTAAACGACCCTACTGCCCCTAACAAGCTACATGAAAAACATAGACAACCTCCTAAGGACACCTACAAGGTCCCTATTTTGGCGAACGTGTTCTATGGCGAGCCTTACTGTTTTCGGAGAGAGGAGGTTAAACCCACACACCGCAAGCGCCACACCTTCAACCCTGACACCTATAAATCCTAAACCCTAAACCCCTAAGTCCTACACCCTAAACCCGAAACCCTGAACCCTGAACCCTGAATCCTAAACCCTAAACCCTAAACCCTAAACCCTAAACCCTAAACCCTAAACCCTGACACTTTGCCGCCCTGTGACCGCGTGCTGTCCATGGCAGTTGCACGCTGCACAGGCGCCGCGACTCCGAACCTTGGTGTGCAGTTTGTGCGCAGCCGAGGATCTGTTTAGGGTTTAGCGTTTAGGGTTTAGGGTTTTGGGTTTTTTTTTTGGGTTTTTGGGTTTTTGGGTTTTTGGGGTTTTGGGGTTTTGGGGTTTTGGGGTTTTGGGGTTTTGGGGTTTTGGGGTTTTGGGGTTTTGGGGTTTTGGGGTTTTGGGGTTTTGGGGTTTTGGGGTTTTGGGGTTTTGGGGTTTTGGGGTTTTGGGGTTTTGGGGTTTTGGGGTTTTGGGGTTTTGGGGTTTTGGGGTTTTGGGGTTTTGGGGTTTTGGGGTTTTGGGGTTTTGGGGTTTTGGGGTTTTGGGGTTTTGGGGTTTTGGGTAAGGTGTAGTGGTTGGTCAGCTGGACGCAGCAGTGTGAAGACATGCCCACCCCAAGACCACCCAAGCACAGATCACAGCGAGCCAAGCACAACTAGAGCAAAGCAAAGCCAGCCAAAAGAAAGCCACATGAGCGACGGACGAAATTAGTTAGGAGAGTGCGAAGTCGCGGAATACCATGTTATCGCTTTACGTGGGGCTCATACGAAGCAGGGTTTCTATTGCTTGTATCTCCGAAAGGACACTCAAGTACATACACTCACCAATACTAAAAAGGAACCTTATATACAATCACCAATAACAGAAATATAAACCCTATTTCATATCGCTGTACATACTATGGGACTGCAGGATCCCATCAAGCAAGATGCGCAGACTTACTGTTATCGCTTTAGGTGGCTTCCTTGTTGGGGTTGTTTTAAACATGATCGTCAACTTCGTCGAGCCCAGCATCGCCGAAGCAAGAACTTCTTGGCAATCGAATTTCCGTTTGTGTCGGTGGTTCTTCAGGGCCGAGGGGGTTAGGCTTTCAAGGCTCGGGCTTCGGGGCTGCCATGCATCCCATTGCTAGCCGAGTACGCCTGCCGCCATAAAAAGTGGCTTCGACCTCGGCATATGCCTACGACCCCTCCCTACACCCCAAAAAACCCTAAACTTGGGATGTTACCCCTTACACTAGCAGTCCTTTATAGGGAATATAGAACCCCCAATTATAATCCCCAAAAAAGGATTGTTAGTATAAAGGAAACATCCCAACCCTAAACTCCAAACGGGGCAGAAGGCTCGTTGTCCAGCACCTTTGCTGGCAGCTCCACGAACGCCTCGCTGGCGCTGCAGACTGCCTCCGATCTCCTGCAAGCGGCGTTGCAGGTTTAGGGTTTAGGGTGTAGGGTTTAGGGTTTAGGGTTTAGGGCTTAGGGTTTAGGGCTTAGGTTTAGAGTTTAGGGTTTAGGGTTTAGGGTTTAGGGTTTAGGGTTTAGGGTTGAGGGTTGAGGGTTGAGGGTTGAGGGTTGAGGGTTGAGGGTTGAGGGTTGAGGGTTGAGGGTTGAGGGTTGAGGGTTTCACGAAATATCAGGAAAAGCCTGAACCCGAAACCCTAAACCCGCCCAGGGTTTAGGATTTAAAGCATTGAGCAATTGGGGGTTTTGAGCTGCTTCGGAGCCGCGAGCGTTCGGCCTTAGGGTGAAAGACCCAGGGGAGTTTAGGGTAGGGTTTAGGGCTTAGGGTGATGGCTAGCTTGAAGCACCCCAAACCCTAACCCCGAAGCCCTAAACCCTAAACCCCAAACCCCAAACCCTGAACCCTAAACGCTACACCTCAAACCCTAGACCCTAAACTCTAAACTCTTAACCCTAAACCCTGCACAGACTCTGTGGGGTGGCGCCTGGCCCAAAGAGCTTCCGCGCGCGCTCGGGGCAGGAGGCGAAGCCCCACGGATCGGCCCAAAACGTCCTGCCAACACAAGGGTTTCAGGGTTTAAGGGATTAGGACTCGGGTTTAGGGTTTAGGGTTTATAGTTTATAGGGTTTCGAGTTTAGGGTTTAAGGTTTAGGGTTTAGGGTATAGGGAGGGTTTGGGGAGCCACCGTTCGAAACATCGCCATCCTCAACGGCTCACTGCAGAATGCAGCTTTCGGTTTAGGGTCCATAAGGGTTCAGGACTTGATGATGACGGTTTTAAGGTATCGGGAGCGCCAGAAGCCCTTGGGGCCATCCCGGGGCAGTCTCGTCCACAGCCATAGCCCTAAACCCTAAACCCTAAACCTTAAACCCTAAACCCTAAACCCTAGACCAGGGCCTCGCCCAATGAAGATGCGAAGCTTCTTACTGAAGCCAAACAGCTTCAAAAACGAAGGGGTTTCGGGTTTAGGGTTTAGGGTTTAGGGTTTAGTTAGGGTTCAGGGTTCAGGTTCAGGGTTTAGGGTTTAGGGTTTATAGAAATTGTATAGGGTTTGTGTCCGGAGTTTTGAGCGAAAGTTTTGGGCAGGTTTTGTTTTTTGCTTTTGTGCGGCTAAGGGTTGTTGGTCCAGTTCTGGGGTTGGTCCTTAGTCCTTTTCTGGGCGCTAGGAGTGCGTGACTTGCATAGAAATCGTATAGGGTTTGTGTCCGGAGTTTTGGGCGAAAGTTTTGGGAGGGTTTGAGCGGGTTTCGGTTTTTGCTTCAAGGTGGCTTTGGGGAGTTTTAAAGGCTCTAGTGGCCGTTTCGGTTGAACATTTGGGGCTGGGATAAAGCCGGGTCGTTCAGCCCTTCATATAGATGGTATAAATTCGTCTTGAGAGGCCTGGAAAGGCCTTCAGTTCTAAACCCTAAACCCTAAACCCTAAATCCTAAACCCTAAACCCTAAACCCCCGTGGCTCCTTTGGACACATAACATGGGACGTTCACGATGATACCACATACAATCTTCAGTTACCCTGGTCTTGAGGGTTTAGGGTATAGGGTTTAGGGTTGAGGGTAAGCCTCAAGACCTAAACTCGAGAAGGGCACATGAATGTCTCGTGTAAACATACTCCTACTTCACCCCAAACCAACAAACCCTACACCCCAAACCCTAAGCTCTAAACCCTAGACCTAAACTCCAAGCCCTAAACCCTAAGCCCTAGACCTAAACTCCAAACCCTAAACCCTAAACCCTAAACCCTACACGGTACACCCTAAACCGTAGTCACCCCAGAGGCTTCAGAACTGGAACATCTGAACCGCGGTCCTCCGGCAAGCGGTTCGCAACCACCTGCGCAACGCGCGTGATCCTGGGAGGCCAGGCTAGGGTGTTTAGGGCTTAGGGTTTAGGGATTATGTTTAGGGTTTAGGGTTCAGGGTTTAGGGTTTAGGGTTTGGGGTTTAGGGTTTGGGGTTTGGGCGTTAAGGTCTTTCGGGTGTTTCGTGGGGTTCAGGCTCCAAGTTTCGAAGTCGTGGGCTTTTAGGGTTTAGGGTTTAGGCTGAGAGTTTAGGGTTTAGTGTTCGGTCTAGGGTTTAGGGCTTAAGGTTTAGGGTCTGTAGGGTTTAGGGAAAAGGGTCGCGCCTCCACTTCAACTGCCAGAGAAAGGAACTGAGACCCTGAACCTTAAACCATGAACCCTCACAAGCCCTGAGCCCTACAAGCCCTGAAGCCGCCAAAGGCCCAGATCCACAAAACCCTAAACCCTAAACCCTGAACCCTAAACCCTAAGCCCTAAGCCCTACGCCCTAGTTTATGAGCCCTGAACAATAGAAGCAGCCCAGCAGCGTCTGGCGGGGGTTCACATCCGAGATGGGGCGGAGTGTGAGCCTTTGCTTTATTAAAGCTTCATCTCTCCTGGTTCAGGGTTTCGGGGGTTTCGGGGATTTCGAGGGTTTAGGGGGTCTAGGAGGTTTAGGGGGTTCGGGTTGTGGGATGAGTTTTCCTCTTCAGGAAAGGAGCCGGAAGCCCACATATCGGAGCCTGCTTGAATTGAAAGGACCCAGAGGCCCTCAACAATTAAACCCCAAACCCTAGAGACCTAAGAGACCTAATCCCTAGAGGCCTTCAATCCCAAAGGCCCGTTGCAGCTTCAGGCCACGCCATTTAGCAAATTGATGGCCGTTTTGGGGGATCCTCCTATTCAAAGATGGAGCCTTACACGTGGGGTTTAAGGTTTAGGGCTTAGGGCTTAGGGCTTAGGGCTTAGGGCTTAGGGCTTAGGGTTTATGCTGAGGGCACGCAGAAAGAGCCCAGCATGTAGAGAGAATCCCCCACGTCTGACCAAGCAGCAGCCCCGTGTCAGGATGCCGATAGAGAAAGCCGTCGACCTGGGCGTCGATTTCCGGTTGGGGGTGTAGGCCTTAGAGGGCTTTGGAGGGTTTAGAGGTTTTAGGCCCTAAGCCCTAACCCCTAACCCCTAAACCCTAAACCCTAAACCCTAAACCCTAAACCCTAAACCCTAAAGGCGGTTTAGAGGGTGTGAGTTTAGAGCTTGGAGGGCTTCGATGCAGGCTTCCTGGCCTTAGGGCTTGGGGGGATCTTTGGGTAGGGTTCGGGAGGCCTTAGAAGAAACCTTGGCGCGACTGCTTCAGTTGAGGCCTCGTCCCTGACATGCAACAAAGGCCCTGGATGCCTAAAGTCGCAAAGGCCCCTCAACTTGACGGAACCCAAAACAAGAATCCTCAAAACCCTTCAACCAACCCCAAAATCCCCAAGCCCCAAACTCCAAACCCCAAACCCTACAAACCCCGAAACCCACAAACACCCCAGACACCTCAAAACCAGCAAAGGGGCCCCGCAGGGGCCCGCGTAACCCGCGGATGCGAGTCGACGGCCGACCGTGGCGGCCAAGGTCGAGGCTGTGAAGTCTGCCTAGGGAGGTTTAGGGTTTAGGGTTTAGGGTTTAGGGTTTGGGGTTTGGGGTTTAGGGTTTAGGGTTTACGGTTTGGGGTTTAGGGTTTAGGGTTTAGGGTTTCGGGTTTGGGTGTCACACAGGGTTTGGGGTGTAGGGGTTAGGATTTGGGGTTCATGGTTAGGGTTTAGGGATGAAGAGTTGAGGATTCCGGGCTGTCTTGGACTGCAGGGCTTGGGATACAGGGCTTAGGGCGGTTAGGGTTTAGAGGTCAGGCTTCAAAGTTTCAACCTATACAGGCTCCTATACCTCTCAAGTCCCTAAAGAATAGACGCTCAAACCTGAAACCCTAAAACCACCGTCTGAAAGTCCAAGCGCCAGCTCGCAGGCGTCAGCGCCATCGGACACGCGCGCAGTGTTGTGGCTGAAGGCGCACACCTTCCGGTTTTGGAGTGCCGCTCTGCCGCCCCACCCGCTCACCCCACGCCCCTTCGGGCGGAAGAAAGAGAACACGTACCTTCAAAAACAAGTTGAGGACATTCAGAAGCTCTAAGCCCGAAACCCTGAACGCTAAACCCAAAAAAACTTCAACCCTACACCCTAAACCCTAAACTCTAAACCCTAAACCCTAAAAACCCTAAACCCTAACCTCTACAAACTCTAAACCCTAAAAACTCTAAACCCTAAAAACCCTAAGCCCTAACCCCCTAAACCCCCCTTGGCCAAGGCACCCAGGCATCCTCCCAGTCGTGCTCGCCCACCTCGGCCCCGAGGAACGCGCCCCGGCCATCGCATCGGAAGACGTTCCTGGGTTTTAGGGTTTTAGGGTTTAGGGTTTCAGGGTTTCAGGGTTTAGGGTTTAGGGCTTCAGGGTTCAGAGTTCAGGGTTTAGGGTTTGGGGTTAGGGTTTAAGGATTACGTTTTAGGGATTTTGGGTTCCATGGTTCCAGTTCCAGGGTTTCAGGGTTTCAGGGTTCCAGGGTTCCAGGGTTTCAGGGCTTAGGGCTTGAGAACTGTTTAGGGTTTAAGGGTTTAGGGTTCAGACAGAGGTTCAAGGGTTTCAAGGGGTTTAGGGTTTAGGGGCGTAAAACCCCAAACCCCTAAAATGCCCAAACCCCAACCCCGAAACATTAAACCTCTAGAAAACCTAATCCCTAAACCCACTCCCTAAACACTACACCCTAAAACCCTAAACCTTACAATGCTTAAAGGGCTTGTCAGGCGTCTTCGGGTTGGGTCTCACGGTTCTGGCGGCTTGAGACTTCTAGAGCCATTTTTCTGCATGGGGTTTAGGGTTTAGGGCTTGGGGTTTAGGGTATAGGGTTTCGTGGCTTGTTGTTGGTATTGTGCCTAGCAGTAATTTCTGAAGGTTGTGATAGTGGTGCCTCTAGTCTGTAAGAAACTTTCATCTTGGTTCCTACTACCGGCGCAAGGCAACATGTGCTTCAGCGGAGCCGCTTGCTCATGATCTCTGTCTTTCCTGTGCTGCACACGTCCAGCTGCACAGAGAAGTCCAGTACTCGGTCGCACTCCTCAAGCTCGTGAGCATTTTTAAGTTGGTCATAGCCTACGGACTAGAGAGCTCAACTACAGCACAGTTCATCGCAATGCAGGGCTAGCTAAATCCTCCAGAATTAGAAGTGATTTCTGCCGAAGGCCAACATCTCCGTTGAAAAAACCAAATGTCTGAGAGTCTGGGTATGTTTTGGGGTAGCTAAGGGGCCGTACCGCGCCGAAGGTGCTGCCTGGCAGCCTGCAAACCCTAAACCCGTAAACCCCTAAACCCCTAAAGTTGCCCTAAAGCCCATAGACCCTGAACCCTACATCCCTCCACCCCTGAACCCCTCAAACACCTAAACCCCCAAACCCCTAAATCCCCGAAGCCCTCAAAACCTCTAAACCTCTAAACTCTTAAACCCCTAAAACCCCAAAATCGTGGCGGGGACTTGGGCCTCTAGACCCATGAACTGCGCAGATTTCGGTTGGGATTGATAGTTAGGGTTAGGGTCTAGGCTTCAGGGCTCAAGGTTTAGGGTTTGGGGATTTTTTGGGTTTTGGGGTTTAAGGGTTAGGGTCTCAGAGGATCCTGTCAAATATGATTTCTTTAAAGGTTTATAGGGTTTAGGGCTTAGGGTTGAGGGTTTAGGGTTTAGGGTTCTCAAGGTTTAGGGTTGAAGGTTTGCGCAGAGCAACTGCAGTCAAGCCGCCGGCTCCACCACCACGGGTCCCTGGCGCAGGCGCCGCGCCAGCCAGCGGCGGAAGTGGCGCTGGGCAGCCTTCGGGGCTTAGGGCTTGAATAGGGCGTAGGGCCCTAAACCCTAAACCTAAACCCGAAACCCTAAACCCCAAACCGGGTTTGGGGGCTTCGGTTTTAGGGCTTTAAGGTTTCGGAAGTAGGGTGTAACGGGATTGCTGGCTCGGGCTTCCGGCCATCATCGGGTTTAGGGCCTCCCTTCGAAGGCCCAGAAGCCCAACCGTTTGGGGTTTGGGTTCTGGGGTTTTCGGGTCTCGAGGTAAAGCCCCGAACCCCAAAAACGGAACTCAACACCTTGTATACAGGGTTGTAACTAGGACATCGAACGAAGAGCGAGTTTGAGTTTACAGAAATACTATAGGGCCAAAATAAGTAGAATTCGGTTCTGAGGGGTAGTATAGTATAAATACACGGACCATAAGGGAATACGACTAGTAATCATTCCGACTCGTATATCAGGGTTTTCATATGCTCCCCTACGCATGGAATTGTACGAGCGGACCTGCCTGCAGACACGGCATCATCATGGAAAGTGGTTGTGCCGAACGCATCACCCTAACCCTAAACCCTAAACCCTAAACGCTAAACCCTAAACCCTAAACCCTAAACCCTAAACCCTAAACCCTAAACCCTAAACCCAGTCCTCAGTGTCTGCGTTGCGCAGGCGCTTGTTGCCCTGCCCGGCCCAGCCATGTTCGGCCTGCGGTTTCGGCTTCGAGTTGAGGTTTAGGGTTTAGGGTTTAGGGTTTAGGGTTTAGGGTTTAGGGTTTAGGGTTTAGGGTTTAGGGTTTCGGGTTTAGAGTGTAGGGTTTAGGGTTCAGGGTTTAAGGTTTAGGGTTTTTGGGGTTTGGTTGAGGGTTGAGGGTTTAGGGTTTACGGTCTAGCCTGAATTTTTCAGTCTCTCTACGCTGTAGCCGCAAACGCCTCGAATTGCGAAACCGAGTAGGGCCTGTAGGGCTTCGGGAATTGCGGTGAGAGGAGGCCACCAGCTGTCAAACTTGCAACTGGGCTGGCCTGCGTGAGAAGGTGCTCTTACACCCTAAACCCTAAACCCTAAGCCCTAAACCCTCTTACACCCTAAAATGATAAACCCTAATTGAACCCTAAACCCATGGTTAGAAAATTAGCCCCCGTGTGCCCGGCCCAGTTCGATGCCCGTCATCAGCCGGCATTCCAAGAAGGCACAGCGCGGTTGTGTGTTCAAGGACAGTTGCAAGTGGGTTGCGGCTGTCTGTCAATGCCAACTAGAAGCAGTAGACAACTTTGCATGCGCCTCTTCGAAGACTCTGATAAGGAAGCCACCCACCGGAAACTGTCCTGGTGATTTGGCACGCTTCGCCGGGTGAATTCGAAACAGGTTTTGAGATTCGCCGGCTGCCCAGCTGGTCCGATTGAAGGGGCGCCCGGACTGGCTGGGCAGACCTCCAAAAAGTTGAAAAGTAAGAATGTGAGGAGACGATGCTCGGAAACAGGTGTCCACACAATGTTTCGAACTTCGATAAACGGCAGACATTTCAAACTCGCCAGATCTCGGTCGCTTTCGAACCTTGTCAGCCACACCACATCGGGTTCTCCGATCTTTCTGTTGGCTTCCTCCTGCCTGAACTTCTATTGCAGCCTTGGACACTCAGCCCCCCAGACGTTCGAGCCCCAAACCTTAAGACCGTTAGCCTTGAGACTCAAGACGTAAGACCAGAACCCCCAACCCCAAACCCCAAATCCTGAACCCTGAGCCCTAAACCCTAAACCCTACACCCCCCAACCCTGAACCCTAAACCCTAAACCCTAAACCCGGGGAGGTTGAACCCTGAGCCCTAAACCCTATTGAGTTTCGCATCTGCAGCGCTGGAAAAAGGCGAGCCTTGACAAAGACCCCGGGCCAACCTGGCGGAACTGTTTGGGAAGCTCAGGTGAGCCTTTAGAGTTTAGGGTTTAGGGTTTAGGGTTTAGGGTTTAGGGTTTAGGGTTTAGGGTTTAGGGTTTAGGGTTTAGGGTTTAGGGTTTCGGGTAAATACACGTATATCTCCTGTTATCCTGCTTTTCTTGGTTGGCTTAGACCTACTGTTGTTTAAGGCGGATTCCGATTTTAGCGGCGTGCTGGTTTTTCACGGGCGTGGCCCAGGAGATCCTTGGAATTGCGGTTGTTTGGGGTGTTGCGTGGGTTTGGTTGAGGGGGTGGCATCCCATGGGTTTGGCCGAACCTCCTTCACAAGCACGTAAAAACTTACGTAAACACAGCAGGGATTGCCAGATTCTGGATTCTTATGGTTTTGTTTTTTGGGTTTTTACGGTTTCTTTGGTGGCCGTTTACAAGTTTACAAATCTACGTACAGGCCTTTCCGTGAGGTATTGCGTGAGATCTTACGTAGAATTCGGTTGTGGGCCCCCCCCCCCCCCAAACAGCATGACGGAATCACGGGCATTTCCGGAATTACGGGCATGCTGGGGCGAATTGCGGGCATTCTTTCACAACCTGGTGTTTTGTTCAACCAACCTGCTATTTTGTTTTTGTTTTTTTTTTTTTTGGGGGGGGGGGGGGGAGCTAGGGCCTTGTTCTAGCGTTTATGGTTTCGGCTTCAACGGGGGTTAGGGCTTTGGGCTTTTATGGGTCCTGAGATGCTGGGGGGTGTAGGGCTGAGGGTGCGAAAGTCCATTGGGAAATCTTGGCTAGAAAATTCAGCATGCTTCAGCAGGGATAGGGGCCCCTTTGTTGCAGAACATCATCAATCTGAGCCCCAATGCAACATCGACATCATCAGTGCAAGGAGAACATTGGGAGCTTGATGCCAACTCCGCGAGCCCCCTGTCGAGGTCGTCCTAGTTGCCCGTCTTGGCTCAGGCGATCGAGACAAGCCAAGGCTCTTGACCTGTTGCTCCTGGCCCAGACCCCTCAATGTCGCCAAGTAGCGCCGCGAATTCCTGGCTTGCTGCACGCATCTGCAACGCATCCGGGATCGCAGGTAGCGACTTCATCTAGCTCGGATGGCTCTGCGGCCTTGTGGACACAGCTGGGCAGCTAGAGCGTGTCTGAAAGCCCTTGAAGCCCCCGAAGGCCTAAACCCCTGAACCCTAAAGCCGCAGCCTAAACCATGTTCAGCTGCGGCATTTCGGGCCGGCATGCGCTGAGCATCACTGAAGTCCAGAGGCCTTACGCGTAGAGATAACGCTACAGTGAGGGATTCCATGAGTGAATGGCGTTGGCTCTGGCTCTGCGGCAGGCTCTAGACCCTACACGCGAAACCTCTATATCCTGAACCCTAGAGCCCGAAACCTAAACCTAAACCCTACACGCTAAACCCCTACACCCTGCAGTCATGAACCCTAAAACCCTAACCCTTAGACCCTACACACTAGAGCCCAAAACCCTGACAGAGCGACCCACCGCCGGGGCGGGGGGGGGTAATGAGGGTTTAGGGTTCAGGGTGTAGAGTTGAGGGTTGAGGGTTGAGGATTTAGGGTGTAGGGGTTTAGGGTTGAAGGTTTAGGGCGGTTTGCTGGCCTTCGTCCAAAGTACGAGAGATGGCGTCATCAGCCTCCTCCTCAGTCCAGCAGACCACCTGTCGTGCAAGAAAGGCTTCAGGGCCAGGAGAGCTTAGGGTCTTGGGGCTTAGGGTCCAAGGTTGGATCTAAATCCCCACCTGGCCACCGCCACACTGCAGTCCGAAACGTCGCTCGAGCTCGCCGGCGAACTCCTGAAAAGCCAAGCCGGACGCGCGAGAGTTTTGGGTTTGGGGTGTTGCCGAAAACCCAAACCCGAGGGGAGGCTTACGAGTCTGGGATGCAACTCTCCTTCCAAACCATACGCAGGGCCACTGCTCTCATCCTCAACCTCGACCCCAAATAAACCTGAACCCAAAGACCTGAGCCCTAACCCCATAAAAACTAAACCCATAAAGCCCAAACGCATAAACCCTAAACTCCAAACCCTAAACCCCTGAAAGAGAATGTGTGCGGCCTTGCGCCAGTCCAGGCACCGTGCGGCGGCCCACTCCTGCCCATAGAGAAAAGAGCTCCCCAGTGCTCAGAACCCTATGTCAAGGGTTCAGGGTTTTAGGGTTTGGGATTTGGGGTTTAGGGCTTAAGGTTTCAGGTTCAGGGTATAGTGTTTAGGGTTTGGTTTAGGGCAGTTTAGGGTTTAAGGTTTAGGGTTATTAGGGTGTATCAGTGTACGCGCGCGGGGAGTGCGCCTTTTCAGGCCTTTTCCGTTTATTTACACACGCACTCGCTATCACGCGCTTGCATAGCTTTAGTAGCCCTACCCCCCAACTGAACTATTCTCTCAGGGTTTAAAGGGCTCGACCACCCAAACCCCTCTAGCAAGGGGGACTCCCATGGAGGTTTGGGGTCTTAATTACGTAGCTATGCTACGAAGTAAAACGCGTTGCGGAGGCTTGACCACCCACGCATATGGGCAGCGGCGCTCTCGCCAGATTAGGGTTTAGGGTTTAGGGTTTCGGGTTTAGGGTTTAGGGTTTCGGGTTTAGGGTTTAGGGTTTGGGGTTTGGGGTTTGGGGTTTGGGGTTTGGGATTTCTAGATCTACGGCTGCAGAGTTTCCAGGCGTGTCCAGGCCTTTCCAGAGGTTCTAGAGTCTGAGGGCATCCATGAACACTGGCTTTGAGTTCTAAACCCTAAACCCACCACCCTAAACCTTAAACCCGAAACCCTTCTCGTGGTTCCCCAGAAGGGACTCTCAGGTTTTAGAGGGCTGGGGTTGAGGTGAGAGGGTTCCTGGGTGTAGGGTTCTGCGGTTTAGGGGAGATCTGAGCGTTACAAAGGTTTAGGGTTCAGGGGGCGCCTTGCCATGGAGCGCAAGCCAGCCGGCGCAGCGCTCGGCCGCAACAGGGTCACCCAGCCTTCAACTAGGAAACAAGGGTTCAGGGTGTTCGGGGTTTAGGGTTAGGTTTGGGGCCTAGTTTAGGGTTTAGGGTGCATGGTTCAGGGGTTAGGGGTCTTTAGGTTTAGGGTTGAAACAAGGTTTAGGGTTTCGGGCTCGGGGTGTTGAGGGTTTAGGGGTATCTTCAGGGTCCTTCGTAAGCCTCAACTTGGATTACGGATTGCAGGGCGCGTGTTCAAGTACTTGAGGCGAAATACCATAACAAGGATAAACCCGAAACCCGAAACCCTAGACCCTAAACCCTAAACCCTAAACCCTACCTTTGGCAGGGCATGGTGGGCGAGTTTGGGACCTAGGGCTTCTAGGGTTTTAGGATTGGAGGGCTCAGGGTTTAGGTTTTACTAAAGGTTCAGAGTTTAGCGTTAAGGAAATTAGGGCTATAGCGCTTTTCGGGTTTGGGGTGCAATTGGGGCTTCAAGTGTAGAATATAAGGGCCTGTGGACATGTATGGCATTTCGGCTCGTTTTTACTCATGCTGCTGTTCTTTCTTCATGTCAAATAGACTGTAAGGGACTCTATGGCGGAACCTCCCAGGATCAATCTTAAAACCTCCTAAACACCCTGAAAAAAAAAACCGACAACCCCCCCGCCCCCCTCCCCGCCCCCACAAAAAAAAACACATAAAGACATAAAACACCCTGATACCCGAAAACCCTAACTAAACCACCCACCCTTGAAGACCCGACAACGCCCCCAACAATTCCTAACATACCCTCAAGCCCCGAACCCTAAACCCGAAACCCGAAACCCTAAACCAAAAAGTCATAAAGCACCCTCAAAAAAACCCTAGAACGCCCTCAGCCCTGCTGTGGTCGCCCCGAGGCGCTCTTCACACACACGACGGCTCCACATCCAGGGCACCTAGGGTTTGGGGTTTCGGGTTTAGGGTTTGGAGTTTGGGGTTTAGGGTTTAGGGTTTGGGGTTTGGGGTTTGGGGTTTAGGGTTATAAGGTGTAGGGCTTAGGGTTTAGGCCTGTGTCTAGCTTGGGCTACATGTCTCTTTCGCCAAGGGATGGAGGGGTTTGGGGGTATTGAGGGTTCAGGGGTTCAGAGGTTTGCGGGTTCAGATGTTTAGGGTTGTGGGTTTAGAGGTTTCGGGCTTTGGGGATTTAGGGGTTCAGGCTTAGGTCAAGGCTTTCAGCCACGCGACACGTAAGCAAGTAATACAGGGGTCGGAATAACTACTTTCAGTATTGCCTTGTGGTCCCTATATAACTATACCATTATAGCCCCCCAAACCCAATATTTAGGCCCAGAGAGTGTATGCTTCTTCTTGTCAGACCCGGAACCCGAACATGAGTTGACAAAATGGAGGACCGACTCAAGGCGTGTTCTCAAAAATTCTTGCCCTAAACCCTAAACCCTAAACCCTAAACCCTAAACCCTAAACCCTAGGGTTGCATGTTGAGGTCTTGGGTTTGCGGCTGTCGGGTCCTGCGAGCGGAAGCGGGTCCTAGGGGCTTGGGCGCCATTTATGGATCCAGGGGCCTCCCGCGTGCTTGGGCGCGGTGTAGGACTTTAAAGATTAGGGTTTGGAGTTTTAAGGTTTAGGGTTTACGATTTCAGGGTTTTAGGATTTTAGGATTTAGGGTTTTTGGGCTTTAGGGTCTAGGGTCTTGGATTTAGGGTGTGGGGTTTTAGGATTGAACCCTAAACCCTGAAGCCATCCCAAAAAAAACAAACATGCACCATTCACTCCACCAAACTTCTCAGGTTTAGAGTTTAAAGGGTTTAGGGTGTAGGGTTTAGGTTTAGGGTTGAGGCGCTTAGGCTTCACCCTCCACCCCCTTGCTTTGGCGTATCTGGGGTTTAGACCATCCTAAACCGTGCGCGCCCCAAAACCCTGAAGCCTTAAACCCTCTCAAGCCCTGAACCCCTATTCCTCTCAGAAACTCTAAGCCCTAAATCCTGACCGCTAAACCCGTTTAGGGTTTGTGCGGTTTGGGGCTTTTAGGTCCCTAAACCCTGAGCCCCAAAGCCTAATCCCCTACTATTCCCCTTATGCCTAGGCGCCCAGTTCTCCGCCTTTTTGCCCCAGGCGAGCGCCGTCCTCAAATCCACAGCCTGCAAGCAGCTTCGCTGCCCGAAGCCTAAACCCTAAACCCTAAACCCTGAACCCTGAAACCTGAACCCTGAACCCTGAACCCTGAACCCTGAACCCTGAACCCGAAACCTCTCAGAGAGCCCTTGGGCTTAAAGTTGAGAATCTTGTCTTGGGGACTTTAGGGCTTTATGGCTGCAGGGCTTAGGGTGTTAGGGCCTTTGGGATGTTCCGGTTATCAGGGTTGTAGGGCTGACAGAAAGTAGGTGTTCAGGGGTAGGGCTTAGGGTTCAGGGCTTAAGGGTTGAGGGTTACGTATGAATACACTCAAGCTGTAAGACTCCCAAAAGGAGCCCTGGGATGAGTCCAGAGGCGGCTTAGGCTTAGGATGTGGGTTTCGGGATTTGGCGAACATCCGCCGGGCCTTGTGCTACGGGTGCCAGGCCCCAACCTTGCGAAAGCAAGAGCCCAAAAAAGTACTACAGGGGCCTTAATAATTAGAATAGGGTTTTGGGGGTTGCTATAGTATATTCATGAAGGAACCACAAGGGATTCCGATTAGTAATTTCTTCCGACCCCTATATTCCCCTATTCCTCCCTGTAAATATCATACTAAGCAGCTCTTGTGAGCTTGGCCTTTGGTCTAAAACTTAGTTTGAGCCCTTTAGTTGAAACTTGGTGCCACATCTGACCATACTGATGCTTAGCTTGAACCCGAACTCCTACGCCCTAGGCCCAGAATACCAGTTTTGTCCTATCCCGAAGATGCCAGCCTGCCCTGGACCCTATGTTCTGCTCCCTGAAGAGCCTCAGGGAACTCACTCAGTCGAGTTTAGGGTTTGGGGTTTGGGGTTTAGGGTTGAGGGTTGAGGGTTGAGGGTTGAGGGTTTAGGGTTTAGGGTGTAGGGTTTAGGGCTCAGGGCTTAGGGTTTTGGATTTGGGATTTAGGGTTGGGGCTTGAGGTTTACGGTTGGTGGCTAGTTTTGGGTTCTTCAAGCGGCGCACCTCTGGCAGACCGCCATCGTCGCGGAAGAGCCCTAGCCTCACAGCGTTCTTGGGCTTGTGGGTACGTTTAGAATTTAAGACCTCACCCAATATGCTCTAGCTTCTCCATCTAGTAACCCTGCTTTCGCCTCGGTCACATGAACCCTTACAGTAGTGAGAAATCCTGAATCCTGAGCCCTAAGCCCGTAACCCGAAACTCTAACCTAACCCTAAACCCCGAAGCCCCAACAACCTAAACCCGAATACCTAACAACCCTAAACCTTAAGCCCTATCCCTAAACCCTAAGCCCTAAACCCTAGAAGAAGCCACAGGGTCTTCCAAGTCGCCAGGTGCTTCGGGAAATGGCTGGGGATCTGGGCTTGACATGCTGAGAGCTCCTTCCCTACACCCTAAACCCTAAACCCTAGACTAGAGGCCAAACGCAGCCGTAGAAAAATAGACGGCATGCTCTTCTTTCCTATGTAGGGCTGAGGGTTTAGTGGTTTTGGGGGGTCTGTTTCAGCTGAGCGGCTGCAACAGCCGCTCCCGCCATTCGCGCGCGGCGTCGCCTGCGCTCTTTCGACGCGCTGCCCTTAACCCGACACCCTAAACCCCAAGCCCTAACCACGTTACTGTTAGGCTTCAGGGTTCTACGGCTTTGGCGGGAGCTCTGCCAAACTCTGCAAGCCCTGCTAAGCCCTTTCGTAAGCCCTAAGCCCTGTAAAGCCCTCGAGGGTTTAGGGTTTGGGGCTTAGGGCCGGGTAGAAGGGCATAGATCGAAAAGGCTAAGCCCAGATTGCAAAACATGGGGTTTAGGGTTTCGGCGGTTGAGGGGGTAGGTTGTGACAGGGCTTTTGCTCAAAGGACTTTGGCTTAAGCAAATCTCAACGCCCTAAACCTGGCTGTCACAAGCAGCTTGGGCTGCAGGGGACATGGTCAGCCAAGAAGGCTGGGCGTTTAAGGCTTCTAGGGTTTAGGGTTTAGGGTTTAGGGTTTAGGGTTTAGGGTTTAGGGTTTAGGGTTTAGGGTTTAGGGTTTCGGGTTTAGGGTTTAGGGCGTGGGGTTTAAGGTTTCTAGGGTGTTTAGGGGTTTGGGGCTGTAGGGTGTCTAGGGTTTGGGTTTTAAGGCTTGGGGTTTTTGGGGACTTCAGGGTTTTTTGGCCTGTTAGGGTTTTCAGGGTGTTTGGGCTTTAGGCTTTTTAGGGTTCAGGGGTTTAGGGCATGGTTTTAGGGTTTAGGGTTTAGGGTTTAGGGTTTAGGGTTTAGGGTTTAGGGGTTTAGGGTTTAGGGTTTAGGGTTTAGGGTTTAGGGTTTAGGTTCTTTGGGTTGGGTGTTTAGGGTTCAGAGGTTTCGCCTGCGTCCGATGGCTCCACCACAACGAAGTCCTTGTCGCCGCCCTGGAGGCCGACAAAGAAGCCTGCGGCTTGCTTGCAGGTTTAGGGTTTCGGGTTTAGGGTTTAGGGTTGGTTTAGGGTTTAGGGTTTAGGGTTTAAGGTTTAGGGTTAAGGCTTAGGGTTTAAGATTTGGGGTTTAAGGTTGAGGGCGTTTGGTTTGGAACCTTTTTGGAGCCTTGCTCCGAATGCTGTCGGGACACTTTGAAACGCCTCTTGAATCTGAAGCTTTGGGTGCCTGTTGGAGGCTTGTTGTTGGCCTTTTGGAGTCTGTGCTGCGTTTGCGCTCCTTTAACTTAAGGAACGTGTTTTAATCTGACAGGTTGGACCAGCTAGATAAGGTCAGGATGGGTGTTAGTCAGGGAGCAGAGGGTGGTTCGCGCCGCGGTTCAGCATCGCGAAAAGAGGCTCGATGGGTTCAACCTCTTTGAAAAGACCCAAGGCGGCTAACGCCGGCAGAGCACGATTCGCAGGTTTGTGTCCACCAACGCGCCTCGACCCGAAAATTGATACGGGTTCATGGGGATGTGGGGGTCTGGGCAGGTGCCGAATTGCACGCAGGTGAGGAACTTGTTTGGACCTTAGCAGGTTCGTTGCAACAAGGCAACGCGGAACCGCGACCGCCCCGAAAGCGTCATCACGACACCCGCAGCTTGCCTTGCTGAGAGAAGTGCAAGATTTCAAGCACATGAGATTCTGCTTCAATTTATCTAAAAACCTGCTTTGCTGATAGGTTGCCCCCTTCGAGACAAGTGCTTTGGAAGCCAACCAGAATGTTCTTCTCCTACTGTTTAGGGTTCTTTTGGGGTTGAGGGTGTAGGGTTTAGGGTTCAGGGATCAGAGTTTTGGGTTTCAGGCTTCAGGGTTTAGGGTCAGGGTTCTCAACGTTTAGGGTTTGTGCACAGGGGTTAGGGATTAGAGTTTCGAGGCTACACTTGTTTTGTTTTGGGGGAGGGGCCACTGAGGTACGTATGAGGTAGATATAAGCGCTCCCCGGATATTCAGGCCCCCTTTTGCCCACATCGAATGTTCGACTCGAAAGGCATTTAGTTCAAGGAGGGGAACACCATGCGTCACAGGCAGTTAAAGCATGGTCCTTTGCGAATCTGAGGGCCGCATAGTTTGGGGACTCCATTTCGCGGGTGTCGGGGACCGATCAGGGGCTCATGGGGCTGGCCTGTCCACAAAAAACATAATGATCACGTCTGGGTTTAGGGTTTAGGGTTTAGGGTTAAGGGTTTAGGGTTTAGGGTTTAGGGTTTAGGGTTTAGGGTTCAGGGTTCAGGGTTTAGGGTTTAGGGTTTAGGGTTTAGGGTTCAGGGTTCAGGGTTCAGGGTTTAGGGGTTGGGTGGGGTTGGGTTTGATTTCACCTTCCCTCCACCCCCCACCCCCTATAGAGATAAGGGTACCTAACTCCTTACTTACCTCTTCTGACATGGTAAGCTAAACCCTGGCCGAGACCCCGAACCCGAAATCCCAAGCAGCCCCAAACCCTCAGGCCTAAGTCGGCTGCAGCCGGGCTCTTGGGCCGGAGGCCTCGCGGCTCAGGGGCGGGTGTAGGGTTTAGGGTTTAGGGTTTAGGGTGTAGGGTTTAGGGTTTAGGGTTTAGGGTTTAGGGTCTAGGGTCTAGGGTTTAGGGTTTAGGGTTTAGGGTCTAGGGTCTAGGGTCTAAGGTCTAGGGTTTAGGGTTTTGGGTTTAGGGTTTAGGGTTTAGGTTGTTTCCAGCATATGGACTGAAGTCGAGCTGCAAGGTCGAGGGGAGCCGCGCCCTTGTCGGGCTTGCGGCCGGGTAAACATGTCCCAGAGGTTTCGGCTTTCGGCCAGGGAAAGTCTGCGTAGAGGCCCTACTGGCAAGGTTTAGGGTTTGGGGTTTGGGGTATAGGGTTTAGGGTTTAGGGCTTAGGGTTTTGGGTTTGGGGTTTGGGGTTTGGGGTTCAGGGTGGAGCCTTTAGCCCTAAACGGCTTGACCCGTAAGCCACGCGAGCTCGGTTCAGGCTCTAAGGCCCATAAGGTTTAGGGTGCAGCGTTCGGGGCTTTAGAACCCAAGGATAACTGTGCTAAAACGTTATAGCAATTATGACAGAAAAGGTTCCTTCAGCAAATCCTAGGCGAACCATCCTTACCACCCTAGTACAAGCCCCTTTTTTCCCAAATGCGCTAGACTTGTGTTAAACTACAACGATGATTGGGTTTCAAGTACCCGTGAATCTCAGGCTAGTGACATGCTCCCTTAGTATGGGCCCTCAAAAGGGTACCCCTACCCCTTATATACTCTGTACAAATTCAGGGCCCATACTTCAGAACCCTTTCAGGGAGGTAAGCGACCACATTAAGGGCCCATGAAACTACCCTTAGAGTGAACCTTCCGGTGGCCTCAGATTGTGAAAGGCATGGCGTCGAGTGGGATTATCTGAATCCTGAGTCTGGGGAGTAACTTCGGAACGCCCTGCGGCCCCCGATCGCCAGCTTCCATCGCCTCTGCTCGAACCTGCTCTGCTCTGAACCCTCCACCATACTGCCCTACGACCTGAACCCCAAACCCTTTTTGGGTTCCTGGTTTCGCTCGGCTTGGGCCCCATGCCGTCAATCGACGAGAAGGCGAACACGCGGCCGGCGTGGGCAGCACGAGCCGCGCGTCGTGCTCGGCCCTGGCAGAAAAACAGCGGACTTGGGCAGCTTAGGAATTAGGGTTTAGGGTTTCGGGTTTTCGCTTTAGGGTGTAGGGTTTTGGGTTTAGGGTTAGGGTTTAATTAGGGGTTAGGGTTTAGGGTGTAGGGTGTAGGGTGTAGGGTGTAGGGTGTAGGGTTTAGGGTTTAGGGTTTAGGGTTTAGGGTTTAGGGTTTAGGGTTTAGGGTTTAGGGGTTAGGGCTTAGGGCTTAGGGTTTAGGGTTTAGGGTTTAGGATAGGGGGCTCGGAAGGATTCAACTTCCAGAGGGCTGGCTGGGGTCTTGGTTATGGCTCGAGGAGATTGCGGTTCGCCGTAAACCCCTAAACTCTAAACCCCATAGAGTGTTCAGGGCTCAGCATGGCGCTCTCAACCATAAAAGCCTCAACCCCCAAACCCTGAAACCTTACACCCTGTCTCGTACCCCGAACCCTAAAACCGTGAAACTTAAACCCCTAAACTCGCAACCCTAAATCCCAAACTCCAGACCCGAAACCCCAAAATCCCAAAACCCCAAACCCAAAAACCCTAAACCCCAAACCCAAAAACCCTACACCCCAAACCCCTAAACCCCACCTAAACCGTAAAGCCCTAAACCCCAAACCCAAACCCCTGCACCCCAAACCCCAAACCCTAAACCCCAACCCCCAACCCCCAAACCCAAACCCAAAACCCCTGCACCCCAAACCCCCAAACCCTAAACCCTAAACCCCCAACCCAAACCCTGAACCCTAAACCCCTAAACCCCCAAGCCTAGTAGAGAACTTAATCCAACTAAATGTAAAGGAAAACATTAAATCAATAGAAACTAAACCCCCAACCCTAAACCCCTAAAGCCCCTAAAGCCCCTAAAACCCCTACAACCCTAAAACCCCGAAAGCCCCTCAAACCCCCAGAACCCCATAAAACCCCTAAAACCCCCTAAACCCCTATAAACCCCTATAAACCCCTACACCCTAAACCCTAAACCCCTAAAACAGAGTTCAGGGTGCCTTGCTCCCGGGATGCCCATACCGGGCGGCCGCCACCAGTGGCAGTGCACGCCTCGGCCGGCCAAGGGCGGGTGTGGGGTTTGGGGTTTTAGGGGTTTGGGGTTGAGGGTTTAGCGTTTAGGGTTTAGGGTTTAGAGTTTAGGGTTTAGGGTTTAGGGTTTAAGATGGGTATGGTGTGCAGCTATAGAGGGAGTACCCTAAACTCTAAACCCCAAACCCTAATCCCTAGGCCCTTGTTTTCGAAATTTTCCCACATGTTGTGGACCACCAGGGCGGGCATCCCGCTTGCAGTGAGTGACTGCTCAAATGAAAGGCTTGAGCTCAGCTGTCTGCGAACCACCTGCAGCTCGAGCACAGTCTAAGACTTGTGCCAACACCGCGGGCCCTTCCCTTTACTCTTTCAATCTATTTCAGCACTGTCATCCTGGAAACATCCACCTCGTTCGACGAGCCACGGTGGTGGTTCGACGAAGCCATGGCTATGGCAGGAGTTAGGGTACAGTGTAGGGACCCTTACAGGGTTTAGGGTAGGTTCTGGACTATAGGTACCAGGTGCCATCATTAACTGCCGGCTCAAGCTAGACTACCGCATGCTCGCCCGAAACGGTTGGGGTTCCCGCGTTCGCTTCAACCCCTGAAAGGCTTAGGGCTTAGAGTCGAGGGCTCACCCGAAACATCAACCTCCGAAACCTCCTCTCCCACCCCCGAAAGCCCCAAATCCAAAACCCTAAACCCTAAACACTAAACCCTAAACCCTAAACCCTAAGCCCTAAGCCCTAAACCCTAAACCCTAAACCCCAAACCCTAACCCTTAACCCTAAACCCTAAGCCCTCAACCCCAGACCCTACACTGCACAAAGCGCGCCAGGACTCCGGCAGGATGCCTGCTGCTCGCCAGGAGAGGCCTGAGGCAGGGGAAGATGTGGGGGTTTAGGGTTTAGGGTTTAGGGTTTAGGGTTTAGGGTTTAGGGTTCAGGGTTTAGGGTTTAGGGTTGAGGGTTGAGGGATTAGGGTTTAGGGTTTAGGGTTGACGGTTGAGGGGCTAGGGTTTAGGGCTTAGGGCTTAGGGCTTAGGGTTTAGGGATTAGGGTTTAGGGTTTAGGGTTTAGGGTTTAGGGTTTAGGGTTTAGGGTTTAGGGTTTGGTGTTTGGGGTTTAGGGGTTAGGGGTTAGGGTTTAGGGTTTAGGGTTTAGGGTCTAGGGTTGAGGGTTTAGGGTTTAGGGTTTAGGGTTTAGGGAGGGTTTGGGGTTTGGGGCTTGGGGCTTGGGGTTTGGGGCTTGGGGCTTGGGGTTTGGGGTTCGGGGTTTGGGGTTGGGGGTTTGGGGTTTGGAGTTGAGGGTGCCGGGTTGGTTGCTTTGTAAGAGAACCTGGAACCAAAAAATGGGCAAACGAGTACCACTGGGCTACCAAGATGATGAGGCCATATCGCCAGTTCTCCGCATTAGTGGGCCATTTCTTCGACCTTAATACCTAAACCCTACTTCAACCCCAAACCCCAACCCCAACAACCCGAAAACCTTCAATTCGATGTACAGATTTGCCCGTCTTTTAACACAAGCCCTGAACCCTGAACCTTGAGGTAGCTGAAGGCTTGGGGAGTGCAAGGCATGCAACAATCTTGGCGGGGACCTGAAACCCTAGACCCGTGAACCCTGAACCCTCAAACCCTAGAGGCCTTAAACCCTGAACCCTCAAACCCTACGCAGGAATGAAAACCTTGAATCTTGAAGCCCAAGCCCCTGAAAACTTGATGATCCTCCAAACCTGACAACCTCCAGCCCGGATTTACGGAATTCAGGGGTTTATTAAGGTTTCGGGTTCAGTGTTTAGGGTCATCAAATCCTTCCTGCAGTGACTGCAATGTCGAGGATCTTGCCCAAAGTGCAGGAGTTCAGGCTCCAATCTAGTGCCAACTTGTAGAGGGCCATGATAGACTCAAACCAAGTCTTATTCTCGGCCTTCGCTTCGACAGAGCATTGGTGTTCCTGGGATGGGTGCGTCCTCGCAATGCCTGTCTGAGATCATGGACTCCTGCAGCGCCTCGAACTCAGACGTTGTCAAGCTTTCAGCTAGGATCTCAGCTGCCTGCTCACAGCTGTGTTTGGTTGTCGCCGCGAGCGAATGGCCCATGACTTGCCTGGGACATCACTGTCCCCAATAGGAGGGCTGGTTGCAGCTCCGCTCTGCGGATTGCGTTTCTGCAATCGTTCCACGATGCATGGAGGCATTCCGGTTCGGCTAACAGCCGAAGCTTGCGGTTGTGAGCCAGTGCATGAAGCGCCTTGAACGGCAGGGCCTCTTGGTCCGCAGCCCAGGGGCTGCTCTGAGTAGCGGTCGCTCCTCCATTGTTGCGGGCTCCAGCGCAACCGGCTCGCCCGGTTTGAGCGGCTTCTTTTGGGGAGGAAGATCCACGCCCAAAAGCGTGTCACCACATTCTTCTGCAGGGCTTTGCCCACGGCCTAGGTTTACGCAGCATTGCCGAAATCCGTTGGCTAACAACCCTAAACCCGAAACCCTAAACCCTGAACCCTAAACCCTAAACCCCAAACCCTAACCCTAACCCTAAACCCTAAAACCCTAGGTCGCGCCATCAGGCCGGCGACTGCGCGCTTGGATGCCCTAAAAACCCCAAACCCCCTAAGCGCCTAAGCCCGAAAATTGCCCCAAACCCCTAAATTCGCTAAACCCCTAAATCCGAAAAACTTCCTCGCCACCATTCCTACTGAGAATTGGGGCCTACTCAAAGAGAATGCTGATGCTACATGTGATCAGGCGGGCACAGCCAACAAAACAACAAAACTAAACCCCTAAATTCCCTAAACCCTAAAATCCGGAAAACCCTAAACCCCTGAACTCCCCACACCCCTGAAAGACCCTAAACAAAGCTTGGGTTTAGGGTTTGGGGTTTAGGGTTTGGGGTTTAGGGTTTGGGGTTTAGGGTTTGGGGTTTAGGGTTTAGGGCTTAAGGTTTAGGGTTTAGGTTTAGGATTTAGGGTCTTTCGGGGAGCTCGCCTCGTGCCGGGTCGGGCTGGGCATGGCTGGTGCTTGGAGAGTGCCCACTGGCCAGTGAAGGCGGGCTCAGAGTCGAGGGTTTGGGGTTTAGGGTTTGGGGTTTAGGGTTTGGGGTTTAGGGTTTGGGGTTTAGGGCTTGGGGTTTAGGGTTGAGAGTTCGGGGAGTTAGGGTTGAGGGTTTAGGTTTGGGGGATTGAAGTTTCGGGGTTGAGGGAGTTTGGGGGTTCGGGGTCTAGGGGGAAGGGCCTAGGGGTTAGAGTTCAGGTTTAGGGTTCAGGGTCAAGGTTGAGGGTTTGAGTATTGAGGAGTTTCGGGCTTTAGGTTCTCCAATTGATGTAGGCGGAGTTCTTAACCTCGACGGGCCCAAGCTGAGAGACACAGGGTTGAACCCTGCCAAAAAGCCACTAAACACCTTGCAAGCCCTCCCTCATAACCTCAGCCCCAGACACCAACCCCTAAACCCTGAAGCCCTCAACTGCAGACGCCCAACCCTAAACCCAGAGTTTAGGGCTTAGGGTTTTGGGGTACTGCTACGTGGGTGCTTGTCAAAAATGAAGGTCCCTTTTGGATCCCTGTTATAGTACGGCACCTTATTTTTAGGGTACCCCAAAAGGGATCAGAATTTTAACAACCATCCAAGTAGAACTGCCTTGAACCCTAAACCTAAACCCTAAACCTAAACCCTAAACCCCTCTAAACCCTAAACCCCCAAAGCCCTAAAGCCCTGAACCCGTAAGCCCTAAACCCTAAACCGCTAACCCGAAAGCCCTAAACCCTAAACCGCTAAACCCTAAACCCGAAAGCCCGAAACCCCTAAAGCCCTAATCCCTAAACCCTAAACCGCTAAACCCCTAACCCCCTAGACCCCTAAGACTCTAAACCTTAAGCCAGCCCCTAAACCCCTGAAACTCTAAACCCTAAACCCCCTAAACCCCGAAACCCCTAAACCCCTAAACTCCTGAACCCTACACCTGAAGAACCCCCCGCCCCCCCCCGCACCCCTCCACGCGCCGACCTGCATAACCTCGGTGCTCGAGCCGCTTCAGGCAGCACAGGCCAGGTTGAAGCAGAGGCCATGGATTGGGGGTTTGAGGGTTTTCGGGTTGAGGGTTTAGGGGGTTTAGGGGGTGAAGGGGTGAGGAGTTTAGGGGTCTAGGGGGCTTTGGGGGTTGGAGTTTAAGGCTTCGGGTTTCGCGGCAGTAGGAGGGTTTGGGGTTGTGGTTTTAGATGAGCTGCGTTCTTCAAAAGGTCGGCTGATAAATCCAGGCTGCAAGATGCACCGGATTATGGCCTGGGGTTTAGGATTTTAGGCTTTAGGTTTTGAGGGTTTAGGGAGATGGCTATGGTTTGGGGTTTAGGAGTTTAGGATTTTCGGGTTTAGGTTTGGAGGGTTTAGGCTTTTAGGGCTTGGGGCTTAAGGGATTTAGGTTAAGGTTTAGGGAAAGCTTAAGGGTTTCGGGCTTGGGGTGTCTTGGCATTGAAGGAAGGGTTTATCGAGCAAATTTGGGAGAGGGTCTCAGATGCGGGGGCCCAACGGACCAAGCGCCATCACCCAGCCTACAACACCTGCGGGTATACTCACATCATGCACAGGATGTATGATGTACGCAACAAAAGTGCCCGCATCTTTGCATAGCCTCTGAAATCAGCTCTCACAGACAAGCCGAGCCCGCCGTATGAACGGCTAAAGCCACCAACCTGCGCCTTTCACCGTCAAATCGTTGAATGTGCTGAGGCTTTAGCGGGGGGGCGGGGAGGTGGAAGCTCTCGGGGCCTGTGGGTGCTTCTTGGGGGGGGCATAGGGTTTTCGCGCTCAGGGCTTCGGGGCTTAGGGTTTAGGGTTTCGGGTTTGGGGTTTAGGGTTTAGGGCTCCAGGTTGAAGGTGTACTGAGGCACCTGTTGGGCGTTGCTGGCATGGACAGCGCAATGATGATGCAGCAGTATGAGGCCAGCGCTTGGGGAAAGGCGGGGTGCGCTAAATTCCCTGCTCAGGGTTTACGGTTTGGTTTAGGGTTTAAGCTTAGGGGTTGGAATTTAAGCGTTAAGCCCGACTTGTCCTGTTACTCCAACCATCAAGGGCCGAACGCAGCAAAATGCTCCACTACATTCCATCAGCCCCGGCTCCCCCCCATTGCAGGGGATTTGCTAATCTTGGGAGGCCGCCGATAGCAGTAGAGCCGAGCGGAACAAGGGTTTGGGGCATTGAGGCTCACAAGCTAAGAATGCCTTCTTTCTCAGTCCCGGCGCAAGATGCCGCGAATCTTCAGCCGAGGGATGATCTCCCCGCTGGAAACCTGCACTTTAAACCACTTGGCAGGCTGTGGGGGCTGTGAAAACTTCCGGACCTGCGCATTTTGCATGTCCGGGGAACTCACCGTCAAGGACCTCACTTCTCCAGGAACCAAGGAATGAATTGTTTTAACTTTCTTATGCCTTTTCCTACTATATAAAGTACCAGGAAAACCAGAAAGTTTAAAGTTCAACTCTTGGCTGAGCAAGGGACTCGTGCCACTCCACGCCATCCTGGGAGCAGAAGACGTGGACGACGGCGCCGGCCGCGAATCCGCAGCAAGGATCCTCGATGCCCAGGACGTAGACTGAGAAGTGGGGCAGCATCCACATCACGTAGCCTCGGTAGCCATGTCATAATAAGGAAGGGCCCCCTTTCATAACCAAAGGGTACCCCTTTTTGGGGTTGGTGGTAAGTAAGGGGGAGCCCGGAACCCAAAAAAGAAAAAAAGGCCCAAAAAGGGCACCACTTGGGATGTTCCCCCTAATACTGACAGTCCTTGGCAGGGATTATATTGGGGCGAGGGGTACTATCGTCCCTATAAAGGACTGCTAGTATAAGGGGGGGACATCCCAAGGCACCTAAACAAACTACCAAGCTAGGGGTCGGAATAAATTGCTTAATAGTATTCAAATATGGTCCCTACAGAATTTTCGTTTCATAACCCCCAAAAACCCTATTGTATCTATTAAGGCACCACTGAACTACCAAGCAGCCCTTTCTCAAGCCAACGAAGCCGGAGTTGCGGGCGATGTCGGCCAACATGTCCAGGCCCTTCAGCTCTTTGCTCCACCTCCCCCCCTTGACCTTGGTTTGGGGTTTAGGGTTTAGGGTATATGGGGTTTGGGGTTTAGGGTTTAGGGTTTAGGGTTCAGGGTTCAGGGTTCAGGGTTTAGGGTTTGGGGTTTAGGGTTTAGGGTTTAGAGTTTAGAGTTTAGGGTTGTAGTTCGGCAGCCATACGGGGGTTTCCGAACATAGGGGGTACCTTATTGGTGTCCGTATTGTAATGGAATCCTACCATTCGGGGTCTATCTTAGGCATCCCAATTCTCGTAAACCCACATATGATAATCAGGGTACCCTTTTTGAGGTTGGATACCTTAAGGGAGCCTTGAACCAAGAAAAAAGGGCAAAAGGCTACCTCCGGGCTACCAAGTGACCGCGCCGGGATCCGAAGGAATCACGTTCACCCAGTATCCCAAGAAAGGGCTCTCCTTGACGGTGCCTGCCGCTGGTCTTAGAGGGTGAGGACGCCAAGGGTTTAGGCAGTTTAGGGTTTTAGGGTTTAACGGTTTAGGGGTTAGGGTTTAAGGTTTAGGGTTTAGGGTTTGGGGTTTAGGGCTTGGGGTTTACGTAGGGTTCGTGGTTTGGGGACTATAGGGGGTCTGCCAAACCATGTGCACAAGTCTCCCCTGAGCTCAGCCAAGGGGCTGTCGTACATCTCGCCCAGAGCGCGCAGGACGCACGCCGCGTACTGCGCAGGCTTCCGCTTGACGACCCGCGACAGAGCGCTGGCGATGACCGGCTCGAGACCTAAGATGCCACATGCAGGCCCCTTCAACCCCAAAAACACCCTGAAAACCCTAGACCCTAAACCGCAACCCCTAAACCCTAAAACCCTAAATCCCACCCCAAAACCCTAACTCAAACTCCTCAACACCCTAAAGTAACTCCTTACAGCCTAAACCCTCCACACATCAGGACTAGAGCCTCCCACAAAGCAAACCAGCTTCTGCCCCCAGAGCCCGGCAACCTCCAATTCCCTGCAGGCCTCCACCCAGCGACTGGTTTAGGGTTTGGGGTTTAGGGTTTGGGGTTTAGGGTTTAGGGTTTAGGGTTTAGGGTTTAGGGTTTAGGGTTTAGGCTTTAGGGTTTAGGGTTTAGGGTTTAGGGTTTAGGGTTTAGGGTTTAGGGTTTAGGGCGTTTCCGATAGATAGCATGGTTGCCCTTGCCACAGCCCGAAACCCAAAAGCCTAAGCCCTAAGCCCTAAGCCCTAAGCCCTAAGCCCTAAGCCCTAAGCCCTAAGCCCTAAGCCCTAAGCCCTAAGCCCTAAACCCTACGCCAAACCCCTCAAATCTAAGTCCTAAGCCCTAAACCCTAAACCCTATTCCTAAACCCTAAACCCTAAACCCTAAACCCTAAACCCTAAACCCTATTCCTAAACCCTAAACCCAGTTTAAGGTGAGGGGCAGTCGTCTGCCTTCCTCTTCCAGCCCCTCAACAGGCCAGGAAGGACGGCAGGGTCGAGGCACAGAAAGGGCGAACTCAAGATCTCCTCGGGGCATTGGGGGTTAGGGTTTAGGGTTTAGGATTTAGGACTTAGGGTTTAGGGTTTAGGGTTTAGGGTTTAGGGATTAAGGTTTGCTCCGCGACCCTCAGACCCGAAAGCCCCAAAAAACCACGGAAAACACCCAAGACCCCTCAACAGAGCCCTTCCAGACCGGCCCAAACCCTGAAGCCCCCAATACCGGCCACAAAACATGACCCCTAGACCCCGAAACTGCAAAAACCAATAAACCCCTACACCCTGAAACCCCTAAACCCTAGACCCTACACCCTAGACCCCTATACCCCAAACCCTAAACCCAAACCCTAAACCCCTAAACCCAAAAACTCCAAAACCCCAAAACCCCAAACTCCCAAAACCCTAAACCCTATACCCCTAAACCCCTAAACCCCTTAACCCTAAACCCTAAAACCCTCAACCGACTAAACCACTGAACCCTTAAACCCTAGCCCTAAACCCCGAACCCCGAAACCCCTAAACCCTGAACCCTACACCGAAACCCCTAAACCCTTAAACCCCTAAACCCCGAAACCCCTCAACCCTAGCCCCAAACATCAAACAAACCACCCCATGGTCCTCCAGCAGCGCTGCAGTGATCGAGGGCCGGGCAGCCAGCGCCTCCTGCGGGGCTCTTCTGCGGAGTTCAGAAGGTTAGGGTTTAGGGTTTAGGGTTTCGGGTTTAGGGTTTAGGGTTTAGGGTTTAGGGCTTAGGGCTTAGGGCTTAGGGCTTAGGGCTTAGGGCTTAGGGCTTAGGGCTTAGGTTAGGGCGTAGGGCTGAGGGCTTAGGGCTTAGGGCTTAGGGCTGAGGGCTTAGGGCTGAGGGCTGAGGGCTTAGGGCTTAAGGGGTCTAGGGTGTAGGGTTTGGGGGCATTGGGGCTATTAGGGCCAGGCTTTTAGGGTCTCGAGGTTTGGGACTGTGGGATCCTGAGGGTGACTTTCGGGCCCCGTTGGGCTCTCAAAGTTTCAGGGTCTGAGGGGTTAGGACTGGGTTTCAGCGGACCGTGTCGCCACCCTCAACCGCACAATGGTCGCACCATGTGGCAGGCACCCTGCCCCGCTCACAGCGATCCAACATTGCTCCGCTTCTCCTTTTCCGGGGTTTAGGGTTTAGGGTTTAGGGTTTAGGGTTTAGGGTTTAGGGTTTAGGGTTTAGGGTTTGGGGTTTGGGGTTTGGGGTTTGGGGTTTAGGGTTTAGGGTCCGCCGACCCTGGCGGCGTGTTGGATGGGAAAAGGAGGTGAAAACCTCTCTTTCCAAGCGGGGCGGGGGGGGGGTAGGGGGGGGGGGGGAGGAACAGCACCCACACCGCGTAATCATGCATAGGCATTTTCGCACAGGGCAAATGGGCTCTTTTGGAAAAAAAAACCTGTTTGGGATCTCCACCCAAACCCCCCCCTAAATAACACCCCCCCCCCCCACCACCCCCCCAGCCACCACCCCCCCCCCCCACTCCAGCGCCCCCCCCACCCCCCCCACCCCAGCCCCACCACCCCCCCCCCCCCCCCACCCCCCCCAACCCCCCCACCCCCCCACCCCCCCACCGGGGTTTTGGGGCTTTGGGGTTTTGGGGTTTTGGGGTTTTGGGGTTTTGGGGTTTTGGGGTTTTGGGGTTTGGTTTTTGGGGTTCAGGGGAATAGGGAAGTCGTAGGGGCTCATGTCTGTCAGGGCGTCCAGATGGGGTGTTATTGCTGTTGTGGTGGCTCGGCGCGCTTAGAGGTGCCAGAGAAGGGCCCATGGTTCCTTGCGCTAGATTCTACAGGTTTCCAAACCCCTTGGGTTTGGAGTACCATACTTGAATACTCTTGTTGGTTCTGGGTTCTTAGTGTTATGGCTGCTTATACCTAGAAAGAATATATTTCTGCCATGGTCTACTCCAAAGTAGGGCAAAGCCCTCCAGCTCACGGGATGAGCCGGCCTCCCGGTCAGCTAGATCATTGAGGGTTTAGGGTTTAGGGTTTAGGGTTTAGGGTTTAGGGCCATTGATGACACCCACGACAAGTGGCTATGAGGCCACATGGCGCCAGGGAGGCTCATGCCGCTCCCATGTGGCATAGGGCATGTAAACCTAAACCCTAAACCCTAAACCCTAAACCCTAAACCCTAAACCCTAAACCCCCTAAACCCCCTAAACCCTAACCCTAAACCCGAAACCCTAAACCCTAAACCCTAAACCCTAAACCCTAAACCCTAAACCCTAAACCCTAAACCCTAAACCCTAAACCCTAAATTTAAGGCTCAAGCCGCCGACCCCGCAGGAGAACAAGTTTAAGGTTTGGGGTTTGGTGATTTTGTTTGCGGTTCCTGTTGAGGGGGGGGGGCAAACCCCAAAACCCCAAAACCCCAAAACCCCAAAACCCCAAAACCCCCCAAAACCCCCCAAAACCCCCCAAAACCCCCAAACCCCAAGTACATACCGCAACCCCTCGACCCCAGCCCTAGAGCCCCCGCGCATCACTCCGAAGAGCCGCAACCGCCTGCGAGCCCCAAGGCCCTCCACCCCGAAGAGCGCCGGAAACTCGAAACCCGAGACCCCGGTTTAGGGTTTAGGGTTTAGGGTTTAGGGTTTAGGGTTTGGGGTTTAGGGCTTAGGGTTTAGGGTTTAGGGTTTAGGGTTTAGGGTTTAGGGTTTAGGGTTTAGGGTTTAGGGTTTAGGGTTTAGGGTTTAGGGAGCCAAAACACCCAACTCGGAGCCCTAAACCCTCAACTTCAGAACCCTAAACCCCAAACTCCAAAACCCTACACCCCAGACTTGAAACCGTACATCCTAAACTCGAAACTCGAAACCCCTAGCCCCAAACTTCAGAACAGGTCCCCTCCTGCGGGTGGATTAGGATCGACTCGAAGGCACGGAGACGCAGGTCAGACTTGGCTTGGCTTGGGGTTTTAGGATTCAGGGTTTAGGGTTTGGGGTTTGGGGTTTGGGGTTTGGGGTTTGGGGTTTGGGGTGTGTTTAGGGTTGAAGGTTTGGGGCTTGATGTCTTAGGGTTCAGGGTTCAGGGTTTAGGGCTCAGAGCTTAGGGCTTAGGGCTGAGGCTTCCGGATATTTCCTGAATTCTTTGAAGCCCCTTCTTATAGGGTTCTACAGGTGCTTTCATCGGGTTCTGTGGGTTTTTCGCGTTTAAATCTACAGCTTAGAGGTGGAGGCATGTAAGGCTTGCTTTTTAAGGATTCGGGCTTTGGGCTTCATAAGCGTTGGGTCTCAAACCCTAAGCCCCCCTAGATCCCTTAAGTCCCTAAACCCGAAACCCCTTAAACCCTTTAGGCTTAAACCCGTTTAAGGGCTCCGAGTTTCAGGCCGAACACCTCGCCTTTGGCCTTTTTGGAGATTTATGGCTTGGGGACGCTAAACTAAACCCTAAACCCTAAACCCTAAACCCTAAACCCTAAACCCTAAACCCTAAACCCTAAACCCTAAACAAACACTAAACCCCAAGTTCACGGACTCAAGGCACTTCAGGGCTTGAGGGGGTTTAGGGCTTGGGGACGTAATGGCTTTAAGCGGTGTAGGGCTTATAGGGGGATATAGACAACCCACCACTCTCCCGTCAGAGCCCTAAACCCTCAACCCTAAACCCTAGACCCTACACCCTGACCCCAAACCGCAACCGCAAACCCTGGTTAGGGCAACCCCCGTTCCAAGGGGATTGAGGTCTGAGACCTAGGGTGACTCCTCCCTTAGTGCTGAAAAGCCCTGAAGCCTACCGTAAAGGGTTTACGGTTTAGGGCTTAACCCTTGAACCCCTAAACCTCCATTCCCTTAAAAACCCCTAAACACCTCCCAAAACACACCTCTGAAAATCCCTAAAAGCCCCTAAGAGCTCACAAACCCTAAACCCTAAACCCTAAACCCTAAACCCTAAACCCTATAAGGCACCCAGCGGCCAGGTGGTGGTGGTCGGCAAACTGGAAGATGTCGCAGGCCACTTCGGGTTTAAAGTTGCTCTCGAAGGCCTCGGGTCTGGGTGCTGCTCACGGCTTACGAGTTCATGGTTGGGATAGCATTAGAAATCTAACCTTCTATTCCTCCGTGAGTCTAAGTACCCTTAAAGATGTAAGATGCTGCGCCCACTATGTCATAGCTTGGGGCTAAGGCTTTAGAGGGGCTTGCAGGGTTGAGAGGGTTTAGAGGGTCTAGAAGGTTGACAGGGTTTAGGGGATTTAGAGGGTTTAGGCCCACCGAAAGCCCCCTAAACCCTCAACCCTAAGCCCTGAACCCTAAGCCCTAAACCCTAAACCCTAAACCCTAACGGGTTGGGGACTCCGGGTCGGCCTCTTTGCATAGCTTCTCGAGCTTGTCCACCTGGTACTTGTCCGCCAGCACGCCAACCTGAAACCAGTCTAGGGTTTCTGGGTTTAGGGTTTAGGGTTTAGGGTTTAAGGGTTTAGGGCTTAGGGTTTAGGTTTTAGGTTTCGGGTTTAGGGTTTAGGGTTTAGGGCTTGGGGTTTAGGGTTCAGAGTCACAATGCTCGACAGCCCCACCCTAAACCCTAAACCCTACGACACTTCCCGTCGAAGCTATCTTCAACATACCCCTTGGGCTTACCCTGAAAAGAAATGAAGGGGCCCCCACTATAATCTCCATTCATGGGCGCGTTAAGGTTAGGGGTATGGGTTTGGGGAACGTTGGGTTATTCTTGGGGTTTAGGGTTTCTGGTTTATTCTTAAATGGAGGGTTTGCGGGGGTGTGGGGTTTGGAGTTCAGGGTTTGCTGTGTCTTCGGCTTTCTTCATGCCTGCATGCTTTCGCACGGCCAGCGGTAGTAAGAACACGAGCCCGCTCGCGGTTTCTAGTGACGAGATTAATTTGGGGCTTCGGGTTAAAGAGTGAGGCATATGCGAGTCGTACCCAGCCCCAAAGCACTTGGCGGCAAAAGGGCCGAGCAAGGGAAGCCCGAAAAGAGCAGAGCCAATTGGGACGCTTTCGGGTTTAGGGTTTAGGGTTTAGGGTTTAGGGTTTAGGGTTTAGGGTTTAGGGTTTAGGGTTTAGGGTAGTCTCGGAGTTGACTGAGGCTTGCGGCCAAATCCAACCAAGGTTGATCAACTCGCCAGTCTGTAGAGCCTCTGCGTTATCGATGAACCACAGCCGGGCTATCATGCGTCGGATTCCTAAACCCTAAACCCTAAACCCTAAACCCTAAACCCTAAACCCTAAACCCTAAACCCTAAACCCTAAACCCTAAACCCCGGCCCTGTCGGGTTGCTTCAAGTGGTTTGCCTCCACGTTTGTCGATCATCATTTTCGCGCCGTGGCGGTCTCCAAGATAAGAAAGCCAGTCGGCAGGAATCCGTGCAAGACAAGAGTGGATTGTCCCGGTAGCCAGGATTAGGACACAAAGGGTTTTACGGGTTTAGGGTTTAGGGCTTGAAGTGCTTCCGTTCCAAGTGGATGTTGTTCGCCAAAACCAGGGGTGTGAAAAGGGCACTGTGGTACACCCCCTACAAAACTAAACAGTAAACCCCTACACCCTAAACCCTAAACCCTAAACCCCAAACCCTTAGCCCTAAACCCTAAACCCCCCAAAGGAAGCTCCGGGTGGCCATTCTGCGCGCCTCGACGATCGTGAGGAGGCTGCCCTTCACCTTTGGAGCTGGGCGTTTTCGGGGAGTTGGGTGCCCCTAAACCCTACACCCTAAACCCTAAACCCTAAACCCTAAACCCTAAACCCTAAACCCTAAACCCTAAACCCTAAACCCTAAACCCTAAACCCGAGCACAGCTTTGTTTTTCTCTTTTGGTGGCGGCCGACAGGCCTGCAGGGTGCGAAAGGCTTGAAGGGCTTGATGGGGGGCGGGGGGGAGTGGGGGGGGCGGCAGTTGGGGTTTAGGGTTTAAGCTTTCGGGTTTAGGGCTTAGGGTTTAGGGTGTAGGGTTTAGGGTTTAGGGTTTAGGGTTAGGGTTTTAGGGTTTTAGGGTTTAGGGTTTAGGGCTTGTTGTGGAGTTGCTGTGGCTAAGGCTCAAGGGCTGCTGGGCTGAGGGCCTGCAGGGTTTGGGATTTTAAGGGCTTAGAGCTTAAGGGGTTTCACGGTTTGGGGTTTTAAGGGTTTGGGGCTTAAGGATTTACAGGATTTTGCGGTTTTAAGGGTTGGGGGTTTAGGGTTCAGCCGATGGCCCTTGGGCCAGGATAGTCTCCCGAGGTTCTTCAGCTTGCTCGAGCCGCAGAGTCCCCTAAACCCCTAAACCCCTAAACCCCTAAACCCCTAAACCCCTAAACCCCTAAACCCCTAAACCCCTAAACCCCTAAACCCCTAAACCCCTAAACCCCTACACCCCTAAACCCCTAAACCCCTAAACCCCTAAACCCCTAAACCCCTAAACCCCTAAACCCCTAAACCCCTAAACCCCTAGACCCCTAAACCCCTAGACCCCTAAACCCCCAAACCCAAAACCCCCAACCCCCAAGATCCTCATCCCTAATCCCTAAAACCCCGAGCCGCGCCACGACTCCCGAGTACATGAACCGAAGGAAAGACTCCACGGCGGGTGCCGAGAAGTCTTTGATCACGACCTGCGGCGTGGCTGGGTTAGGGCAAGGGCTAAGGGTTTTAGGGCTTAAGGGTTTTGCGGCTCGGGCTTTGGCTCTTTAGGCTACAGAGTTTAGGGCTTACAGGTTTTTTGTTTGTTTTGTTTTCTGCATATGTTTTTTTGGTGGGTGAGGGGGTGAGGGTATCCCAAACCCTAAACCCTAAACCCCAAACCCTAAAACCTAAACCCACAATCCCGAAACCCTAAACCCACAATCCAGAAACCTAGATCTGGCTGTTGGGTTGGGGCGGTATGCCGAAGGCCTCTGCACGGTGGCTTTCGGCAAACGTCCCGGAGCTGATCATGCTGTCGAAAACCTGGGGGGCTCCCTTAAGAGCTTCAGGGTTTAGGGTTTAGGGTTTAGGGTTCAGGGTTGCTAGTGTATAGCTCAAGGTTTGAGGATTTAGGTGGCGTGTTTGGACTTTAGGCGGTTTGGGGTTGAGGGTTTTGCCGTGAAGTTTTCGGACCCCACACCCTAAAGCGCTTCTTTCGTCTGTCTACCCCTACACCCGAAGCCTAAACCATAAGCCCCGATCGCCAAGAAGCTTTCGACCACTTTGCAAGCAAGACGGACCAGACCTTGAATTCAGTGCGTGCAATCTCTCCGCCTTCCCCGCCAGGAGGCAGCTCTTCCTTCGAGATTCAGGGGCGAGGGTTTATCGGGATGTTCGGGATTATCGGGTTTGTCGGGAATGTCGGGTTTGTAGGGTCAGTTGATTAGGTTTGTCAAGTTGGTAGGGTTTATTGGGTTTGTCGTGTTTACGGGGTTTATAGGGTTTATCGGCTTTATGGATTTACAGGCTTTGTACGGTTCACAGGGTGTATAGGGCTTGAAGGGTTTAAGGCAGCATGAAGTTGTGAACCTGAACTTCAGGCTCTCGCAACCTCAAGCCCCAGAAAATCCTGAAACCTAAGCCTGTACTGAACTTGGAACCCTAGCAAAAATTAATGTTTATGCTGTTTCTTAGGAATTATAGTACCCAAAAATTAAAGTTATTTACAAGTACCCCTAAGAAGCCCTGAACCCCCAAGCCCAAACCCACTGAGTTTCCGACAGTCCCTCAACCCCGAAGCCTACAGCCCTAACCCTCGAAAGCCACACCCGCGAAGCCCCTCAACCACAAAAGCCCAAAACCCGAAACCCTAAACCCTAAACCCGGTAAGAGTGCTTTTTTTTTTTGCGGGTGCTGTTTTGCTGTGGGTGCGGGGGCGCGTTTTTTTTTTTGCTGCGGGTGCGGGGGCGCGTTTTTTTTTTGCTGCGGGTGCGGGTGGGCGTTTTTTTTTGTTGCGGGTGCCGTGGGGGCGCCTTTTTTTTTTGCTGCGGGTGCGGAGCGTTTTTGCTGTTTTCTCTATATTTTACTATGAAAACCTTTATTTTCTCTAATTTTCAATAGGAAAACCTCTTTCTCCTCTATATTTGAATAGGAAAACCTCTTTCTTCTCTATATTTGAATATGAAAACCTCTATTTTCTCTACATTTAGCATGAAAACCTCTAGTTTTTCTAATTTCTCTATACTTCAATTCGAAAACCTCTATTTCTCTCTATTTTATAACTAAAACCTCTATTTCTCTCTATTTTTGTCTATATCGTCATAGTTTTCCTCTATATTTAATGAGGAAGACATGAGAGAGGAATACATGAGAAACTTATTCTCTGTGTTATCTCAATATGTGACTTGCAATTAAAAGTGTTTTTGTTCCTCTTGTCCTAATTTTAATAGGAAGCCCATTATTTTCTCTGTCTCTGAATAGGCAAACCTCCATTGTCTTAACATTTGAACATGAAAACCTCTATTCTCTATATTTGAATATCAAGACCTCTACATTTTAATATGAAAACACTTTGTATTTTCGCTATATTTTCGTATGAAAGCCTCTATGTCCTCTATGTTGTCATAGGAAGCATCTAATTTCTCTATATTGTATAGCGAAAACCTCTATTGTTCTATAGTTTCTTATTTTGTCAGTATTTTCAGACTTCTTCTCTTTATTTCACGAGGAAGACATGAGAGAGGAATACATGAAAAGCTAATTCTCTATATTGTCATAAGAGTACATGCATTATCTCTATTTGTGACTCGTAGACAACAAGTGTTTTTGTTCATGTCTCATAACACAAGCTCTATTTTCTCGATTCTTTACTAAGAAGACGTTTATATCTCTATTTTTAAACGGAAAATTCAACTTCCACCATAAGGTCTGAATTTTCGTAGGAAAGCAAGCATATATTCCCTCTTTCTTCAGGGGGTTGGGGGCTGCGCAGACCGCCGCATTTGAAAACACAATGCTCGCATCATGGGTTTGGAAGGGATTCGTAAGCTTTGAAGCAGGCTTGCCGGCTAAAAAAAGCGGGGGGGTTGGGGGGGGGGGCGCAGCCCCCCCCATTTGCAAACACAATGCTCGCATCATCATGGGTTTGGAAGGAATCGTATGATTGAAGCAAGTTTGCCCGGCTAAAAAGCGCAGCCCCACCCCCCCCCCCTTTCAAGCGGGGGGGAATGCTCTCATGATGGGTTCGGAAAGGATTCATTTGCTTTGAAGCAAGCGGCATGGCTTTAAGAAGCGGGGGGGTTGGGGGGGGCGCAGCCCCCCCCTATTTGCAAACCCAATGCTGGCATGATAGGCTTGGACAGGATTCATATGCTGAGAAGCGACCTGGCACGGTTTTAAAGAGGGGGGGGGTCGGGCGGGGTGCAGCCCTCCCTCCACCGTTTGCAAACACAATGCTCGCATGATGGCCTTGGGAAGGATTCAGTGCTTTGAAAACGCTTGCACAGTTTAAAGGAGGGGGGGCGTTGGGGACGGGGTTGGGGAGGAAATTGCAAAACAAATGACCTGGGGGGTGGGGAGGAAAGGGGGGGCGGGGCGTTTTTTGTTTTGCTGCGGGTGCGGGGGTGCGTTCTTTTTTTGGCTGCGGGGAGGGGGCGCGTTTTTTTTTCTTGACGGCGGGTGCGGGGGCGACACGACCAGGTCACTCATCACCTTGGGGGGGGGGGAAGGAAGGGGGGGGGGGGGGGGGGGGGCGGGGGCGCGGTTTTTTTTTTTTGCTGCGGGTGCGGGGGCGCCTTTTTTTTTTGCTGCGGGTGCGGGGGCGCCTTTTTTTTTGCTGCGGGTGCGGGGGCGACACGCGCCAGGTCACTCACTCACCGGGGCGGCCCCCGAAAAAAGCACCCACAGCAAAAAAGCACCCACAACAAAAAAAAAAACACGGGTTCCCCACCACTCCACAACACACCCCACACCACCACACACCCCACACCACCCTAAACCCTAAACCCTAAACCCTAAACCCTAAACCCTAAACCCTAAACTCTAAACCCTAGCGCTCAGGAAGACCGTGATCGGTCCAGATCCGCGGACCTTTCCGAAACACGCGCCCTTTAGAGCACGCGTGCTCATCGGACCCTAAACCCTAAACCCTAAACCCTAAACCCTAAACCCTGAACCCTAAACCCTAAACCCTAAACCCCAAACCCTAAACCCCCACCCCCTTTCAAAGGTTGATAGATTCGAGGAATTTCCCCTCCTTGACAGATTTGATGAAATGGCGACCGCCCACCCCCGACCCCCACCCCGCCCAATCTCTGGATAGTTTCAAGACCACCCCCCCTTCTCCTCCACATCATGAAGGCAAATGCGAGCTCCAGGGGAGTCGGCCCAGTTCCCTGCTAAAGCAGAGACTAACTGAAGCCTATCTACGCGAGCTTTCGTGCTTCTTAGTGATTTTCACTATCAAGATAACTCTTCGTATTTTTGGAAGTGGAACTTCCCCACAGTTCTAGGATCAGCCCCCATTCACCTCATCTTTCTTTCTGCTCGGTTTCAGATCTTCGTCTTGCCAACTCTTCACTCAAGCGCATCGAGGGTAGGCATAATATGGGTATCCCCCGTTATACCCCAATAGATATAATCCCCTTAAAGGGAACCCCAAAAAGGGTACCCCTTTTCCGGAAACCCCCGTAGACCAGTGCACTAGGCCCTGAACCCCAAACCAGATCTTCGCTTCAGGGATATTTCTAGACCCAAGCGCCAGACAAGTCGATCCCACGGCACGGTCGATGCACTCCGTCCCATGCCCTGGCTCAGGGACTCATCTGCTTGAGGGCAGGATTTTCATGATCCCAACCCGAAGCCTTAATTGCCATGAGCCCCAAAAGCCCGAAGTCCTGAACCCTCAAAAGGGCCCTCGACCCAAACCCCTACTTGAAGGTTCATGGTACTTACTAACCACTTGTAACTGTACTTATAACCCTACTTATAATGCCCCTAAAAGGCCTTATAGGGGTTATCCCAATTATAAGTAGGGTTATAAGCCCAGTTATAAGTGGTTATTAAGTCCCATGAACCTCCAAGTAGACCCCGGAACACCCATCTCGGGGTCAGGTTGAGGGCGCAGGGACTCTCCAGAAGCGGAGCTGGCTTAGGACGGCACATGAAAGTGGTGAGCAGCTGTTTAGGGTTCAGGGTTTAGGGCTTAGGGTGTAGGGTTTAGGGTTTAGGGTTAGCTACCCAAATCCCAACAGAAAGCAAGCAGAAACCTAGGTCAGGTAGTCAGCCTAAGCCCTGCAAGGCCCTCAGCACCCCAAAGACCGAAACGCCCCCCCAAAAGCCCTTAAAAACCATGAGGCAAAACCTCTGAAACAAAACTAGACACCACGAAGCCATCTACCCCCCACAACCCTAAACCCTAAACCCTAAACCCTCAATCCTAAACCCTAAATCCTGAACCCTCAATCCTAAAACCCTAAACCCGCAACCGTCAACCCACCAAACACAACAAACAAAAACCAAAAGTACAAAAAGAAGGCCTGTGGCGTCGGGAGGGAACCTTGGGCAACGCTGCTCAGCGCATCGGACCTAAGAAGTGTGTTGGTTTAAGGTATAGGGTATAGGGTATAGGGTATAAGGTTTAGGGTTTAGGGTTTGGGGTTTGGGGTTTAGGGTCCATAAGCCCTACAAGCGTATCTAGGCTTTCAGCATTTATGGCCCCTAACCCTTTTCCACCCCTCTCCAGTTCTTCGGATTGCCTCGGAAGCGTCCAACGATGGCTCCGACCTGACAGGACATGCTGGCCCGCATACTTCAGGCAATGAAACAAAGCAGGAGAAAACAGGGTTTAGGGTTTAGGGTTTAGGGTCTAGGGTTTATATAGGGATAGAGAAGCTAGAAACGAGGCCGTTCCCAATTCTGGCGGCAGTCAGGCAGTCGGAGGGGAAGACTCTGATGGTAGATGGAGCTTGCAAAACACTCGATGCTGCATAAGTGTCCCGCATGCCACTGCAGCTCGCCGAATGCGAACGCTGCATGGAAAATTAAACCTAAGAATGGACGGTTCACTACGAGCATCGCCCCCCTCAGTCCAGCAGCTGCGGTCACGCGCTGCACTCTTGGCAGATGAGCTCCGGCGACGCGGCCCACTCGGACTGCCAAGCGTCCTTGTAGTAGCTCTGGAACTCGGGGATCGTGTAGCGGCGGCCGTCCTTTGCGAGGCGGATCTGCGTTGCTACTGGCGCAGCATCCCAGTAGCGTTCCCAGTTGCTCTGGAAGAACATGCGGAACTGGCTGGCCGAGTATGCCTTGCGGTCTGGGGCCACGCGCTTCTCTGCCGGCGCCGCGTTCCACTCGCTGAGGTAGCCGGCGTGGTAGTGCTCTTGAAAGCCCTGTGCAGTGTATGCCACACCATCCTTCGCATAGCGCTTGGCCTTGTGGTTCAAGTTCTGGGTCACGGCAGTGTCAGCAGCCGTTTTCAACCGGTCTGCCTGGCTCCCGTGTGCCCGGGCGTAGGCATTCTGCAGGGCCATTGGGCCGCAACCAGCCTTGGCAAGCTCCAGCGCTTTCTCCTGGGCCTCCCTCTTCCTAAGATTCATACCTTTAATGCTGTAGAACGTGCTGAAAAGGCTTTTCACTTGCGATGGTTCTGCATAGGCCAGCGTGAGCTCCAGAGACCTGCTCTGCGCAACGCTTTTCGGGAGGTCGAAGGATAGAGGGCTGTGGAGGGTTGAGAAGATCTGCTTCAGAGCGTCTGGGTCGATGTGCTGCTTGGCCAGCTCGAACAGCTTGTCCTTGACCACCCGCTTGGGAAAGCCAAGGCTGGAGCTGGAGTAGAGGGCGTCCTTCAGCTTCTCCAGGTCCTCAAGGGTCACTCCGCAGTCGTTCAAGATGCCCAGGTCCTTCTGCGCCATCCGATCTGCTTCCGAACTTGACAGGTCCATCCCCTCGCTGCTGTAGAGCCACTGCGCAAGGTCATATTGTCCGATGCCGCTGCTGGACGCATTCGCCTGCAACTGCTCGTTTGTCCTCACGCTGCTGGCAACTTGGAGCAAAGCCACGAGAGTCACCTTGAGCAGCGCCATGGTGCTGTGCCGGATGCAAGGGCGCACGAGGAGACGTGGTGTTTCACAAACTGCGTGAACAGCTTTCAGCCGAAATGCTTGCTTCCGCAAGGCTATACCTTCCCCCTAACCCAACCCTTCCCCCCGTGCAAAATTTTGTGACGCCGCCTGACCCCCTCCAATCGCTTGGAGGAGCTGCAAACCGATGCCGTCCCCCCCCCCCCCCCCCCCCCCCCCCCCCCCTTCTTTGACCCCTCTGCCCTTCCTCCCCTTTTTTTGCGAAACCCTCTTTCCTCCTTTCCTGTCCTGGGGCCGGCCCGGCTGCCGAGGCGGCGCGCGCAAGCGTTTACAATTAAACATAAGAATGGACGGTTCACTACGAGCATCGCCCCTCTGTCACGCGCTGCACTCTTGGCAGATGAGCTCCGGAGACGCGGCCCACTCGGACTGCCAAGCGTCCTTGTAGTAGCTCTGGTACTCGGGGATCGTGTAGCGGCGGCCGTCCTTTGCGAGGCGGATCTGCGTTGCCACTGGCGCAGCATCCCAGTAGCGTTCCCAGTTGCTCTGGAAGAACATGCGGAACTGGCTGGCCGAGTATGCCTTGCGGTCTGGGGCCACGCGCTTCTCTGCCGGCGCCACGCTCCACTCGCTCAGGAAGTATTCGTGGTAGTATTGTTGAAAGTCCTGTGCAGTGTATGCCACGCCATCCTTCGCATAGCGCTTGGCCTTGTAGTTCAAGTTCTCAATCACGGCAGATTCGGAAGCCGTTTTCAACCGGTCTGCCTGGCTCCCGTATGCCCGGGCGTAGGCATTCTTCAGGGCAATGGGGTCGCAGCCAGCCCTAGCAAGCTCCAGCATTTTCTCCAGAGCCTCCCTCTTCCCAAGATTCACACCACTGCTGCTGTAGAGCGTGCTGAAAAGGCTTTTCACTTGCTCTGGCTCTGCATAGCCCAGCGTGAGCTCCACCGCCCTGCTCTGTGCGACACTTTTTGGGAGGAGGTCGACGCCGGAAGAGCTGTAGTAGAGGGCGGAGAACATCTGCTTCAGAATGTCTGGATCGATGTGCTGCTCGGCCAGCTCGAACAACTTGTCCTTGACCATTTGCTTGGAAAAGCCAAGGTCGGAGTAGTAGAGGGCGCCCTTCAGCTTCTTCAGGTCCTCAAGGGTTACTCCGCAGTCGTTCAAGATGGCTCCGCCCTTCTGCGCCATCCAATCTGCATCGGACCTTGACAAGTCCATCCCCTGGCTGCTGTAGAGCCACTGCGCAAGGGCATCTTGTCCGATGCCGCTGCTGGACGCATCCGCCTGCAACTGGACGTTTGTCCTCACGCTGCTGGCAACTTGGAGCAAAGCCACGAAAATCACCTTGAGCAGCGCCATGGTGCTGTGCCGGACACAAGGGCACACGAGGAGACGAGGTGTTTCACAAACTGCGTGAACAGCTTTCAACCGAAATGCTTTGCTTCCACAAGGCTATAAACTGGAACGGTGAACCCTTCTTTTGCTGAAGTAGTCAACTTATGGCACACTCCCTTCTGCATGAGGGTCCTGCACTGTTTCCACTACGGGAGCTCCTTTCGTGGAATGTGATCGCTGCACGGAAAATATCACCTAAGAATGGACGGTTCACTACGAGCATCGCCCCCCTCAGTCCAGCAGCTGCGGTCACGCGCTGCACTCTTGGCAAATGAGCTCCGGCGACGCGGCCCACTCGGACTGCCAAGCGTCCTTGTAGTAGCTCTGGAACTCGGGGATCGTGTAGCGGCGGCCGTCCTTTGCGAGGCGGATCTGCGTTGCCACTGGCGCAGCATCCCAGTAGCGTTCCCAGTTGCTCTGGAAGAACATGCGGAACTGGCTGGCCGAGTATGCCTTGCGGTCTGGGGCCACACGCTTCTCTGCCGGCGCCGCGCTCCACTCGCTCAGGAAGTATTGGTGGTAGTATTGTTGAAAGCCCTGTGCAGTGTATGCCACGCCATCCTTCGCATAGCGCTTGGCCTTGTAGTTCAAGTTCTCGGCGACGGCAGATTCGGAAGCCGTTTTCAACCGGTCTGCCTGGCTCCCGTATGCCCGGGCGTAGGCATTCTTCAGGGCAATGGGGTCGCAGCCAGCCTTGGCAAGCTCCAGCGCTTTCTCCTGGGCCTCCCTCTTCCCAAGATTCACACCACTGCTGCTGTAGAGCGTGCTGTAAAGGCTTTTCACTTGCTCTGGCTCTGCATAGGCCAGCGTGAGCTCCACCGCCCTGCTCTGTGCGACACTTTTTGGGAGGTCGACGCCGGAAGTGCTGAAGAGGGCGAAGTACATCTGCTTCAGAGTGTCTGGATCGATGTGCTGCTCGGCCAGCTCGAACAACTTGTCCTTGACCATCTGCTTGGAAAAGTCAAGGTTGGAGGTGGAGAAGAGGACGTCCTTCAGCTTCTTCAGGTCCTCAAGGGTCACTCCGCAATCGTTCAAGATGGCTCCGCCCTTCTGCGCCATCCAATCTGCATCGGACCTTGACAAGTCCATCCCCTGGCTGCTCCAGAGCCACTGCGCAAGGGCATCTTGTCCGATGCCGCTGCTGGACGCATCCGCCTGCAACTGGACGTTTGTCCTCACGCTGCTGGCAACTTGGAGCAAAGCCACGAACATCACCTTGAGCAGCGCCATGGTGCTGTGCCGGACACAAGGGCACACGAGGAGACGAGGTGTTTCACAAACTGCGTGAATAACTGTCAGCCGAAGTGCTTTGCTTCCACAAGGCTATAAACTGGAACGGTGAACCCTTCTTTTGCTGAAGTAGTCAACTTATGGCACACTCCCTTCTGCATGAGGGTCCTGCACTGTTTCCACTACGGGAGCTCCTTTCGTGGAATGTGATCGCTGCACGGAAAATATCACCTAAGAATGGACGGTTCACTACGAGCATCGCCCCCCTCAGTCCAGCAGCTGCGGTCACGCGCTGCACTCTTGGCAAATGAGCTCCGGCGACGCGGCCCACTCGGACTGCCAAGCGTCCTTGTAGTAGCTCTGGAACTCGGGGATCGTGTAGCGGCGGCCGTCCTTTGCGAGGCGGATCTGCGTTGCCACTGGCGCAGCATCCCAGTAGCGTTCCCAGTTGCTCTGGAAGAACATGCGGAACTGGCTGGCCGAGTATGCCTTGCGGTCTGGGGCCACACGCTTCTCTGCCGGCGCCGCGCTCCACTCGCTCAGGAAGTATTGGTGGTAGTATTGTTGAAAGCCCTGTGCAGTGTATGCCACGCCATCCTTCGCATAGCGCTTGGCCTTGTAGTTCAAGTTCTCGGCGACGGCAGATTCGGAAGCCGTTTTCAACCGGTCTGCCTGGCTCCCGTATGCCCGGGCGTAGGCATTCTTCAGGGCAATGGGGTCGCAGCCAGCCTTGGCAAGCTCCAGCGCTTTCTCCTGGGCCTCCCTCTTCCCAAGATTCACACCACTGCTGCTGTAGAGCGTGCTGTAAAGGCTTTTCACTTGCTCTGGCTCTGCATAGGCCAGCGTGAGCTCCACCGCCCTGCTCTGTGCGACACTTTTTGGGAGGTCGACGCCGGAAGTGCTGAAGAGGGCGAAGTACATCTGCTTCAGAGTGTCTGGATCGATGTGCTGCTCGGCCAGCTCGAACAACTTGTCCTTGACCATCTGCTTGGAAAAGTCAAGGTTGGAGGTGGAGAAGAGGACGTCCTTCAGCTTCTTCAGGTCCTCAAGGGTCACTCCGCAATCGTTCAAGATGGCTCCGCCCTTCTGCGCCATCCAATCTGCATCGGACCTTGACAAGTCCATCCCCTGGCTGCTCCAGAGCCACTGCGCAAGGGCATCTTGTCCGATGCCGCTGCTGGACGCATCCGCCTGCAACTGGACGTTTGTCCTCACGCTGCTGGCAACTTGGAGCAAAGCCACGAACATCACCTTGAGCAGCGCCATGGTGCTGTGCCGGACACAAGGGCACACGAGGAGACGAGGTGTTTCACAAACTGCGTGAATAACTGTCAGCCGAAGTGCTTTGCTTCCACAAGGCTATAAACTGGAACGGTGAACCCTTCTTTTGCTGAAGTAGTCAACTTATGGCACACTCCCTTCTGCATGAGGGTCCTGCACTGTTTCCACTACGGGAGCTCCTTTCGTGGAATGTGATCGCTGCACGGAAAATATCACCTAAGAATGGACGGTTCACTACGAGCATCGCCCCCCTCAGTCCAGCAGCTGCGGTCACGCGCTGCACTCTTGGCAAATGAGCTCCGGCGACGCGGCCCACTCGGACTGCCAAGCGTCCTTGTAGTAGCTCTGGAACTCGGGGATCGTGTAGCGGCGGCCGTCCTTTGCGAGGCGGATCTGCGTTGCCACTGGCGCAGCATCCCAGTAGCGTTCCCAGTTGCTCTGGAAGAACATGCGGAACTGGCTGGCCGAGTATGCCTTGCGGTCTGGGGCCACACGCTTCTCTGCCGGCGCCGCGCTCCACTCGCTCAGGAAGTATTGGTGGTAGTATTGTTGAAAGCCCTGTGCAGTGTATGCCACGCCATCCTTCGCATAGCGCTTGGCCTTGTAGTTCAAGTTCTCGGCGACGGCAGATTCGGAAGCCGTTTTCAACCGGTCTGCCTGGCTCCCGTATGCCCGGGCGTAGGCATTCTTCAGGGCAATGGGGTCGCAGCCAGCCTTGGCAAGCTCCAGCGCTTTCTCCTGGGCCTCCCTCTTCCCAAGATTCACACCACTGCTGCTGTAGAGCGTGCTGTAAAGGCTTTTCACTTGCTCTGGCTCTGCATAGGCCAGCGTGAGCTCCACCGCCCTGCTCTGTGCGACACTTTTTGGGAGGTCGACGGCGGAAGTGCTGAAGAGGGCGAAGTACATCTGCTTCAGAGTGTCTGGATCGATGTGCTGCTCGGCCAGCTCGAACAACTTGTCCTTGACCATCTGCTTGGAAAAGTCAAGGTTGGAGGTGGAGAAGAGGACGTCCTTCAGCTTCTTCAGGTCCTCAAGGGTCACTCCGCAATCGTTCAAGATGGCTCCGCCCTTCTGCGCCATCCAATCTGCATCGGACCTTGACAAGTCCATCCCCTGGCTGCTCCAGAGCCACTGCGCAAGGGCATCTTGTCCGATGCCGCTGCTGGACGCATCCGCCTGCAACTGGACGTTTGTCCTCACGCTGCTGGCAACTTGGAGCAAAGCCACGAACATCACCTTGAGCAGCGCCATGGTGCTGTGCCGGACACAAGGGCACACGAGGAGACGAGGTGTTTCACAAACTGCGTGAATAACTGTCAGCCGAAGTGCTTTTGCTTCCACAAGCGTTTGCACTCCTCGAAATCTTTTGAGTCATGGCTAGGGCACAGGCTGGCTGTGTTCATTGCAGATTCCACATCCTAACTCGCACCCCAACACCCCACGCCTAAATGCCCCCCCAACCCTAAACCCTAAACCCTAAACCCTAAACCCTAAACCCTAAACCCTAAACCCTAAACCCTAAACCCTAAACCCTAAACCCTAAACCCTAAACCCTAAACCCTAAACCCTAAACCCTAAACCGAGTTAGCCGCCACAAATGGGCCTCCAGGTGCCCTCCTCGCTGCAGCGGAACTGCCCTGTAAGGACGCTTCCCGGTGGGCAGGCGACAGCCTCTCCGAAAGTGGCCCTAAACCCTAAACCCTAAACCCTAAACCCTAAACCCTAAACCCTACACCCTACACCCTAAACCCTAAACCCTAAACCCTAAACCCTAAACCCTAAACCCTACGCCCTGAACTCTAAACCCTAAAATCTTGCATCAAACTTGGGTCACCCGGAGACTCTGAAGTGCCTGGGCCGGGGGGGGGGGGGGGGAAGGCTGCTTGAACTAGGGTGTTTGGGGAGGGTTTAGGGTTTAGGGGTTTGGGGTTTAGGGTTTAAGGGTTCTATGGAGGGCACCTGCGCACGCCCCAAGTCCATGCAAGATTGTATGAACTTGTGCAAGACACAGAGGGTTTGGGGTTTGGGCTTCAGGGTTTATCTAGGGTCTAGGGTTTAGGGTTGAGGGTTTAGGGCAGATCACTGCGACCAGTTCAGCATTTGGTTTCGGAGGATTTTGGGGGGTGTTAGGCTCTAGTGCCGTAGATCAAAGAGCCCGCGTGAAGCCTGGAAGAAATCCTAAAAACCCCAACAGCACCCCCAACAACACCCCTTTGACCCCCAAACCCCAAGCCCGTGGTGTAGTGCTCTCATACTGAGCGCCGGGCCGTGCAAACCGCCCCTGCCCTGGCCTGTTCCTTTGGCCGAGGGTTTAGGGCTTCGGGCTTGTGAGTTTAGGGCTCCGGTATGGAGGCCTCAGTGTGGGAGGCCCTTTTTCCCTAGCCAACCCTCAATGGGATTGAGGTGGTTACAGTGCTCGTCTAATTCATGCCCTCGGATTTGGGGGCTCAGGGATGGAGAATATAGTGAGGGTACCTGTTTTGTGGGTTGGTGAGCTTTGTAACGGAACCCAGAACACGAAATGGGCAGAAGGGTACCATTGGGCTACCAAGACTTCGCTTCAGGCTTCGTGGCATTGGTAAGTTGAAGTGTCTTCAGTATGTGGGGGTTTGCGAAAATAGGGGACCCCTAAAATGGACCTCAAATAGTAGGATTCCCTTATAACAGGGACCCACAATAACCACAATCTTCTGTGGGCTTAAGGCTTTGCACTTTGAGCGTAGGAAGTTTGCGGCGAACGCCTTTGATAGCCATAACACTCCTAGCTCGCAACCCTCAACCTGTCAGACCATGAAGCCTCAAGCTCTAAGTCCTAAACCCGATATAAGCCCTATCAAACCTATCAACCCTTTAAAGCCTATCAACCCTACACCCTAAACCCTGTAAACCCTAAATTGCACCCCCACCCTGAACCCCGAACCTAGGCCCCAAACCTGCATGCAAACCAACCCGAGACTCAAGCACGCAACCCCAAGCACGCAACCCCAAACCCTAAACTCTAAACCCTAAACCCCAAACCCCAAACCCTAAACCCTAAACTCTAAACCTTAAACCCTAGACCTTCAAAATCCGCAACCCTAACCCCAACAACCCCAAAACCCCAAAATCGGCAAACCGACAGCCCGCGTAAGCCCCCTCCAAAACCCTAAACTTCCCTGGCATAAGTCTGGGGGTTAAAGGTCCTTCTGGGAAATTATTTAGGTTTCTTTTTGGTTTATAAGGGAAACCTTAAACCCTAAACCCTAAACCCTAAACCCTGAACAGGAAAAGGCATTTTGATTTCAACCACCCAGTCGGTCAGGCTGCGCATGAGCTGGCAGCGCCCACGCCCGCCGCCTCGAGGGTCTAGGGTTTAGGGTTTAGGGTTTAGGGGTTTAGGGGGTTTAGGGGTTTAGGGTTTAGGGTTTAGGGGTTTAGGGGTTTAGGGTTTAGGGTTTCCGGTCTAGGTCCAACTCGTGGCAACTCGCTCTGGGGCTTGGCAGGGCTTGGGTTTAGCAAGGGAAGATGCGGACAGCTTGCCCTTGTATCAACCTTATGAACCCTTAAACCCTACATGTTTGTGGATCTCTCTTGCAAAAACCCCTGAAAAACATCTTCGGAAAACCTACAAAACAAAGTAGGTTTGGGGTTCTTAAGGAAGCTCTTTCGTGCGGGGCAGCCCCCACAGGGCTCTCAGGGGGTTTAAGAGGGTTTAGGGTTTAGGGTTTAGGGTTTAGGGTTTAGGGCTTCGGGATGCGGGTTGTAGGGCTTCAGGGCTTCATAACATACCTGGACTCGTCTTACCTACAGTTTAGTAGTAATTACCCCGAATTTGTAGGTATGACCCAGAAAAACTGTAGGTGAAGAGGGTCCCAGGTGGTTGATAGAGTTGGAGACGCTAAGGGGTGGTCTGAGTTGAGCAATGCAGGAGCCAAAGCTATCTACCAACACCATCCTCTCAAGGGGTCCCTGTGAGAATATACCTGTGAAACTCTAAACCCTAAACCCTAAACCCTAAACCCTAAACCCATTCAAATTCACAGGGCTCCTGGCTTAGCAACCCTAAGCCCTACCTGGGACTCTCTCTCTACGTACAGTTCTGCAGTGCTTGCCCTGAATTCGCGGGTATGACCCATAAAGCTGTAGGTAAAAAAGGTCCTGAACCCTAAGCCCTCTAATAAAGGGCTATGAAGTATTGGGAAAAAAGGTCTTGGGGGTAATTAGAGCAGAAAGGGGCCATAAGGGAATGTTATTAGTAATCATTCCGACCCCTATATTACGGAGGCCTTGGGGGCCCTTCAGAAGCCCTAAACCCTAAACCCTAAACCCTAAACCCTAAACCCTAAACCCTAAACCCTAAACCCTCCCAGTAGCGCGCCTCGTCGGCGCCTTGCACGGCCGGCAGAGGCAGGCCGCAGCGAACCTCTTCGCAGGTCGGCCTGGGACCAGTGCCGTGAGCGTTAGGGTTTAGGGTTTAGGGTTTAGGATTTAGGATTTAGGGTTTAGGGCTTAGGGTTTAGCGTTTAGGGTTTAGGGTTTAGCTTTCTAAGGGGATTAGGGGTGAGAGGGTGTATAGGGTACATAGGGTATATGGTGTTTATAGAGTTGGGGTATACAGGGTATAATGACTCTACCAACAGGGTTTATAAGGCCTGTAGGGTATACAGGGTTCAGGGGACGAGGTGTCAGTTTAGCTAAACGGGGCTCTACGAGACGCCTAGAAGCCGAATCGTTTCACATTGTGTCCTCATGTTGATTTCAGGGTGCCAAAACTTGGGGGTTTGGGGGCCTGAAGGTCCTTAAGCCCTAAACCCTAAAACCCTAAACCCTATAAACCCTAAACCCTAAACCCTATAAACCCTAAACCCTATAAACCCTAAACCCTAAACCCTAAACCCTACACCTTCACACCCAAACCCTTCCCTTGGCTCAGGGCTAAGGAACACTTCCAGCTGGACCCTGGTGCGAAAACCCAATTCTGGACCCAAGAGTAGCCTGGGAACGCAAAGGGTGCCCTTAGTGGCTAGCAGGGGGCTTATAAGTTGGGATGCTCCCCCTTATGCTAACAGTCCGCGGGTACTCCAATCCCTATTCAGGACTCTTAGTAGAAGGGGCTTCTTAGGGAGCCCAAGCCCGAAAACAAAAGGTAATAAGGGCCCACTCTGGGCCATAGATTCAATTATCTCAGCTCTATCCCGCAACCCCCACCCCCCCCTCCTTTTCTTTCCGACAGGAAGACCACAAGCCCTATTTGGGACCCTATGAACCTACTTTAGGGTTTAGGGTTTCAGGGTTATGCCTGCTAAATGGGGGGGGGGGGGTGTGCCTGAGTCCCAGGTAACCCCATCAAGCTCAACAGTCCCAGGTGCTTCTACGCTCTTAAGGCTACGAGTTTAGAGCTGATGGGCCTGGGCCCCATAGAATCTTTTTTGGGCACCCGAAAAGCCACCAAAAAGAACTTCCAAACCCACTCGAGGCTTTACGGATCTTGCGCCGACTCTCCCCGCTTGTGGGGGCTCCTGCAGCCCCCCAAAAATACTGCAGCCGCCCCCCTGGAAGTTGGGGATGTTGACTGCTAGGGCTCTGAAGAATCCTGACCTTCACCCTCACGAAATCTATCCCCCCAAGCCCTTCAACCCCTCCGTGAACCCTGTGGGCACCCAACAGGACGGGCGGTAGGTTCTCCTGCAAGGAGGCCAAGCTTTTGCGGTGTTCGGCTCTAGGGCCCGGACGGGGGGGGGGAGGGGGAGGGGAAATCCTACTCTTCCGACTCTTAGCTGGGGCTGTCAGGCCGAGCAGAAACCTGCTTAAGCATACGTGAGGAAGGAACTACATCTGAGGGTCCTGGGTCGGCTCTATGAAGGCTTCTGGCTTCAGACGCTTAGGGTCTGGACCCGAAAGATCTGGAGGCCCTAAACCCTAAACCCTAAACCCTAAACCCTAAACCCTAAACCCTGAACCCTGAACCCTGAACCCTGAACCCTGAACCCTGAACCCTGAACCCTGAACCCTAACCCCCAAACCCCAAACCCCAAACCCCAACCCCAAACCCCAAACCCTAAACCCTAGACCCTAAACCCTAAACCCTAAACCAAACCCTGACTTGGCGGCTGCCCAGCCTGCACGTAGAGGATGTTGCGAAGTTCCACCCTGGCGGGCCTCAGAAGAGAACCCGGTTTAGGGTTAAGGGTTAAGGGTTTAGGGTTTAGGGTTTCGGGTTTCGGGAAGTGATGGCTAAGCCTCTTATGGGCTGGCAGGCGACCACAAAGAACCACACGACCTACGATCATCTTGCAGAAAAGACTGCCTAAACTCAACAAAACTAAACCCTAGCGACATCTAGAAACCCAAAGTTAAGGAAGCGTTCCAGAAGGCTCGCTTAACCCTTATATACCCCATACAACCCAAAGGGGCCGATACCTCACAACCGTAAGGGACCATATTGAGGGCCCGTGCAACTGTCCTTAGAACCCTAAACCCGAAACCCGAAACCCGAAACCCTAAACCCTAAACCCTAAACCCTAAACCCTAAACCCTGAACCCTAAACCCTAAACCCTGAACCCTAAACCCTAAACCCTAAACTTTCAGAAGGTCTGGGTGTCTCGCGCATCCCACGGGCCGCCAGCGTAGGCGGCCCCCAGGTCGAAGTTCATGGGAGCAAGGACCTGTTCTAGACCCAGGAGTAACCTAGGAACAAGAAGCTAAACCCTAAACCCTAAACCCTAAACCCTAAACCCTAAACCCTGAACCCTAAACCCTAAACCCTAAACCCTCCTAGACCCTACACCCTAAGCCGCTTTAAACCCCAAAAAGGGGGTGTTCGCTGCTGCGGCTTCGGGGGCGCCTCCTGCTCGCATTCCTGTCGACCATTCAAAGTCACCAGCAGAATGTTCCCCACGAGGCTCACCGCCTGAAAGGAGGGTTTAGGGTTTAGGGTTTAGGGTTTGGGGTTTAGGGTTTAGGGATTAGTGTTCCCCCTTATACTCGTTAATTAGTAGGAAGTCTACTAGGGTACTATCATCCCTATCAAGGACTGTTAGTAGAAGGGGGAACATCCCAAGCAGGGTAAGTTTAGGGGCCTTAATAACAGACTTAGGTTTGTTTTTTGGAGGGGGGGAGGTTATTCTACAGTAGTACAATTATATAGGGGCCATAGAGGGAATACTATTCGCAATTATTCCGACCCCTATATTGAGCTTAGGGTTTGCGGTTTTCGGCTGAGTCAGCAGTTCGTTCGTTGTAGGGTTTAGGGCTTTCATGTTCAGGGCTTGCGCTGCAGGGGGCATCCTGCACCCAGTTTTCTAAAGCCCCTCCAGACCCCCCCCCCCCCAGCCCTAAACCCGAAGCGCCAAAATTCTCCGACTCATCCAAAATAGGGGGTTAGGGTGTTAGGGCTCTTGAGTGACGGCCGGGAATCCAAGAAAATCAAAACGCCCGACTGTGTGCCCGAAACCCCAACACCGAGCCAGTGCAACGCTGGCAAGACTTGGACCGTTCAATCTTCCCTCGCCCAAGCTCTTTGTAACCAGCTTCCCTAAACCCTAAACCCTAAACCCCAAACCTCCAACACCTCAGCCCCGCACCTTCAACCAGCCAATAAGCCTAAACCCTACATTGTTCCATTTTGGGGTCCTAAACCCCAAGCCCTAAACCCTAAAACCCTAAAACCCTAAACCCTAAACCCTAAACCCTGAACCCTAAACCCTAAACCCTAAACCCTAAGCCCTAAACCCCAAACCCTGTATCGAAGCCGGGGCCGCTACCAGGAAGTGGAAGCTGCGAAGCTCCAGGGGCGTCTGGATCAAGCCTCTGCGCGCTCCAGACTTCCGTGGCCCATGTAGGGTTTAGGGTTTAGGGTTTAGGGTTTAGGGTTTGGGGTTTAGGGTTTAGGGTTTAGGGTTGTTTTTGCGGGGGTCAGGGGGGTGTCAAGGGGGGGGCGGGGTGTCAAGGGGGGGATGGCCATCGTGGTTTTGGGCTGAGGCTGGGCTCGACCTTCTGTGGGGTTGAGCCCTTTCGGGGTTCTTGGGCCTTATCATGGTGCTTAAGGGGCACATATTATTGGGAAGTTCCCCCTTCTACTAACAGTCCTTAACAGGGATTCTAATAGGGGGTACTATCATCCTTATTAAGGACTGTTTGTATAAGGCGGAACATCCCAGGGCGCATAATGCACCAGCCCAGCGCCATCTTTCTGCTCCCTCGCCTGCGCTAAAGCGCTCCAAGCCCTGCCTGCTGAAAGTTAAGTTGGGATGTTCCCCCTTATACTAGCAGTCCTCAAGAGGGTTTCTAGTACCACCTAGTATTATTACTACTACGATTGCGATTACTGTTACTACTACTATTACTATTACAATTACTATTTCTATTACTATTGCTATAATTACTAATATAAAGGACTGTGAGTATAAGGGGGAACATCCCAAGGTTGAAGCAACGAGGGCGCGACACGAATTCGCCCAGGACTGGCCTTTGAGTCCGGGCTTCCTTCCGTACGTAGGACGGCGGCACGACTGCAAGGGCACCCGGCTGGTAGGCCGACCCCCCAAAAAATGTTTAGGGTTTAGGGTGTAGGGTTTGGGGTTTAGGGTCTTCGACTTTAAGAGGGCTGGGTGGTGCAACTGGGATTCCAGCGTGCCTGAGAGGACATCGGGATCGGGCAGAGGGGGTGGCCAGTGTTTGGCCTCCCCGCTCAGCCCAACGCAAGCTGCTCGGCAGACCGGCTAAGGGCTCGGAGTTGAGGGTGTTCAGGCCTCAGGTCTCATATATAGAGGCCTGAATCATTAGAATAGGGTTTCGGGGGTTATTCTAACTGTAGTTTCATATGAGAAATTATTCGACCCCTATGTTTTAGGACTTCTACCCTGTCAACCTTATACCCTCAGACCTAAACGCCCTAATCTCTAAACTTTAAGCCTAACCCACACCGCGCCGGCTGGGTTGTCGCTCGCACAGAGGCCCTGCCCGCCACACGGCCTGCGGAAGGATTTGGCGTCCCACGGGGTTCGTTCCATATGTACTTGTTGGCTAGGAATCCTGCACCCTAAACCCTAAACCCTAAGCCTCAAGCCGCCTAAACCCAACTAAATGTTCGCCCTCCAATGCATCTGACAAAAATGCCAATGAGACCCTTTTTAAGTCTTCAAGCTTGGGATGTTCCCCCTTATACTGACAGTCCTTCATAGAGTACTATAATGTTCCCCCCCCTATACTAACATCCCAACCTTTAAGTCTTAACCCAAGACAAGGAGAAATAGGGGCTAGCCCTGTCACACACCCAACAGCATAACTTCACGCTGGGCCACCTCCTCATGTTGTTCGTCCGTTCTGTTTTTTTGCTTCTTGAAGCCCTAAACCCTACACCCTAAACCCTAAGCCCTTCCTCCTTTCGACGAAGTCCAGAAGGCCAGGACTCTGAAACCCGCTATAAGACATAAGGGGTGCCTAAACCCTAAACCCTAAACCCTAAACCCTAAACCCTAAACCCTAAACCCTAAACCCTCGGCTATGCCTCAGTTCGAGGGCTCCGTCGTCATCTCCGAGGAGGAACCCGAAGGCGCTCGTGAGTCCCTCGAGGGCCGGAAGCTGTCGCTGGCCGCCTCAGCACAAGGAGCTTCGGGCCCGGGAGCAACCCGAAACCCGAAACCCTAAACCCTAAACCCTGAACCCTGAAGGCTTAGGATTGGATGGTTTCAGGGCTGTTTAGTGGGCTGGGCGGCTTGGTCTGACACCTGGCCTCTTTACCTGCAGTGTCATGGGTTATACCTACGAATTAAGGGTAGTTACTACTCTATACTGTAGGTGAAGAAGGTCCCAGGTAGACTTCATGAAATTCGGGTTCTGAATTTCCCCGTGACACCTGCACCGCCTGCGCGTTGGTACGAGCCCTGCTAGGCACGAGGAACACGTAGATGGCGAAGATCACAGATGAGAGGGCCACGGTCACGGAGGCCAGCCATATGCCTACGTGATGGAGGGCTTCAGGGTTGCTGGGACCTGCCCTAACAACCCTAAACCCTCAAACCCCAGGCCAACCATAGACCCTACAACCCTAAACCATAAACGTGTTCGATACGGTTTTTGGCAGCCTGCGCTTCAGTTAACTGGGGTGACGGGCCGGGAAGTTGCAACAAAGCGACTTGCCACGAAGACCCAATACAAAGGCCTTATGTTGTCGGTTGCGTGCTGGTAGTTATCTCATATACCCTCCAACTCATAGACACGCATAATTGTAGCCCGAAAGCCTAAACCCTAAACCCTAAAGCCTAAAACCTGCCCCAAAACCCTAAACCCTAAGACCTAACCCTAAACCCTAAACCCTCAGCCCGAAGCCCTAAGCCCCAAGCCCTAAGCCCTAAGCCCTAAACCCTAAACCCCAAACCCTAAACCCTAAACCCTAAACTCTGTGTTCTTCGGTCTCCGAGGTACCACGGCGAAGCAGCGGCTGGGCGTCCGCAGAGCATCGGGCCTCTCAGAAGGCTTCGCTTGACTTGGCCCTGGCTTCGCTTCTGAGGGCTTAGGGCTCTTAGGGTTTAGGGTTTAGGTTTTAGGTTTTAGGGTTTAGGGTTTAGGGTTTCGGGTCTGAGGGTTTAGGGTTTAGGGTCTGAGGGCTTAGGGTTTAGGGTTTAGGGGTTGGAGGGTTTAGGGGTTGGAGGGAACCCCTTTAAAATGACAAGGCCTGACCAGGAAGCGGTGAGAGCTTGCTCCGGGCAAAGCCGATCCGGCCATTCTTCATGTCGAAGGTGGTGTAGAAGGCACGCATGAACCTGGATGTGGTTTAGGGTTTAGGGTTTAGGGTTCTAGGGCTTAGGTCCTTACAAGAAGGGCGATACAGGGGATTTAAAAATGGACCCCCCAACTTGGAGAACTGCCCATCTGCTTGAGGTAGCCTGCAAGTGCCACAAACCCTAATGCAAAGGGACTTAGGCGACTGAGGTCTTAGAATGCAAAGTGCCGGTTCACAAGAAGCTTGAGGGTTCACACCCTAACTTGAGAGGAGGTGGTGAAACAAGAACTGCAATGAGGCCACCTTAAACACGGAAACCTCATGACTTACGAAATATCTCATCATGGTCACTTCGCACAAGTTCCTTCTCAGCAACCCAGTCGGCCCCCCAGACATAATCCTCAAGCCTGCGCCCTAAACCTCTCATCCAGCAAGCCTAGTCTACTCTCTGCTCAAGAACCCTCCCCCAAAAAAAACACAGAATATTCTTCCCATAAGGGTAATAGGGGGATTCCTACTTCTTTCTTTTTTGGGGGGGTTCTTAAGGAGATAGTAGCCCTAAACCCTAAACCCTAAACCCTAAACCCGAAACCCGAAACCCGAAACCCTAAACCGTAGTAGTGGAGCCCAGAAGCGTCATCCCGAAGATCAGTGGTACCGGCTGGCTGCTCGATCCGCGCTGGATGGAGGGGACGCAGGCGGTCCTCCGCGGGCACAGGGGCGCAGGGCTTTTGGGCACGGGAAGCTGGGCTTAGGGTTTAGGGTTTAGGGTTTAGGGTTTAGGGTTTAGGGTTTAGGGTTTAGGGTTTAGGGTTTAGGGTTTAGGGTTTAGGGTTTAGGGTTTAGGGTTTAGGGTTTAGGGTTTAGGGTTTAGAGTTTAGGCTCGGGTTTAGGGTCAGGATCCTGTTCGGGTTCCCTCAACCCTAAACCCTAAACCCCTCACACGTACAGGGCTGGGCGGTTTTTTTGGACTGCCAGGCTTGTGGAACGCAAGGCAGGAAGCGCAAGGCCCCAAACGCCGAAACTCAGGGCTTAGGGTTTGTAGAATGTAGGAAGCCCCGCGGCCATTAACCCTGAAATTCCCCCCAAGTTCGGCGTAGGGGATGTAGGAGTGGTTTAGGGCTTGAGGGTTTAGGGTTTAAGGTTCAGGGTTTAGGGGTAAAGGGCTCGAGGATCAGGGCGGGGGGCAGGGGTGGGGGTCCTTCCACGAATGAGGTCGACCGATTGTAGGATGAACTCATCCGGCGACATACACAAGCTGAACCTCAAGTTTAGGGTTTAAGGGTTGCTTTCGAAAACTCATCTCAACCCTCAGCCCAAAACCCAAAACCCAAAACCCTAAATCCTAAATCCTAAACACTAAACCCTGCTCTGTTTAATGGCTTCGGGGTTTAGGGGCTGAACCTCAGCCTTTCTCCATTGTCTGGGCGCTGATGTCGGGTTTAAGGCCTTCCTACACCTCATGTATACCCATGTAGAACGCGACACCCTAGAATTCCTTTGAGGGTTCCGATCCCTAAAACCTAAACCCTAAACCTTAAACCCTAAACCCTACTTCCAACCTTCGAGTCCTTGGGCATTCCGGTTGCTGAGTGAGGTTTCGGCGTTTCCTATGTATGCACAAAATACCCCTCGCCCTAAACCCTAAACCCTAAACCCTAAACCCTAAGCTGTAAAAAGCTACATATGTGTAGCAGTAGATCGGCCGGGTTCAAAATGGGAGCACTGGAGTTCGGGTTTGCGCCCAGGCTGGGCCTCGGCTGAGGCAGGTGCACCACCTTTTGGCTGCACATGAGTTGTGCTGTTAGGGTTTAGGGTTTAGGGTTTAGGGTTTAGGGTTTAGGGTTTATGAATAGGTTCCCTTACAGGGAAAGAAGGTGAATGAACAAATATCCCAGGGCAGGACCCAGATCAGGGTTTTAGACTTTTTGGGAGGGGCAGGTTTTGGGTTTTCTTTGCGGACCAAGCCAAACTAAATCCTAAACTCTCAACCCCAAACCCCAAACCCTAAACCCTAAACCCTAAACAGGGCATCCACGGAACTGGTGGCTCTGCTCCTTGGCTGGCACCCCACCACCGTAAACCCAATATCAACTCAAGCCCCAAAACCCTAGACCCTAAATCCTAAACCCCAACCCTAAACCCTAAACCCTAAACCCCAAACCCTAAACCCCAAACCCTAAACCCTAAACCCCAAACCCTAGACCCGAAACCCTGAACCTTAGAGTTTACAGGGTTTAGGGCTCTCTAAGCCTTGAAGCCCTGAAAGGCTTGTTTGTCGACTCAAGCACCCTGCTGCAGTCTAGGGTTTAGGGTTTCGGGTTTGCAGGAAAAGACCGCACATAGGGCGAAATAGCGCTAATCGGGCTAGTTATAGATAGAAGGCTCCACGAACTTCTTCACAAGCTTAGTCGAGGCTTAACAGGCTCAACAGACTTAAGACTGAAGATCGAGATCGGCAATCAAATGCTAATATTAAAATTAAGAATAAGGCTAACTAAAACAAGATGAATAAGCCCAAACCCTAAAACCTGCGATTGGGTTGAATAAGGCTCAAAGGGACAGCCCGTAGCCTAGGGACCCCCCCCAAACAATCCCAGAGGGTCCATAGGTGCTACTATTATGGAATTAGGTACCCAAAAACCATACCTCATAGGGCCCTAGGGTGCCTTTAACACCATGGTAGTGGGAACTTGTCCCCCCCAAGTGTCGTCGATGATGTTGATGACCAGCTCCGGTATCCTGCCCAAAGCTCTTCCGAGCTGCCGGGTTTCCAGGGTTCGGGTTTCGGGTTTGGGGGTTTGCTTAGTCTAGGGAGAAGGGTCAATTGCTTTAGGTGGCCCCCCCCCCCACCCCACCACCCCTAAACCCTAAACCCCAAACCCGTCTTCTGCTTGAAGGTGCAATAGGAGGAAGTTCTGGCGAACCCTAAACCCTAAACCCTAAACCCTAAACCCTAGACCCTAGATGTAAACCTTAGACGCTAAACCCTAAACCCTAAACCCTAAAAAGGACTGGAGCCGGCAGGCCTGCACACTTGGAGGCTGAGGAATGCTGAAGGGTTTAGGGTTTAGGGTTTAGGGTTTAGGGTTTACGGTTTAGGGTTGAGGGTTTGAGGGTTTGAGGGTTTGAGGGTTTGAGGGTTTGAGGGTTTGAGGGTTTGAGGGTTTGAGGGTTTGAGGGTCTGAGGGTCTGAGGGTCTGAGGGTCTGAGGGTCTGAGGGTCTGAGGGTCTGAGGGTCTGAGGGTTTAGGGTTTTGGGCTTAGGGTTTGAGGGTGTTATGGTTTTGGGCTTTGCGTTAGCCCTAACCCCGCCAAAAAAAAGCCCAAACACTCCACCCAAAAAAACCCTTCAAGCCCCGAACCAGCCCAACCCGAGCCTCGACAGGTCGTTCGCCGGCGGGCAGTCACAGGAAAGGATCCTACAATCTCATAGGGTGGTGGGGTGCCTAATGAATAATAGTACTATGGACCCTCTGGGCTAGGATCACGAGGTTGGTTTAGGGATGTTTAGGGTTTAGGGCTCAGGGTTTTGGTTTGGGGTGTAGGGTTCTGGGGGTTTAGGGTGTAGGAAGTCTTTTTCCTACAGCGATGGCGGTTTGATGGGGCGTTGGAAACTTCGGAAACTTGAGAGGAGATCGAGGGGTCGAGCAGTCAAGGTTTAGAGGGTAAGGCCTTCGCCTTCGGGTTCTTGAACCTCTTCAGATGTTACGAGGGCTTCAGGGTCTTAGGGTTTAGGGTTTAGGGCAAGTAAACGCAGCATGGCTGCTGCTGATCTGGTAGCTCGTGGCAGCCAGTGAAGCGCCACTTAAGCTCGCTGATCAGCCGATCGTAGATTCCTGACAATAAACCAAACCCTGAACCCCAAACCCTAAACCCTAAACCCCAAACCCTAAACCCTAAACCCTGAACCCTGAGTGTCGAAGCGTTCCCTCTCACACCCAAGGGCCCATACTCCAGAACCCGTTTTAAGAACATTATGGACCATGTTCAGGGGCCATGTAACTCACAAAAATAAGAGAAACCCCTCAACCCTAGACCCAAAACCCTAAACCCTAAACCCTAAACCCGAAAACCCTAAACCCTAAACCCCGAACGCATAAGGAGCCCTTGCGCAGAGGTGCCGGGCTCCATGACCAGCAAAGAGGACCCCGAGTCCACGAGGGCGGGCGCGCCGAGCCTTTTTGAAGGGGTTTAGGGTTTGGGGTTTAGGGTTTAGGGTTTAGGGTTTAGGGTTCATGGACAGTTTTTGTGGTCGTTTCTTGGGGCTTTAGGAGTCGTTGTTGCATTGGGCTTGCGGCCCTTGGGGTTTATGTGAACTTTGAAATTGACAATCACAGCCACTCTCGGTTTCTTCGGCGCACCCAACAAGGGCTCAAACCCTCCCACATGTAGGACATGCTGTCACGAGCACTGGGTTAAGCCTAAGGCTTAGAACTTGCATGGTCTTGTTTGGCTTCGGGTCTATAGTCTATAGTGATATATACATATATATATATATATACATATATGTATACATATATCTGCTATATGTATATATCCTTTATCAAGCTTCGGCAAGTGTAAACGCTCCAGGATCTTTGGGGTAGATTTTTCTCGCTTGAACCCTACAACCCTAAGAAGCCCCGAAAAGGTACCCTGTAAACCTGAACCTTAAAAACAAAAGCTGCTTGAAGACCTCAGACCTCCGAAGCCCTAGGGACAAATCCCCAATTCTTGAGGGGGGGTTCAAAGCCTACTTGGATAGGGGATAGGATTAGGGGGACCCTTGGGGACCCTCTGAATAAGGTCCCTGTTTAAGAGAGCCAGAAGAGGGTTAAGAAGGGGTTCCCTTTTGAGGGTCCCCCTTATCCTACCTAGGATTGGAGGCTTAAGGTCCTTAGGGTTTAGGGTTGCCAGTGCATCGCGGTGAAAACCTCAAACGAGGTTCGTGGAGCCCTGTTTTAACTGCACATGGGCGGCTATCAAGATTATGATCCCTTTTGGGGTACCCTAAAAATTCGGTGCGGCATTCTAATTAATAGGGATCCAAAAAGGGACAATAATTTTGACAACCGCCCACATGTACATTGTCTGCCGCGTGGCGTGCCGCGGTCCGGGAAGGTGACCTCGACCCCTGTGCCACTCCTGACTTTACTTCAAGTGTTGGGTTTTGGAGTCAAAAGGGGCCTAGAGTTCGGTGTTGAGTGTTTGGGGGCCCTTGGTGTATTCGGCACGCAAGCAGCTTCAGGGGGGCCCTGAGCGCGCTCTTGCCCGGAAATCTTGCGTAGGAAGCTGTCTGCCCTGAAGCTCTGAGCCCTAAGGGGGAGCTGAGGGACCAAGTAACTTGAACGAAGAGAGTGCCTGACGAAAGAATTGAGGGTCTCGGTAAGTTTAAGGTTTGGGGCTCAGGGTGTGAAGTTTGGTATCTTGGGGTTCAAAAATCTGCCTCAGTTGGGTTGAAATTCCCAACACCCTAGGGCCCCCCAAGCCCTAAACCCTAACCCTAAACCAAAAACCCCAAACCCCAAACCCTAAACCCTAAACCCTAAACCCTCTCTCCGTGGCCGGGGTGCCAGCCCACGGACCACACGCTGGTCAGCCAGAGGTCGGTGGTGTCCATGTATTCTCCCTTCCCGTAGTGGAACTCCGCCTCCTTTAAGAGGTCCCTTAGGGTTTAGGGTTTAGGGTTTAGGGTTTAGGGTTTAGGGCTCAGGGCTTAGGGTATCCCGACAGCCACGGTTTAGAGTATACGAGGTCCTTCTACGGTCACCCTAAGGTGGGTTTTAGGGTTCAGGGCTTCGGATTTAGGGTTGAGGGACTCACTGTTGAAAGGCTCTCATGAAGAGCCCCTGAGTTTCAGCAACCAGCATAAGCTCTGTGACACAAGCCTTAAACCCTGTAACCCTAACCCTTTAGGGTTTAGGGTTTAGGGGTTTGGGGTTTGGGGCTTCGGGTATAACCCTGAACCCAAAACCTCAAACCCTGTAACCCCGAGATCGCTGAACCTTAGAACCCTAGAAGCCCAAAAGCCCGAACAGCCCCTAAAACCCCCGAAAGACTTTAAAAAAAAACTACCACGCCCTCTAAAGACCCCAACTTTGGACTCTGGCTTCTCCTCGGCGGATTCCTCTCTCCCCCCCCCCCCCAAATGCCCCCTAAAAACCCTCAGGAAAGCCTCTAAAACCCTAAACCCTGAACCCGAAACTCTAGCCCTAAAACCCTAAACCCTAGACCCTGAACCCTAAACCCTAGCCCTAAACCCTAAACCCTAAACCCTAAACCCTAGCCCTAAACCCTAAACCCTGAACCCTAAACTCTGGCGACTCCTTGGCGTGGTTCGCCAGGTCCGGGTTCCCGATCACCAGCTGAGACTGATGAGCTCCACCGTCTCGGCCGGTCCTGACATCTGAGGGAGGGTTTAGGGTTTAGGGTTTAGGGTTTAGGGTTTAGGGTTTAGGGTTTAGGGTTTAGGGTTTAGGGTTTAGGGTTTAGGGTTTAGGGATTAGGGTTTAGGGTTTAGGGTTTAGGGTTTAGGGTTTAGGGGTTGGGGGTTTGGGGTTTGGGGTTTGGGGTTTGGGGTTAAAAGGTTTGGGGTTTAGGGTGTTACTTACCCTAAACCCCAAACCTGAAGCTTGAACTCTGAACTTTTTAAACCCTTTGCTCAATGCGGCCCAGGCACAGGAAGAAGGAAAACTGCGGGGGGACCTGTGCAGAACTGTGCGGCAATACTAACGGGGCCGAGGCACTGGCTAGACAGCTGACACCCCCAAAACTCTCTGCTCCCAGTCCCCAACATCCGATGTGCGGTGTCTAGTTCAGGGGCTCGGGTTTAGGGTTTAGGGTTTAGGGTTTAGGGTTTAAAGTTTAGGGTTTAGGGTTTAGGGTTTAGGGTTTAGGGGACCTTGCTTGCCTTTAGGCAAGCTCCCCCCAAAGGCCTCCGGATGCTGCTGGAAGAGCGTTGACATGAAGGTGGTACCATGGATGCCCCGCCCATGCGCGTAGTGGTGCGCTAGGCCCAGAATGCCATCCTGGGATGGATGGCCCTTATAAAACCCAATTAGGGTTTAGGGTTTAGGGTTTAGGGCTAATGGGTAGGGGATCAAAAAAAGATTATTTGGGATCAAAAAATAGTTTATTTCTAGGCGGATCAAAAAAAAACTTATTTGGGATCAAAAAATAATTTACTGAAGGCTTCGAAGGCTTCTTGCAAGCGGAACGGAGGCTGTAAACGCTCAGAAATGCAGCAGTTCTGGCCGTTCGCAAGCTCTAAATACCGAAAAAACACAGCATTTTTGCGCATTTCAGAGTTTCCAGAGAGGCTGCAGATATTGTTTGTAGCAGCAGTTCTGCGCTTTCAGAGGCTGGAAATACTGTACACTGCAGCATTTCTGAGTTTCCAGAGGCTGCAAATACGGAAAATAGCAGCATTTCTGCGATTTCAGATGCTGGAAATACTGTAAATAGCAGCATTTCTGAGTTTGCAGAGGCTGCAAATCAATGCTGGCATCTTGGCATTAGAAGTTTCAAAAATGCGTATACTCTGAAGCATGTATATTCTGGCATAGTATTGTGGAAATTCTTGCATAATATTGTATGACATTGTATATTCTTGCATGTTATTGTACGTTGTTGTATATATTGTTGAGTATTATTGTATTGTCTTGTGTTTTCTTATGTTTTGTGTGATATTGCATATTATTGCGAATTATTGAATGTTATTGTATATTTTTCAAATTATTGTATATTGTGCTCTTTTTTTGTAGGTTACTGTATATTATTGTATATTCTTGAATTTTCTTTGTATATTATTGCAGATTACTCTGTATTATAGTATATTATTGTATACTATTGTATATTCTTGTATATTATTGTCTACTATTGTATATCTAGTATTGTATATTATTGTAATCTTTTGTACACTATTTTATATTGTTGTATGTCTTGCTGTACATCTTTTGTATATTTTTGAAAAATATTGTATATATGGGCGTATGTTTTTGTATAGTTTTTGTATATTTTTGTATATTATTGTATATTGTTGTCTATTATTGAATATTATTGTCAATTACTGAAAATTATTGTAAGTTATTCTTTTTTACGTGTATATTGCTGCATATTCTTGTACATACTTGCATATTGTTGTATTTTTCTGTATTATTGTATATTATTGCATCGTGTTGTAATATATTCTTGTATATCATTGTATCTTACTGCGTCTTCATGTTTTTTTGCAAAAAAGTGCTCGCATCAGAAGGATTCATGTGCTTTGAAGCAAGCTTGCCCGGACTAAGAAAACAGCCGGGGGGGCGGGTTGGGGGGGGGGGCGCAGCCCCCCCCCCATTTGCAAACACAACGCTCGCATCATTGGTTTGGAAAGGATACTCATATGCTTTGAAGCAAGCTTGCCCGGCTTTAAGAAACAGCGGGGGGTTTGAAGGGGGGGCGCAGACCCCCCCCCATTTGCAAACACAATGCTCGCATCATGGGTTTGGAAGGGATTCATACGAGTGGAAGAAGCTTGCCCGGCGCCAAACAAACAAGAAATATGTATTGTGTATTATCAATTCTATATCAAATAGCAGTAAATATATACATATATGCTTTGCTATTTCGATTTTGTTATATTTTTATGATACAAAGGTATACTCTACGATACTGTGTTCTATTCTACTCTATGCCACTCTAAATATCTTGTTATACTTTGTTTTAATATATACATATATATATATATTAACATATGATGTTATGTTATGTTTTCCTACATATCCTTTCCTGTCCTTTCCTTTCCTTTCCTTTCCTTCCTTGCTTCCTTGCTTCCTTGCTTCCTTGCTTCCTTGCTTCCTTGCTTCCTTGCTTCCTTGCTTCCTTCCTTCCTTCCTGCCTTCCTTCCTTCCTTCCTTCCTTCCGTCCTTCCGCCCTTCCTTCCCTCCCTCCCTCCTTTTAGCCCTCCCTCCCTCCCCTTCCCTCTCTCCGTCGGAAGAACAGAATAAATTATTTCTTGATCCTAAATAAATTATTTTTTGATCCTAAATAAATTTTCTTGATCCTAAATAAATTTTTTTGATCCGCATCCCGTTTAGGGCTTAGCGGTTTAGGGTTTGGATCCTCTTAAGCCCCCAAAAAGGGGAAATACAAAACGTCCCAAGGGCCTACCAGGCATCCGACTTCATGTGCGTGTCGGACTCCATGTTATCTACCTTCGCAGTTCTCTAGGGGCCGCGAACTTCGCATAACTGCAGGTAAGCCTTGTCAATGAGGGTACCCTCTATAATTCATCCGGAAACTTCGCGTAATAGCGGGTGGCGATACATAAGCGGGCCCAGCATTATGCAGCCTTTACTATAGAAGGTACCCCTGAAGCCTAAACCCTAAACCCTAAACCCTAAACCCTAAAACCCTAAACCCTAAACCCTAAACCTACAAACCCTAAAGCCTAAAATGGGACCATGCTTTTAGAGAACCGGCCTGGATCACGATCTGCCTCTCCACCTCAAGGGCCCCGATCTTGACAGTGTCGTAGAAGGAGCCTCAGGGACCAAATGAACACTGACAGGGTTTAGGGTTTAGGGTTTAGGGTTTAGGGTTTAGGGTTTAGGGTTTAGGGTTTAGGGTTTAGGGTTTAGGGTTTAGGGTTTAGGGTTTAGGGTCTAGACTCTAGGGTCTAGGGTTTAGGGTCCTATGCCTTAATGGGGATTATAAACTATGCTAGTATAGGGTCTACGATGCCAACTTTAGGGTTCTGGTCATAGGTTGCCTTACTGGGGACAAATTATAGTAGGCCAGGGTATATGATCCAACTTTCAGGGTCCCTAAACCCTAAACCCTAAACCCTAAACCCTAAACCCTAAACCCTGAACCCTGAACCCTGAACCCTGAACCCTAAACCCTAAACCCTAAACCCTAAACCCTAAACCCTAAACCCGTATCGAAGGCGCCCCCGTTGGCCACCGTGCCGTCGCCGTAGTGAAAGTTGACCCGGGTGCCAACCTGCTGTGCCCGGCACGACATGCCGATGTCGAAGCGGAGGGTGCCAGCCTAGCACGCAGAAGCAGATCTTAATATGGGTTTAGGGTTTAGGGTTTGGGGTTTAGGGTTTAGGGTTTAGGGTTTAGGGTTTAGGGTTTAGGGTTTAGGGTTTAGGGTTTTTAGTTTAGAGTTTAGGGTTTAGAAAATCCTAAACCCTAAACCTTAAACTCTAAACCCTAAACTCTAAACTAAAAACCCTAAACCCTAAACCCTAAACCCTAAACCCCAAACCCTAAGCCCTAAACCCCAAACCCTAAACCTAAACCCTAAACCCCAAACCCTAAACCCTAAACCCCAAACCCTAAACCCTAAACCCCAAACCCCAAACCCTCAAAACCTTGTCCGCCTTGCACCTTGTGCAGTTCACGGCGGGCACCCATAGGTCCGAACTCCCAGTGTCCGGCACCACCTGCAAAAGCATCCGAAACCCTCTGACTAGGGTTTAGGGTTTAGGGTTTAGGGTTTAGGGTTTAGGGTTTAGGGTTTAGGGTTTAGGGTTTAGGGACTTCGGGTTCTAGCCTCTCCTGGGCTTTAAGGCTGCTGCTTCGGGCTGATATGGCATTGCAACTAGGTAGTTGCGCTTTCTTCTTCGGCTTTATTCGGATTTCTAGGGCTTATAGGGAACCCAACACACCCGAAACCCTAAACCCTGGGTATAGCCCAGAACTCCAAAATTGCGCCCTTGTGGAGGCCGGTGACCCGCCTGGAATCTCTGCGGCGGCTTGCCTGGGCAGTCCCCGCCCACCTCGATGTCCACGTGGTACCTATAAGATGCTCTCGGTTTGGGGTTTAGGGTTTAGGGCTTTTGGGGTTTAGGGGTTTTTGGGGTTTAGGGTTTTTGGGGTTTAGGGTTTAGGGTTAGGGGTTGGGGGCTCAGGGAGGCTTCAATCTACAGCCGAACAAGGCAAGCGCCCCAATGCCCGGACCGCTCGCGAAGCCCACGGCAGTCGAGGCGCTGGACGTTGTCGTAGTTGCCCAAGTGGTTTGGGTACCTGGAAACCCTAAACCCTAAACCCTAAACCCTAAACCCTAAACCCTAAACCCTAAACCCTAAACCCCTAAACCCTAAACCCTAGTGCTCTGAAGCCCACCACCGTAGGGAGGCTGCTTTCTATGCATCCGCACAGGAATTGTTCAGAAACGAAGGCCTAGCTTTTTAGACCCCGAAAATACTAGAACCACCTTGACAGAACCCCCCCCCCCCCCCCCCCTCTGATTTGCGCAGTTTTTTTCGAAACCTCCATCACTTGGAGCATGTTCAATTTCAAAGTCCCTCAGTCACCCGCCCAGGTGCGAGTCGGCGGGCGTCTTCAGCCGCCGACCCAGCAGTGGCCCCGGGATTGAGACTGGCCTCAACGGCCTTGGTGGATCCAATATTACAAGTCGAAACCCTAAACCCTAAACAGTAAATCCTCAACCCTAAACCCCAAACCCCTACAGGGTTTAGGGTTCTTTTAGGTTATAGGTTTGAGGAATGAATCCCAAGTCCTTCAGGGCGGAGGTAAGGTAGACGGGGCGAGGTATGGAGCAGCTAAGAACCTCTCACCATGCCCCTCGACTCATCCCCACGCCCGCGGCCAAGAATGCAATAATTTAGGGCTTCAAGGGACTATAGGGGTGTAGGGTATAGTATAGTTTTGTTTTTGTTGGGGGGGGGGGTGGTTTAGGGAATGTAATAATTTGGGGTTTCTAGGGTCTATAGGGGTGGAGGGTAGAGTTTTGTTTTTTTGGGGGGGCCGGGGTGGGGGGGTGTTAGGGTCTAGTTTGCAACCTGGAGGCAGGACAATCCTCCCCGTAGGCGCCTCCTCTGCCAAAGCCCTCAACGTCCAAAAGGCGAGGAGAAGGCGCAGCGGAAGGAAGAGGAGGAGGGAAACAGCCATTGCCGGGAGGCCAAACTCTAACTGAACAAACAGATTCTAACATCTGCCCGTCTGTCTATGTGCCGCAGAAGGTCACAAGGTCTAAGCACCTACACGCGTTGCAGGGTTGAGGGTTTGGGTGGGCTGAGGGCTCGGAAGGCCCAGGGTTGAGGCTCGTTGCAGGGCTGAGCCTCGTTTGATTGCTTAAACGGCCTAAAGGTTGGTCTTGCCTCAAGTCTACAAATCATGAAGCTTAGCGGGGTGAGGATCATAACTCTAATGAGGGCCTAGGGTCTTGCGTAGGCTTCGGGTTTCGGGTTTCGGGTTTCGGGTTTCGGGTTTCGGGTTTCGGGTTTCGGGTTTCGGGTTTCAAGTTTAGGGTTTAGGGTTTCGTTCATTCACCATGGACGTTGCGTTGGCCCACGTGCGCGGAGGACGTGTCGCCCTGATTGGCGAGGAGCCGCGCAGCTCCGGGCGAGTCATGGCATGAGATCACCCAGAGAGGGTTTAGGGTTTAGGGTTTAGGGTTTAGGGTTTAGGGTTTAGGGTTTAGGGTTTAGGGTTTAGGGTTTAGCCTGATTCCTACTAATTGCATAAGAACCTCCCCAAAAAAGAACTAGAATCTCAAGGAACAGCTGTTTTGCAAGGGTACCCAGTTCAAAGTACAGCTACTATTTGCTTAAGAACCTCCCCCCAAAAAGAATTATGATCCCTATATTGCCCTAGTACGGAGAAAGCCTTGATTTTTGGGGTGGTTCTTAAGCGATAACAGATTATGCGCGCGGATTCTTGACTTGAAGCTATATGGCCAGAGCATGCTTCTTTGGGAACAAAGAGTTGACTTAGCCAGCAAGATTCAAGAAAAGAATCCTGGCTTCTGGAGCATTCTGACCGCACAGGGCCCCTAAAACCCTAAACCCAAAAACCTAAACCTCAAACACTGTAATGTTGGACCCTCTTTGATGTGGGCCCCCCCCCCCCCTCCCCCTGAACAGTCGAGGCTGGATTTGTCCCTGTTTAGACGCTCCCGGAGGTTTACATGATTTTAATAGGGAGGAGTGTAGATAAGTCTAAAAGGGGCAGCGATGCCCGGCTATCTTTTTAAAGGAGCGCCGCCTGGAATTTTCTTACGGCGCCCGGACGATTTGCATGTAAAGAGGGACCCCCAAACAGTCAGGGTGTCCTGAAAAAAATCGGCGAAATTGTCTTGAAAGAGGAGGCCCCTACTAAACAGGGTCCAAGATTAATCCCCAGAGTCCCAAAAAGATTTCACTTCCCATTCGTCCAACGCTTAGAGGGTTCGCACCTCAACCCTAAACCCTAGGGAGGAGAGTGGGCTAAACTAAACCCAAGAGGCAGCTTGGTACGCCGTCCATGAAGACCTGAAGCTTGCGCCTCAGACGACGTTTGGAGGCTGGGAACCGTGTATAAAAACTCTCAACCCGAAACCCTAAGCCCTAAACCCTAAACCCGAAGCCCTGTTTTAGAGTTGAGGGTTAAGCACACTACGGTCCCTCTTCGTGGGTCCTTCTCCAAACACAGCCCATGTATGTTTAGGACCACTATGGATGCAGGGAGTCTTACGAAGTGCCTTGCAACGCATGGTATTGCGCGCATGCTTGCAAGCAGAAAGCGACCGAATGGGGTTCTGCAGGAGGGGTTGGGGCATGTCGGCCGTTGATGGTAAACCCTAAATGGCCTTGACGTCTGAAGTATAACGGGGGTTGAAATAATTAATAAAGGAAAAGCTGCCCCTCCATCCAATCGGCTGCAAGCAGGGCGCCCGGTGGAAGCGAGCGTCTCCGGAACGAGAAAGATGGCCGGGAGCCGGTCGCCGTCGTTGCCTGCTTGCGTGCACTGTAGGAGGAACGCAATCAGTTCCGATCCAAGAACTTGACAGCCAATAAACTCAAGAAAACTCATATCAATATTTGGGCTTGGGGTTTATGAGAGCGGCCCTCCGATGTAGGAAGTTGCAGCTCAGACTCGCTACGCAACGAGCGATCACTCAAGCTGACTCAAGCTATGCTTTCCTTGCTGGCGGTACAGAAACCCCCGCCTCACAAACCCCAAGCCCGAACCTAATTTGTGCAACCCCCCGGGTTTAGGGTCCGGGGTTTAGGGTTTGGGGTTTAGGGCCCCCCCCCAAAACCCGTCAAGCCCTAGACCCTGAAACCTACCTTAGCTGAATTTCCATGCTCTTGAAACCCCAATTCCACCAAGAACCCTAAACCGCGATCTATAATATTAGCTAGGGTTTCTAAAACTTAGTAAAGGATTACCTAAAGATTACCTAGAGATTGCCTAAAGATTACCTAAAGATTACCTAAAGATTCCCTAAAGATTGCCTAAAGATTACCTAAAGATACGGATGAGTGGCAGCAGCCGTTCCCTGTCGCGGAGAAGTGGAGGATGCTTAGGTAGTCGCTCCTGGCAGGCCAGGGGTCCCAGAGGGTTTAGGATTTAAAGTTTAGGGTTTAGGGTTTAGGGTTTAGGGTTTAGGGTTTAGGGCTTCGGCTTGTAGGGTTTGGGGCTTGAACTCGGGGTTGAGATGAGAGCTTCGGACCATGAAATTCTGGGATCGAGCCTGGGAGCCTTGCAAGAGTGCTTCCAGCATGGACTACCGAAACCGCGCACACCATACAGTCAGAGGCTCCTCAAGATCGAAATTCTACAATATGCCTTGGGATGTTCCCCCTATGCTAACCGTCCTGAGAAGGGAATACAGTACCCCCGATTAGAAATCCCTACCTAGGACTGTGAGCATAACGGGGAACATCCCAAAACATACCATGCTCCACAGAGTTCCAGATATTTCTCTTAAGACACTGGTGGTGTAAGTGTAAATGGGGGGCCTAATACAGGCGCCTTCATCATTAGTCCGACCCCCATATGAAGCTGAAAAAGGGGGGGGGGGGGGGTTCTCCAGGGTCCGATGCTGCGAGTGCCGCACTAAACCCCCCAAAATCAGGCCGTGGCAGCCCGGCCGGCTCCAGCACGGCAAGCTCCAACGACAGCGTGAACTCTGGGGTCATTCGCACCTGCACGTTTACTCAGACTCTCTACTCCTCTTAGAACCAGAATAAAAAGGGTTTAGCGTTTAGGGCTTAGGGTTTCGGGTTTAGGGATGCTTCTTGTAATATCCCTTGGCTTATACTCCCTTAGAACCATGATAAAATTGACATGTTTCATATCCCCTTGAGGTTTTATATGGACAAAAATGAAAAAGAAGTCCGATGGGAGCTATAGTGCTTGGTAGCCCAGCAACCATATATGGGGGTCTACGAAAACCAATATAGATCCCCAAAAACAAAGAATCAGGACCCCAATAATCGCAATTTCGGAAACCTGCTAACCCCTAAACCCTAAACCCTATGAGGGCGCCCCCTTTTCTTGGGATGGCTACTTTATCAGGGAACCCTTGAACTAAGAAAGCGGAAAAGGGTTTAGGGTTTAGGGTTTAGGGCTTAGGGCTTAGGGTTTAGGGTTTAGGGTTTAGAGATAGGGTTTAGGGGGGTACCAGTGGGCTGCCAAGTTTACGGATTTATAGATACTTGGAGCTCGCGGCTTTTCAGGGCTTCAGCAAACGGCTTGAGGGTGTAGGGTTACTTATCCTGGATGCTTTCTACCCCGAGCTCCTTCCCTCATCTCCCTCTGTATTTGCTGAATTTTCCTCGTATGACTTCCTTCGTTTTCCTCATGCGAGGTTTCCCTTCTCTAAGATCATTCTTGCTCGCAGAATTCTTCCTCTGTGTGTGTTTCAGGTCAGGCAAGCGAGATATTGAGGGTTTTGAACCTTCCCGGCCGCCTGATTGCTAAGGAGGTGGCCCTGCGAGACCTCGAAGGAGTCGAACCTCGCCAGTGCGCACATTTATTGGGGTAAGGACCCGTGTTATCATCTGCTGGCTACAGAGAAGAGACCCTAAACCCTAAAGCCTAAACTCTAAACCCTGTCAGATAGCCAAGTTGGGAAGTCCTAAAGCCCCTAAACCCGACATGGTTAGAGGGGTTCGTTCCAAGTGGCAGTCTGCCTTTCAAGCCGAGACCAGAGAAGAGATTCGGCCTTTTCGGTGAACGGGGAGAGACCCTGTGCACCCCAAACCCCCATACATATGTAAACTAAACCCTCAAACCTACATACTGATAAACCCCACAGCCTAAACTTCTGAACCCTCAACTACACGCCCTAACCCTAAACCCTAAACCCTAAACCCCAAACCCTAACCCCTAAACCCTAAACCCTAAACCCTAAACCCTAAACCGCCAACCCTAAGAAAGATGAAGAGCTGAGCTCACGGGCCCCCAGAGACGGATTTGCACGTACTGCTGCCAGCCCTGGCGGCCGCAGAGAAGGTCTGCAGTGGCTCCTCAGTAAGTTTGGGGCTTAGGGTTTAGGGTTTGGGGTTTAGGGTTTGGGGTTTGGGGTTTGGGGTTTAGGGTTTAGGGTTTAGGGTTTGGGGTTTGGGGTTTAGGGTTTAAAGGTTTAGGGTTTAGGGCTTGGGGCTTGGGGTCTGGGGTTTGGGGTTTGGGGTTTAGGGTTTGGGGTTTGGGGTTTGGGGTTTAGTGGCGCTGGTGATGCTTTAGGACTTAGGGTTGATAGGCTGCGAGAGGAGCGCGGGGGCTTTTTTACGTGCCCTGCATACGGAACCCAACACCTGCGACCGCAAGGTAAACCCTGACTCATCTACGATCCCTATTTGGGTGGCTGTCAAAATTGTAATCCCTTTTGGGGTACCGTAAATATTAGGTGCTGTATTCTAACAGGGATCCAAAAAGGGACTATAATTTAAGTGACAACCACCCATATCCTAAGCCCGAAACCCTAAACTCTCCCCGAAAGGGGCGGGTCCAAGGAGCGAAAGCCGCTCCGGCACTGCAGCGGACACATCTGGGCCAGGAGTCCGTTTAGGGTTTAGGGTTAAGGGTAGTTTAGAGTCTAGGGTTTAGGGTTTAGGGTTTAGGGTTAGGGCTGGGTGGTGGGTCCAGGGGCTCTGAGTTGAAGGGGCACTGGAGCTCTGGGGTTTGGCCTTTCTGGGGCTTATCGGGCTTCGTAAAGGAGCGGGATCTTCAACTCTTCAACGCGAGTCGCGGCGTTTGTGAAGGAGTTGCTAAGTCGGATCTTCAATGTGGTTTGAAGGTTGCGCAGTGGGGTTCCGAATGTAGCTGGGCCACGGCTACGCACACTCTGGCCACGCTGGCCACATGGAACTCGGCCAAAGTGACCCATGTAACCAAACTTCGAGCCTTACAAAGCCGAGATCATGTGATGCCGCTCGTTTTTGGGGATGCTTCTAGGCCTCGAAACCGTGAACCCGAAGCCCTAAACCCGAAACCCTAAACCCCCAAATCCTGAACATATCCCAGCCTTCCCATAGCGAAGCCCGCTGCAAGCGCTGAGGCTTCCTGGCAGCGAGTTGGCGATGCTGCCTGGGCAGGAGAAGGGCTTAGGGTTTGAACAGGGTCTTGGGGTTGGGGTTTAGAGTTTAGAGTTTAGGCTTTAGGGTTTAGGGCTTAGGGTCTAGGGTTTAGGGTTTAGGGTTTGGGGTTTGGGGTTTGGGGTTTGGGGTTTGGGGTTTGGGGTTTGGGGTTTGGGGTTTGGGGTTTGGGGTTTGGGGTTTGGGGTTTGGGGTTTGTGGTTTGGGGTTTGGGGTTTGGGGTTTGGGGTTTGGGGTTTGGGGTTTGGGGTTTGGGGTTTGGGGTTTGGGGTTTGGGGTTTAGGGTTTGGGCTTTAGGTTTTACGGCTCAGGGTGTAGGGTTTGGGCTTGCAGGGTGGGTTTCTCCTGCTTGGGGTGTTTCGTGGAAGTGGACAGGTTTTGGGGCTCCAGGGCTCCAGGGCCCTCTACGGGGTCACTGGATGCCAGCTTTAGTATCCAGACTTCTATTCCGCCACTTGGAGTGGAACGTCAAGGGCCCGAGACCACAAAAGATAAATCCCCAAAAAGCCCTAAAACCCTTAAGCCCTTGAAGCCCCCAAAAAAACCCAAGTTTCGGGGCCTGTGCAGGCTTAGGCCGGCACCTACCGTGCCGCAGGTCCGGCCGCAACCTGAGATCCCAGCTGAACTTATCTGAACTTCGAGGGTTTTAGGGGTACAGGGGGGGGGGGGGGTTGGGGCAAGGGGGGGGGTTATTGGGGGGGGCTTAGGAGCTATAGACCCTAGCGGGTTTCGGGCAACAAACATCCGAAGCTCGGAATGTGCTCGTCTCGTTGGTGCAGCTGTGTTCTTGATCTTCTGGATCTCTTGTTAGTAGCCATTGCCTCCTTATTTGCAGGTGCAAGGACTGGCTTAGGGCTTACTGGGTTTCAAACTTCCGGGTGTACGGTTTCCCTAAACCCTAAACCCTAAACCCCAAAACCCTCAAGACGAAATAAATAGAAATTGCATGTGTTCTCATTTTGAATTTCCAAGTTATTTGTCTAAACAGCTGACAAGCTGAGTTTAAGTAGTCAAGTCACTTCAAGTCACTTCAATTCAAAACCACCGCAAAGCCAGGCTGGCTGAAAGCCCCTTTACCAATGCCTGCGTCTGCGAGCAAAAAACAAAAGGAAGGGGCTTCGCATGATGAGTATCTGCGAGCAAAAAGGGAGGGAAGGGCTTCGTGCATGAGTTGCATGGAACCTTGAGCCAAGGAGCATGTAACGAGGGAGGGGTTATGAGCGCACGGACAAAAATCACAGAACAAATCCCACATATACAATGGTCCCAGCGACGACCGCAAGCCCGTAAAACAAACGTCTGACGACAAAACGTCACGGAACAAATCGTACATATACTATGGCCCCAGCGACTCGCGACGACCAGACTCCCACAAAGCAAACATCACGGAACAAATCGTGCATATATCATGGTCCCAGCGACGACAAAACGTCACGGAACAAATCGTACGTATACTATGTCCCAGTCCCAGCGACGACCAGAATCCCACAAAGCAGCTTCTGCCTCTATGGACTCTTGGAGCTCACAGACGGCGCTAGAGAAGGCGGACTCTGAGGGCTCACCGGCTAGAGAAGACTGTGGCTCTACGGACTCTGAGGGCTCACCGGCTCTAGAGAAGACTCTGGAGCTACGGATTCTGGGGGCTCACAGACGGCTCTAGACTCAGAGACGGCTCTGGCAAAGAGTCGCTCATTTCTTACGCGCCACTTTGCGAACCTTTCCAGAAGACTTCCGTATTATTAGTGCGGGACGCTTGTGTACAGTTCCTGGGCGAACTTCTATTCCAGGACGTCTATTCAAGGGCTCTTCATGCTACAGCGGTCGTAACAGCACCCAGCTTCACTCGACTCGCGTGCTCCCACCCCTGAGATTGCGCCCATCGCCATGACCACCCAAAGGCAACTTTCTAAACCCCAAATCGACGTGCAAATCCAGAGATGTGTCTGGAAGGGCTTCAATAGCAACTGCATCAGAACGTCAATCCTCTAGAAATACTGCCTCCTCACATCAACAACCATCTCCAGAGGGTCAACCGCGTCCTAGCAACAGGCAAAACAATTTATTCAATCTCGCGCAACACAAAAAAAGACGTGACTCCTGCAGTACAGCAAGTCTCAGTCGCTGACGAAGTTTGCTGGCAAGGCCCAGGTTGTCTTTCGTTGCTGAGCGCACGGGAAAAGTCCTCAAGAAGGTGAGCAAGCAAGTCCAGATAGGCGAGAATGTCACGACACCCATCCTCGACGGTTCTTGTTGTCCATTTCTCTGGCTCGCCAAATCGGCGACACAGGTGCTGAAAGAGTAGGCCCGACAGCTCATCCATCAAGACAGTTGTGTTCCTCGAGTGCACTGGAGGGCGGTTCTCGTACACCAAAACATGTTCGTGCGCAAACACCAAGCTGCTGCAGTAAGGCCTCGGCTTGGACCGTCGAGCTGCTTCAGCACCGCCCGTCCGCATGAACTCGCGCTGCCTGGCAAACGCCAATGGAGCATGCGCACGGCACCTCAGGCCAGCACTGATGAGGCACTCATCCACCTGCTCTGTGAACAGTGAGAGCTTTCTCAATATTCAATTTCTAGCAAGATGCTAAGTCTTTGAGCGTGTCAAAGGTGTTCTTGGGAAAGTCGAGCACAACCATGTTCCGCTTGATCACGCTCGTCGAGCATACGGCGGCGCCAGAAATATGACGCTGTTGCTGTAGCACCTAGGCTTCGAACGCTGAACGTCTTTGGTGCGTCCATCGCCTGTTATCAGACAACAGCCACAATGCTAAAAATCACCTTATCGCGGGCATATCTTACCAATACGTTGCGTTGAACACTGTCCAAATATGACGCTGTCGGGAAACACGATGTGCTAGGCTTGCGAACACCAGAGCCACACGGAGCTGCAACCGGAAGGCATCCTCATCTTGAACTCCTGCAAAATGCGCTATCTGCTATATGTCCTCACTGGATATGCATGAAGGCACACACGCATACGCTTGCACTGACGTAATTCGGCGGTCTGTATTCTGAAGTTGTTGCAATTTGATACTAGTCCAAGTTGAAAACCCCCCGTAGGCGTGCCACTCCGCACACATCCAACGTTCAAGGATACTTCCATTGCTTCCGCACGCATTATGCATGCAACGGAGACAGATAGGACCTGCCACCAAGCACACAGGGTACCCAAGCAACAATACGCGCGACAGAGTAGGCAACCTGTACCGAGTCGGATACAGTGCGCCGATGTGCTTTATGGAACTGCGAACCCTGAACAATCACTTCACAGATAACGGGTCCTGACAGCAGCGCGCGCAGCACAGGTGCAGCTGCTCTCTCGGCAAGCTTGCAGGCCAGCCCGCGCAGTGGAGTCGTGTCTGCTTTCATCGCCGAGGCGACGTAGGAGCTGCCTTGCACCGAAGTAAGGCTCGAGCACAAGAAACACAGGGATAGCGACACTCATCCACTGATTGATGCTCCGGCCCTTGTTTGGGGCACCTGCCTGCGAACATGCACTAAGCCAGGACAGTGATGGTGGTCCTTTTGTGGTAGCGACGCGTGACACAAGACGACGATCAGAATGGAATGATATCGTTGAGTTACACAGTCGCCGTCCCATGCAGTCAATCACAAGCCACTTTCAAAGACGTCACACAATCTGCAAATATGCTGGAGAAGCGAACTCCGACATCCTGTTATACCGTCTAGCCTCGTTAGGCCAGGTCAATAGTATGAGGCCTACCACCCCAAACAAAATTTCAATGATTACGTTTTGCCAAGTGATGGCATGCTCTTATTTATTAGAGACTGACACACACACACACACACACACACACACACACACACACACACACACACACACACACACACACACACACACACACACACACGCGTGTGCCCACGGAGTGTGTCCAGGCAGATATATTGCAGTAGATCGGAGATACGCAATGACCGGTCCTAACACTGCTGCCGTGACGCATCGGCCCGTACCGAGCTCACTATCCCAGGCCGTCTCTGTCCCCGTGACGTCTGTCAGCGCCTCTGTCTCCAAGTCCTTGAAGTTGTAATAGGCCTACCTGGAAATCGTTGCAACCCCCAAATTCGGAATTCCATGGAAAACGTCGAAATGAATTTCAAAATAATTTCGAAAATTTTCCAAAGATTATTATGAGAATTTCACTTGGAATTATCAAATATTAAATTTCAATTTCATCCAAAATAGTTCTAAAAACTATATATTCTCTAAAAAAATGTTCAAATAAATTCTGAGGTATCCAAAGATTCCTTGTATCATTTCTAAAAACTTCATGAATAATTCAATTGGAATTCTCAAAATTTTTTAAATTCTATCCATATTTTTGGGGTTTCCAAAAAATATTAGATATTCTATTGATAACCTCCAATCAATGTCAAAAAAATTGGCGAATATTCCAGAACTATTCGAATTATTGTAAATACAAAATTTGTATGAGGACTGTAATTAGAATCATTTAAGAGATGTCCATAGATTCCTTGGATCATTATCAAACCAAGATTTCATGTTGGTTTCCAGATAATATTCGATATTCCATTTGAATATCAATGTCGTCGTCCAATTCCCTGCCCCGCCGCTCCACTCTCCACCACCCTCCTTGTCTACCCCCCCCCCCCACACCGACCCCTAAAGAATATCTAAAAACAAACGTTTCGCTCAAAACTTTCGCACAAAACGTTTCGCTCAAAACTTTCGCACCAAACGGTTCGCTCAAAACGTTTCGCTCAAAACGTTATTGGGACCGAAACCCTATACAATTTCTATAAACCCTAAGCCCTAAACCCTAAACCCTTATAAACCCTAAACCCTAAACCCTAAACCCTAAGCCCTAAGCCCTAAGCCCTAAGCCCTAAGCCCTAAACCCTAAACCCTAAACCCTAAACCCCAACAGGATCCCAGAAAACGTCCGAGGCATTCGCTGAATGTGGGCGGCGAGAGGATGCCCTCCAGGCAGGCGAGCGCCTCTTCGCTGGCCCTCGGCAGGGTTTAGGGTTTAGGGTTTAGGGTTTAGGGCTTAGGGCTTAGGGTTTAGGGTTTAGGGTTTAGGGTCTAGGGTCTAGGGGTTAGGGTTTAGGGTTTAGGGTTTAGGGTTTAGGGTTTAGGGTTTAGGGTTTAGGGTTTAGGGTTTAGGGTTAGGGTCTGGGCTTTAAGGTTTAGAGTTCAGGGTTCAGGGTGGAGATCTATGGGGGTTGGAGCCTTCGGGTGGGATAGGTGTTCATGAAGACTGGCAGGCGATTCACGAAACAACTTTGCGAGGAACATCCGAAACGCTGAGGTGACCAGGTACAAGGGACTAAAGGAGGGACCCTTATAAGGGGTAGTTAGGGAGTATTTGGGTGCTACTTAGGCATATAGGGATAATTTAAGGCATATATTTGTACATATATATATATATATATTGGGAGTACATAGGGGAATACGAATGAGTGGCCCTTCTAGGGGGTCCCTCCTTCTAATTCACCTGTAACAGGGACAGGCCTCAACCATCCCTAAACCCTAAACCCTACAATCCCTACTCCCTAAGCCCTACAAACCTAAAACCCAAACTCCTTCCTAACCAGGTTCTACCTACTTCACCATGCAATGGACGATTTGCTCCTCGACCTGGTCAGTATACGCGAGATGTATACGGCACACAATGAAATAAAATATGGAATAGAATACTATCATAAATTATAGTACAATATATTTAATTTAACATAACATAATGTAATATATGCAATGTCTCTATATGTATATATGCTAACCTTTGTGGCAGCAAGGTTTGGGGTTTGCGGCTTAGGACTTGGGGGAACACTAAACCCTAAACCCTAAACCCTAAACCCTAAACCCTAAACCCTAAACCCTAAACCCTAAACCCTAACAAAATCGAGGCCGTCGCTGGAGGCCCTCGAGGCACGCAGGCGTGCACGTACCGCCACCTCGGGCTGCTTCGCTGCGTAGTAGGGTTTGGAGTTTAGGGTTTCTTGTTGCTTATAGGTCCATTCCATGGTCACTACGGATTAATGCGGAAATCTGCCACGTCGGGAAATCTCCACTGCCAACCCTCTCACCCCCTCACACCCTAAAACCTTTGTTTAAACCTCAAAGCTGTTAATACTAAACCCTAAACCCTAAAAACCCTACACAAAGCCCTAAACCCTGAATCCCTAGTCCCCCAAACCCCTAAAACCCTACAGAAAGCCGCAAAACCCTTACACCCTGCAAGCCCTAAACCTTCTTCCCGAAGCCATGAAACCCTACATCCCTACTCAACCTACTCAACTTACTCAACCCTAAACCCTAAACCCTAAACCCTAATTGTATCCCTACACCCCTCGTGCCCTACCCGCACAAGAGGCCGCGGCTCTGCACTGAGTCCCCTTCAATGCAGCTGGGTATGGCCTGCCAACTTAAGGTTTGGGGGTTTAGGGTTTGAGGGGTTGAGGGTTTAGGGTTGAGGGTTTTGGGGTTTAGGATTGAGGAGTTTTGATGAGCTGATGAGTTGAGGAGTTCTGATGAGTTGAGGAGGTGAGTTGACATACAGTGGGCGCACCCTAAACCCTACAGCGGGTTCACCAAGCTTTGAGTTTGGGGGTCTGGTTTGTAGGGTCTCGGGGTCTTGCAAAGGGCACGTGGAAGCGCTCCTGTGTGGGTCAGTCCGTTAATCGGGGCCTCTCTGCCGGTTTAGGGTTTAGGGGTCAGCGTATTATTTAGAAACCCTAAACCCTAAACCCTCAACCCTAAACCCCTATAGGGAACATATTTTGCTTAGTCCTCCCCTCCTTCCCTCTCCCTCTCCCCACCTAACCTGGTCCACGGCGCTCGGCGCAGCGCACTTTTGAGCGCAATGCACCTGCGCAGGGGTCGAGGTTCTTGGGTTTAGGTTTTAGAGTTTTACGGCTTGAGGTTTTAGGGTTTAGGGTTTTAGGGTTTTAGAGTTGTAGGGTTTTAGGGTTTTAGGGTTTTAGGGATTTAGGGATTTAGGGTTTTAGGGTTTTAGGGTTTTAGGGTTTTAGGGTTTTAGGGTTTGGGGTTTAGGGTCAAGGCATTGGGATTGCAGGAGGGTTGAAAGACTTGGAATCCCCGTGCTATCAGCCGGGTTCGGGCTACACTTGAGGCCCTAGGCCCTAAACCCCTAAACCCCTAAACCCCTAAACCCCTAAACCCCTAAACCCCTAAACCCCTAAACCCCTAAACCCCTAAACCCCTAAACCCCTAAACCCCTAAACCTCTAAACCCCTAAACCCCTAAACCCCTAAACCCCTAAACCCCTAAACCCCTAAACCCCTAAACCCCTAAACCCCTAAACCCCTAAACCCCTAAACCCCGAACCCTATAAACCCTAATTCCAAGCCCTATGAGGACCCTCAACCCTAAACCCGAAACCCTAAACCCGAAGCTCTAAACCCTAAACTCTAAACCCTAAAACCCTAAACCCTCCAACCCTTAACCCGAAACCCTCAACCCTCAAAGCCAGCTCAAGAGGGCGCCCTACTCCCGCCTCGGACCATGTCCCATCTGAGCAAACCGCCTGAAGAGGCTTTAGGGGGTTTTTGAGGGTTTGTAGGGTGTTGAGGGTTTGGGATTTAGGGTTTAGGGGTTTAGGGGTTTGGGATTTAGGGTTTAGGGGTTCAGGGCTTAGGGTTTGTAGGGTGTTCAGGGTTTGGGGTTTAGGGTTTCAACCTAAAGCCCCACTGCGGGTCACCCTAGACCCTGAACACTCAATCACCAGGCCCCCTCAACCCTAAACCCTAAACCCTAAAACCCTAAACCCTAAACCCTAAAACCCTCAACCCTCAACCCTCAAACCCTAAACCCTCAAACCCAAATCCTCAACCCTAAAAACCCTAAACCCTAAAACCCTCAAGCCTAAACCCTAAACCCTAAACCACCCTCAACCCTAAACCCTCAACCTGATGCCCCCCTTCTTGGCGTCCGGGCCGTGGAAAGCCCCGGAGGTGGTGAGAAGCCGTCAGCACCTGGCGCTCCAAGTGTTGAAGGGGCTTTAAGGGGCTTTCAAGTGTCTTTAAGGGGGTTTAGGGTTTAGGGTTTCGGGTTTAGGGTTTGGGGTTTAATTTTAGGGGTCCAAGGGTGTTTAAGGGGCTTTAAGGGGTGTCTACGGGTTTTTTCAGGTGGGTTAAGGGTTTTTTTGGGTGGTTTTAAGGGTTTTTTAAAGGGGGGTTTGGGGTTTTAAGGGGGTTTTAGGGTTTAGGGTGGTTTTGAGGGCTTTGGAGGGCTCCAAGAGGTCATAAAGGGCTTTTGGGGCTTCGGGGCTTCTTGTATTCCTGTAGGCTGGGTTGAAGGGTTTAGGGGTTTAGGGTTTAGGGCTCCGGCTTCGAACCTGGGTGAGCTCCCAACACCGGGGGCCTACCCCGTGACGGCTTTAGGGTTTAGGTTTTAGGGTTTTGTAGGGTTTAGGGCCCCCCACCCCTCTAAAACCTGAGAAACACAAAGCCCCTAACCCGAAAATTGCCCAAGCCGCCCCTGGTCCTTTTTGCGGCTCCTCAATAGGACTATGCTGTGAATAAAGAGCGGACCAATTCCTCTAAAACCCTAGAACCCCAAATCCCCCAAGCCCTGAACCCTGGAACCCCCTAAACAAACCCCAAAGGTCCATGTACCTAAAGCGGGAATACTTGGGCCTTAAAGTACCTACTATATTATAGTGACCTTGGGGCCCAAGAAAACACTAATTAGGTACATGGACCCTAAACCCTAAACCCTAAACCCTCAACCCTCAACCCTAAACCCTAAGTCCTGAAATGTCCTGAAAGATCTCGGACCCTCATTGGGCCCGGGCATTGGATGTCGCACGTGGAGCCCGATGGCCGGCCGCTGCAGCCCAAGATCTGGACATGGGGTTTAGGGTTTAGGGTCCCTAAACCCTAGGGTTTAGGGTTTAGGGTTGAGGGTTGAGGGTTGAGGGTTTAGGGGTCCCTAAAACCCTAGAGTTTGGGGTCTTCGGGGCTTAGGGTGTGTGATCCAGGATTGCGGGCTCGGGGGTGTCTGGCATCCAGCAGATCCTTTTCCGGATCCTTCCACGTCCCAGGACAATGACGTCAATCACTCTTCCGCATGCTTCGATGATGGCATGCGATGGCCAACGTCAGGGGCTTTTGGGCTACACTGGCTACAGCTTCCACCGGAAAACCCTTCCTTGCTACCCTCATCAAGCTCCCCTATCAAGACCCGAAGTCTCCCACAGGGCCCATCTATCGGAAGGGTTTAGTGTTGAGGGTTTATCGAAGGGTCTCTCGTTATATAACCCTTATATGCACTATACATAACAGGGGCATACTTACTTAGGATCCCTACTAATTATTAACCAGGGTAGCAGACCACGCTAAAGGGCCCGTGGTTTCAAACCTGAGAGGTTAGGGTTTTGGGCATTGGGAGGGTTTAGGGTTTGGGGTTTAGGGTTTAGGGCGCTTGAGCCGCGCGCAGGGAGCGCGTTGGCCACAAAGGGCGGCTCGTAGCACAGCTTGATGCAGGAAGCGTTGCTGAAGATCCCATCCTCAGGGGTTTAGGGTTTAGGGTTTAGGGTTTAGGGTTTAGGGTTTGGGGTTTGGGGTTTGGGGTTTGGGAGTTTAGAGATACCATCCTCGGGGGTTAGGGCTTCAATTGGGGCTGGCACGGTTTTGGGGGTTGACGTGGTTGATGTACCCATATCACCCTGCATTTTTTTTTTTTTTTTTGGGGGGGGGGGGGGGTTCTTGGAAACTGAAGGGTTCTAGTGTTTGGGTAACCTGCCCGAAAGCCCGAAACCCTAGCTATTCTTGACACCATGAACCCGAAACGTAGAAGCTGCCAAGGCCCTCTTTTCCCTTAATTTAAACCCTCTAAGCCCTAACCCACACCCCGAAACCTGAACACGAACTTCAAGAACCCTCAACCCACCCCTAAACCCTGAGCCCTACACCCTAATCCCTAAACCCTGAACCCCAAGTTAGGGCCCAATAACCCTGCTTACAGCAAGAGGGGCACCCTCAGCCCCTTCAGCCCCTTCAGCCCTAAACCCTCCCTGTAGGAGGGGCATGCCCCAGTTCGCCACTCTTTGGGAGAACCTTGCGGCGGACCCTGAGACCTCTTCATCCGCATAAGGGCCGGGGTAGGGTTCGGGGTTTAGGGTTCAGGGTTCAGGGTTTGGGGGGGGGGGGGGGGGGTTAGGGTTGAGGGTTTGGGGCTTAGGATCTGTTGTTTGGTGACCTATCCTCATTCAAGCGTTTTTTGAGGCCTCGACATGGAAATGGGGGGGGGGGGGAGGGGGTTGGGGGGGGTGGGGGGAGGGGGGGGTGGGTGGGGGAGGGCTGTTCCGAAACAATGTCTGTTCGTGGGTTGTAGAAACTTGAGGGGACCTGCATGTTGGGAGACGAGGTTTACCCTACTTTGGAGTAGACCCTGGAAAAAAGTATATACTTTTTTGGGTATAAGTAGCTATAATAGGAACCCAGAACCAACAAAAGTGTTAAAGTATAGTACTCCAACACCAACACACGGCAATATGGGACGTCTGGCTGAGCTGCGGGCATTGCACACGAGATCTGCGCTCTTGACATGTCCTCCGAGGCGAAAAAGGGGACCCCTTATATGCCCCTTATAGGCCCTACACAAATTCAGGGCCCATACATCAGAACCCTTTATCCTAAACCCCAAACCATAGAACTCTAAAGACAGTGCGACCGGCAGTTCTCCGGCAAAAGCAGCTGCAGTTGCGTTGCCCCTTACAGCCTCCCCCCAAAAAACAAGAGCCAACGTACCTGGGACCCTCTTTACTACTAAGCTGTAGGTGCATAGAGTCCCAGGTAGAGACACCGGGGGGTTAGGGGTTTTTGAGGTTGGGGTTCGCGGATACAGGGTCTCTAGCTAAAACAGCTAGCGCCGGGCCCATCTGCTTGAAGGAGTCATCAAGTATAGGGTTAATAGGATTGATTGAAATTTTCGGCTTCATAGGGTTAAGGTTTTACGGGCAATCCCAGACACTGCCGTGCCCCCTGAACCCTCAGCCCGTTGAAGCATATGGGTGCAAACGAGAAATCAAAAAGGGGCCCCAAATATGAACCCTCAAATAGGAAGATTCCCTTTAACAAAGGACCCCAACATCAGTACCGCTTTCATCGTAAACCGCATATTGAAAGGGGGACCCTGACCCTAAACCCTAAACCCTAAACCCTAAACTCTAAACCCTAAACCGCCTAAACCCTAAACCGGCAAGCAAAGCTGCGGAGCAGAGTTCGCGTCCTCCGACGCAGGGCAGCACGCACGTGTGGTTGTGCGGAGTGCCGGAGCACTGTGCCAGCAGGGACTGATCCTGGGCCCGTTTAGGGTTTAGGGCTTAGGGCTTAGGGTTTAGGGTTTAGGGTTTAGGGTTTAGGGTTTAGGGTAGTCCACCCATGTGCACACTGGGGGGCGCCCCCACCCCCCCCCCCCCACACATGGCCTAAACGTACGACCCGAAGGGTTCATGTACCGAAATACGGAGCACTTGGGCCTGAATGCACCTTTTTGCCATCGGGACTTTGGGGCCCAAGTACAGAAACATGAGGTGCCTGGACCCTTAGTCAAGACCCTACTTGGAGGTTCATGTGTACGCACTAACCAAGTATTGATTGTCCTTGTAGCTGTACTTCTACCATATTCGGGCACTTAAGAGGCTTCTAAGTGCAGCTAGAAGTACAGTTCAAAGTCTTTATTGGTTAATGAGTACCATGAGCCTCCAAGTACATACCACCCTGCATACACTTCCTGGGCGCCCCAGACGGCAAAGTTGACGGTCGGCACCTCTGGTGGACCCATCTGGGGCTCCAAACTCTAAGGGGTTTATAGAACGATACCCTAAACCCTAGACCCTAAACCCTAAACCCTAGACCCTAAACCCTAAACCCCAAACCCTAAACCCCAAACCCCAAGCCGTTGTTTGTAGGGCGTCTGGTGGGATTCATCGAGTTTTTTAAGGGGCTCAGGGATGGCTACTCCACCAACTCAGCCCATGCACACATCCCGGCCCTTTTAAGCCTCGGAACGCAAGAAGCTCCAAAGGACCCAAGTTCTGGGTTTAGGGATTGTGGGGTCTATGGGGTTCAGGGTTTAGGGGTTAGGGTTTAGGGCTTCGGATTTAGGGGTTTATGAGGTTTATAGGGTTTAGGGGATTCCAGCTCAGCGCCTCGGTACAGGCGGAGCGGCACAGGAAGCTTCTCGGCGACAGCACACCATCCTGGCAGAACCAAGCTCCTCAACCCTAACTCCTTGTGGGGCTTAGGGTTTAGGGTTTAGGGTTTAGGGTTTAGAGTGGTGTTGAAGGCTGTCCTTTCAGAGCTGCGGGGCCCTCGCAAGCTACGCCGAGGCCGCCTAAGAATCCGATATAATACCTAAACCCCTAAACCCTAAACCCTAAACCCTAAACCCCCAGACCCTAAACCCCAAACCCTAAACCCCAAACCCTAAACCCTAAACCCTAACCCCTAAACCCTAAACTACAGACTGCTTCATACGAAGAACATACAAAAAAGTCTAAAGACTCCCACACTGTCTCCACCCAAAGCCGCACGATTTTGCCTAAACCCTGAACCCTGGACCCTAAACCCTAAACCCCAAACCCTAGACCCTAACCCTAACCCTAAACCCTAAACCCTAAACCCCAAACCCTAAACCTTAAAAGTCCAGAGAGGGGAACCCAAGAAGCCCAAGAAGCTAAGGTCCAAGCGCTGCAGCTGAGCTGCAGGAGCCCGTCCGGCACTTCAGCAGTGAAACCTCCGGAAATGCGGGTTTAGGGTTTAGAGTTTAGGGTTTAGGGTTTAGGGGTTAGGGGTTAAGGGTTTAGGGTTCTTAGGATTTAGGGCTTTATAGGGTGCAGGGTTTAGGGTTTAGGGCTCAGGGTTTAGGATTCGGGGTTTCGGGTTTCGGGTTTCGGCAGCTCATGTAATCTCACATCTCAATCCAGTTTAAAACCCAACAGAAACCCGAAAATCAGTCCCGGGAACCTAAACCCTAAACCCTAAACCCCAAACCCCTATACAGTGTGCTCTACCTGGGAAGTTTCTCCCCTGCAGTAGTACTGACCCTTCATTCGTAGGTATGACGGTATGACCCATAAAGCTGTAGGTAAAAACAGGGGGTCCCAGGTAATCCCTAAACCCTAAACCCTAAACCCCCTCAACCCGGAACCTGGTGAAGCCTCAGAGGGAACTTTGAAGGGCCACCGGGCCTGGCTTGCAGGAAGGGCGGCAGGAGCTGCCATGAGGGACCTGGCTTAAATTTAGGGTTTAGGTTTTAGGGTTTGGTGTCTTGAGTCTTCTGTGGCTCCGATGCATTTTCAGGCGAAGCTGCAGGCAGCAGTGCAAAGCAATGTGGCGTAAGGGCTTCGGAAACAACACTTCCAGCAACTTAGGCTGGTTTTCACCTTCTTTCCTCTGGCTTTCAGCTTGTGCTGCACTTGCGCATGTGGCAAACGAATTATATAAGAGTTGACTGAGGCGCCAACCTGTTCTATGCAATCTGGAATCTGGGGGCTCTAAGTCTGTACAAGGCAAGCCATCAAACCTCCGCTTCACGGCTGCCGAAACTGAACCGCCGATCTTTGCCTCGACCCTGATGCTTTACACAGGAGGCAGGGTCTTATAAGAGCAGCCCGTGCAGCCAGCGGAGTACTGCCACGCTGATGGTGGAACATACTCACACCAGCTGGCACATCCTCCCACAGGAGAAGTGGCCGGCGAAGTTACCTCAGTGACGCTTCCCTGGGTGCAGCCTCGGCATTCTGGCGTGTACTGATGCGATGGACCGGGCACCCAGCCGCACCAACTGGCACACCCTTCGCCTAGCGGAGTTGCCTGAGATGGCTGGGATGGCTGGGTGCCAGTCTCACTTCCATGGGATGCCTGAGAGCACGTGCGGCACTCGGGCGTGTATTGCTGGGATGGGAATGGCACCCACTCGCACCAGCTAGCGCAGCCGCTTCCAATAGTGGGGACAGGACGCTCCGGTCGCTGCCCGGCCCCGGCGGCCCCAGAGCAGCCATGACAATCTGGGGTGTACTGCCAGGAGGCGAAGGGAACCCACCTGCACCAGTTGTCGCAATTCTCATGCGTGCCATTCGGCGAAGTGACATCCGGACGGGGTCGGGAAGAAACTCGGCCGGAGCAGCCGCCACAATCGGGCGTGTACTGCCACGAGCCTTGCGGGACCCACTGGCACCAGCCCGCGCAGCTTCCGTTGCCTCCGCTGCTCGGCACGAATGGTCCATCCAGCTCTTGTCCAGAGCAGCCATGACAGCCGCGAGTGTAGTTCCATGAGGGGGTGGGGACCCACTGGCACCAGTCCACACATGTTGTGCTGCTCGCGTTGACCGGCGCCGCTGGACCAACGGGCAGAGGGGAAGAGATGTTTCCAGAGCAGCTGCGACAGTCGGGAGTGTACTGCCAGGAGTTGCGGGGCACCCACTTGCAATAGTTTGCACAGCGGATGTTGCTTGCGATGGGAGCTGCTGGCCCAACTGTCTCAGGGGCTTGCCCGGAGCAGCTGCGGCATTCTGGAGTATACTGCCGGGAAGCCAGGGGCACCCACTGGCACCAGCCCACGCAAGTTCCATTGCTTGGTTGGGTCACGTGGGTCACGCCTTCGGAGGTCGAGCAGTTTCGGCAGTCAGGGGTGTACTGCCACGACGGGCCTGGGACCCACTGGCACCAACCTAGGATGGCCCTAGTAAATTTCCTGAATATGATCCTCTTAAGCTTCATAGGGGAAAAACAATATAGATAGATATATATATATATATGTATACATTATATGTACATATATATATATATGTATATATATATATATATATCTATATATATATATAAACACCACCTCTTAAACCCAGGAAGGGAAAATAGGAAAAAATCTCCCAAGGGCCTACCTGGCAACTGACGCAGCTTCCGTTCGTGTGGATGGGCGACGCGGGGCCGACCGGTTGAGCTCCCGAGCAGCCACGGCACTCCTTGAAGAAAGCCGTGCAAAAATGAGGGTACACGGCTTTTAGTGGGGTCGCGCTCTCTCTCTCTCTCCATATATATATATATATATATATATATATATATAATATACCTTTATATATAAGGGAACCCAAACAATGCCAAGAAGGGCAAAAGGGTATACCACTGGGCTGCCAAGGCTCTGGAGAATACTGCCAGGAGGTGGAGGGCACCCACCCGCACCAGCTCGCACAGGTGCTGGTTTGGGGTCTCTGAGGCGTGGAAGGACTTCCGGAGCCTGGTGTGGCAGCTGGGCGTTGCGAGCAGCCGAAGCAGTCGGGGGTGTATTGCCACGAAGGGCTCGGCACGTAGGAGCACCAACCCACGCATCTTCCACCGGTTGCGGCGCCTGGGGTTGGCGTATTTGTGCCACTGGTGGCCCCATGCTGAGAGCAACCCCGGCAACTGGGGGTGTACTGCCAGGAAGGGCCGGGCACCCACTGGCACCAGCTCACGCAAGGCTGGGTCCCACTCTTTGACAGCTCCGGGAGGGTGTTTCCACTACACTCCCTCACGTACTGCAAGCTTCCCAGCGGCACCTGGCGACACCAATCGGGGAAGCGGATTTCGGCCTTCACCTTCAGTCGGGATCTGGGCGACTCGATCTCGACCCTCTCGGTCGGCTCCGTGGATACTTCGCTCTTCTCGGTGGTCGCGTTGCACGCTTGGCAGTCGGGCACTGCCGGCCATGAGGGCACCGGCACCCAGGGGCACCAGGCGACACAGCCCTTCTTGGTGGGGACTTCTCTTTGGCTCGTGCTGGTGTTGCAGTCGCTCACGTACTTGAAGGCCTTCAAGGGAACCCAGGAACACCAGTCCGAAGCAGGAACGTCAGGAACCGCCGCGACGGTGGTTGCCAAGAGGAGGGCTGCACGGAGAGCCATGCTCAGGGCGTCAATGATAACAAAAGCGTCGAATTATCGATGATTCTTTGAACCTCGGGAGCTGCGTCTGCTGCGATGATGCAAGGTTCGCGTCCAAAAAAAACCGCCACGGAACACAGAGAGCACAAACGGAGCGTCGAAGAAGAGGTAGTCTCAGGCCAGCGCCAGCTGATCCACCGGAATGCTCTCACCTGCTAAGGGCAGGCGGCAATAGCCAGCGGATGTGTATCGGGTTCTGTGTATCTTACAGCCATGTAAATGTGCACAGGGTCGTGTTGTTGTGTTCATACACCACAAAAGAACCTGTGGCCTCACGCAACCTCCCCCCCCCCCCGTCCCAATTGGGCTCCAGGACTTCTTTCTGGGTCTTAGATTGCAGCGCGAACGGGGAACCGTGTGCTTCAAAGACGACACCTAAACTTCGAATTTGCAAGTGGACCCTTGTTAAGGTGACAAACTTGACTTCAAAGAGAGGGTTGTGCTGCTTACTCTGTTGGCACGTCTTCATGACCAATTTGCCCGTGGACTTGGTTGGACTGAAGGCCGGACATGGTATCTGTGCAGCCAAGCTGCATGCGCCGTTGGAGGTGTCGCTCGCATTGCCGACCTCACAAAAAAAAAACCATCCCGGCCCACTGCAGAAGGGGCTTGTGTTAGGGTCTTAGGGCGGGGTTATTGAGGCTCAGGGTAAGCAACCACTCTGAAGCGCGGCAAAACAACACGCCTCTGCCCCAAACCTTACCCTGCTAAAATACATGGAGAGACCAAAAAGTTGCTTGAACTCCCCTAAATCTTAGAACGCCTAAACTCCAAAAGCCCTGGGGCCTTGTTTCGAAATCCTAAGCCCTCTCTAACTGAACCCTATAAGCCCGAAAGCCGAAAATGGGGGTCGAAAGAATTACTCATGGTATTCCCTTATGGTTCCTTGATACATGGATTAAATTAACCCCCAAAACCCTGTGGTAATTATCAAAGCCCCTATATTTTACCTCGAAAGCCCCTCAGCACGCGGCCACGGGCGCAGTGCAAGGCGCCATACAGCGCTCGATTGTCCATGTGCCGCGTTCGCAGACCTCGAGTGTTACGTGTTGGGCTTTGTGGGGGTTTTGGAAGGTAACATTGTATGTATCTAGGTGCCTGGCTGAGGCTGTGGCTGTGGCTCTGGCTCTGTGTGGCTCTTTGTGGCTCTGTGGCCGTGTGGCTCGCGTGCGTCTCTTTTTGGTGGTGGCCAGAAGCGTAGTGCTTAAGACTGTCGATGTGAGATCCGTAAATTAGGTCACATGTGTTTTCCGTCTTGTGGTAACCAAACGTAAGTTGACTAACAGTTGGGGCTCGAAGGTGTTCCAAAGGCCATTGGCTGTTATTCGTGGCGTTTTGAGTGCTACATAGGGTTTAGGGCTTTGCCCCACACCGTAACTCGGAACCCCGAACGCCGAAGTCCCTAAACCCTAAACCCTAAACCCTAAACCCTAAACCCTCAACCCTAAACCCTCAACCCTAAACCCTAAACCCTAAACCCTACAGCAAGCTCGCCCTCAGCCGCCAGCCGGGCTCCCAGTCTTCGCGTAGCCAGCCTTATTGAGCTCAGAGTCTCTGGAGCCTTTGGGCTTCAAGTGTGCTTTCGGAGCCTGACCCCAGAAACCTCTACGATATCCCCAAAAACCCAAACCCTCAACCAAGTCAATAAATCTTGGTTGGGACTCTATGGTTCAACCCTAAACCCTAAACCCTAAACCCTAAACCCTAAACCCTAAACCCTAAACCCCGTTGAAGGTTTGGCGGCTCGCATATCCGCTCCGATCACCCAGCACCCAGCTCTCCCACTCCATGCATGGGGCATCCTTGGGAGCCTGGTCTTTCTTGCCCCATGTCTTGTTTAGGGTTTAGGGTTTAGGGTTCAGGGTTCAGGGTTCAGGGTTTAGGGTTTAGGGTTTAGGGTTTAGGGTTTAGGGTTTAGGGTTCAGGGTTTAGGGTTTAGGGTTCAGGGTTTAGGAGTTTAGGGTTTAGGGCTTAGCCTTCTTGAAAACCCGAAAGCCCTACAGCCAGTCCTACAGCCTAGAGAGACCCAGGCGAAAGCCCTCACAACGATTTGCCTCGCAGCGGATGGAGCACACGGTACCAGACACCACGTTCACCTGGGCTGGTGGAGATGTCTCTAAGTTTAGGGTTCGGGTCCTCCTAAACCTTAGACCCTAAACCCTAAACCCTAAACCATAAACCTTAAACATACAAAGCTTGCAGGGGAGTGGCTTTCAGAATCCCAGAACCCAAACCCAAACCCAGTACGGGGTTGATCTACATTGGGGCTTCTGCAACTTTCTGGCCCCTCCTATAACCCAAACCCTGTAAACCGTCTGTGTTGCCTAAGCCCTGTGTAAACCCCAAACCTAAAATGAAGGTGCTGTGCCTTGAAGGGACATCAATGTGTAGATTCATGGTTTGGGGTTTAGGGCGTAGGGGTGCTAAACAACCTGGATGTGTTGCTGAGGCCCTGGCGCAATCAGCGAGGTTCGTCGCAAAGGCCACGTCCGGGGCGGAGGTGCACATGGGGATGCATTCGGGGCCTTGTCGGGTCTGCCGGTCGGGGCCCTCTCGGGGTTCAAGGTTCCGAGATTCTGGGCTTCGGGTTTGCAAGCTTGGGCTTCTTGGATGGGACCTGCAGCGTGGCAAGCAGGCACAGCCAAGTCCCCCAAGGTACAGCCCGCACCTCCAGAGATCTCCGAAAGCCTGCCTCCCCCCGCATCTTTTTCCACGGGTAACTAGCCCCACCCCCCCCCCCCCACCCCCCTGCCTCCTTCCGGCTCAAGTACGCCATCTCGACAGCTCACCTTCAGTGTCTATAAGGGTTGAGAAGGTTTGATCAGGGTTTATAAGGTTTTATAGGGTTTATGGAGTTTTGTGTGTGTGGGCTTTCTTTTCTTAAGGGGTTTAAAGGTTGTACCGTTTTCATGCAGATTACGGCCCAGCGTTTCTAGGGTTAAAGCCAGACTGGGGTCTGAGGGTTTGGGGCTTGGGTGTTTCACCTAGTTGCTGAGTTCATCAGCCCCAAAAAAGTGTACACTTTCGTGATCTCTAGGGGGTTCTAGTATCCCAGAAAGTGTAAAGTGCGCTCACTCAGCTACTAAGTTCATGTATGTAGGATGTATAGGCTGTCGGTAGGCTTGTGAGAATTGGAGCCTCATTTAAACTAAAACCCCCAAACCCCAACCCCTTCAAGCTAAACAAGCCTCAGCACGAATCCTCAGAATGGCTGTCGACATTCCAGCAAGTTCAGGGCGTTTCGGGTTGAGGGCTTCAGGCCTAAACCCTAAGCCCTAAACCCGAAACCCTAAACCCTAAAAAAGGAGAGTGGTGAGTGGTGGCCCCGGTGCTGCGGTCTGAAAAGAAGCCAAGTTCCACACTCCACATTGGCCATCCCCGCCCTATCGTGTTGAAGCCGAAAACTGTGCGGCTCCCCACATCCTCAGCCTTAACATCCCTGCACCCTCATCTTCAATTCCTCGACCGTGAACCCCAAGCTACGCCTCCGCGATGTCAGGCGTGGAGCCCTCGGGGCAAACCTCAAATTAAACGGAGGTGTTGCGCAGAATTTAGAGCTGTAGAGATCTCTGGGGTTATTGCGACCGGTCCGGTCCATGCCGGGTGTCAGATAGCCCGATATTGCGAACTGCGTTCTACAGCTGAGGTTGCACATGTCAGGCTCCAGGCGGGTTGGCGAGTCCAAGAATAAACCGCTTTTACGCATGGAGGTGCAAAGTGCAAAGTCCTGCCGTGGTTTGGATGTGTTCTTTTCCTGGGCCTACCACGACACTGCAACGGTCACCGTGGAGCAGAGCGCCGTTTGCCTCGGCAAACAAGTTGTAGAACAGGATAAGGCTTCATGGGGCGCATAATTACAAAAAGAAGCTCATGTAGATGTCAGCTTGTGCTTGGACAAACATCTGCCTGCATGATACATGCGCGGTTCTTGTCAAATCCATCATGTTTTGATGATGATCAACGGCTCGATGCTGTTGGTCAGTTTTGCCTATCTGACAAACTCATATGCGTTTCTAACACATGCACTAACGTCAAGGCAGCGGAACCCTCGAAACCCAAGAAAAGATCATCATAACAAACAACAAATGACAACAAAAAACAACAAACACACCGCGGGGGCACCTTTTGTGTTGTAATTACATTGTGACATAGAACAAAATCTTGTAGCATAGCTGTACTGCAGCGTTCACAGGGTTTTGCGCCATTCGCGTTCGACATGCAACCACACCCAACAACTCAGAAACGACGGCGCAACTTCCAGCATCAAAACCGCTGCACACAATGAAATCATCTGCCACAAACATTCTCAACTTAGGATGTTCCCCCTTATGCTAACAGTCCTTCATGGGGATTATCGTACCCCTATTATAATCCCTAGAGGACTGTTCGCGTACGGGGAAACATCCCTATTCCCAACCATCCCGAGCAGGTCCCCTAAACCCTAAACCCTAAACCCTAAACCCTAAACCCTAAACCCTAAACCCTAAACCCTAAACCCTAAACCCTAAACCCTAAACCCTATCTGCTGCGGCGGAGGAAAGTCTGAGGCGCCCGCGCCACACACAGCACTTGCATCACAGCCCTCGTAGCAGCGAGGCACCTCAAGGACTCCAGCGTGGGGTTTAGGGTTTAGGGTTTAGGGTTTAGGGTTTAGGGTTTAGGGTTTAGGGTGACTGAGGGTCAAAGGTGATTTGGGGTCCAGGCTTCTCAGACCCTTCCGAAAATCCCAAGTTCTTTCCCTTGAAGCCCCAAACAAACTCACCTCCAAGACAGAATCTCCCTAAACCCTAAACCCTAAACCCTAAACCCTAAACCCTAAACCCTTAACCCTACTGCCCCGAACCAGCCTAAAGTACACAACACCCAGGCCGCGGAATATGTTAACCTTACCCCTTATACTAACAGTCCTGAATAGTACCCCGTATTTAAATCACTATAAAGGACTGTTATACAAGGGGGGAACATGCCAACCCTAAACCCTAAACCCTAAACCCTGACCCCTCACTCACCAAACCCCAGGCCCAACAAAATTCCAGGAGAACCGGCACTTCTCAGCAGCTCCATGGGGAGGAGGGCCTGCACTGAACTTTTGGGTGGGTTTAGGGTTTAGGGTTTAGGGTTTAGGGTTTCGGGTTTCGGGTTTCGGGTTTCGGGTTTAGGGTTTGGGGTTTGGGGTGTGGGGTTTGGGGTTTGGTACCGGTTCAGGGGGGGGGGAGGGGAGGGGGAGGAGTGTTCTCACTGTCGGCCCGCGGGCGTGCGATGATGCTCAGGGCTTAGGGCTCTCCCTTCAGCAATTCGGAGTCGGTTGGGTCAGCAGCTGCAAGCTCTGTTTAGGGTTTAGGGTTTAGGGTTTAGGGTTTAGGGTTTAGGGTTTAGGGTTTAGGGTTTAGGGCTTAGGGTCTGAAACATGAATCTGTTCAACTCCTACCGTTCTTTCACATTGCGACTCTCCAGCAGTAAGAGAAAGGGACAGTCGTGCGAGAGGCAGTTGCTGACCTCTCAAGTCAAATCTGGCACGCATGTCTTCAGGATAACCCAAAACCTTTAATCCATGGGGACACCAGGCATCCTCCACGACCTTCGACCACGCAAGGTGAAGATAAGCGCCTCCTCTCCACACGATCAACATCCACGCCTTTTCAAGCCCTCCTTAGTCGCCCAGTAACCATATTATAACAAGGGCACCCTTTTTTTGGTTGGTTACTTTATAAGGGAACCCAGAACTCAAAAAAAGGGTAAAGGGTACCACTGGGCTACCAAGCCTCTTGGGCATAATGCTTTAAGAGGGGGAGGCAGTCCCCCAATCTTCCTACAGAGCCACACCTGTGAATCGAACTGGCTAGCACATGCTTTACTCTTTGCTTTAGAACCCCCCCCCACAAGATGAAGGATAATGATCCCCTTATCTCTCTTACAAGGAAATACATGCTGAATTTTGTTGGGGGGGAGGGGTTCTCAAGCAACCGTGTTAAGACAGCACCAGCAGACCTTTGAAACCCTAAGCCCTAAACCCAAGATCCCTGACGTCACCTGGTGGTAGAAGATGCCATGCTCACAGAGGAAGTAGCCACTTGCCAGTGTGCCGGCCTGTGGATACGTGACATAGGATTTCGGCATTCTGCGTCAGGTGCCTAGAACTTTCAGGTGCCTAGAACTTTAAAGCATGGAGCCCTTGTCTTTTAAAAAGGACCATAGCTTAGACAAGCAGCTGCGCAGCTTCTGTTTTGCATCTTCGAGTTCGTGCCTTATGAATCACAAGGTTTCGCCAGGCTGGTCCGAGCTCCAGCGCCTCACTTTCCTCCCTAAACCCTAAACCCTGTGGACCTTGTCCATTGTGAAGCTTTGAGAAATACCTGCACCTCCTGAGCCCTTGGAAGGTCACAAAATGACAGACTCTGGTGGAGGGGTCTGCGTCATGGAGACGGATCAGTGCCGAAGCTTCAACCCTAAACCCCTGACCCCTGCATTTCTACAGTTTAAGGGTTCAAGGGGGCTTGAGGGCTTACCGTGTGCCTCACCATATAGGAGACCCCAAAAAGGGACCCTATACTTTAGAGAACTACCCCCTTCCCTCCCTGGGGAACCGGCCGGGCAGTTGAGATCACACTGGCTCCCGTGCTGAAGGCCCTGGCAGCTTTCCTGACCTCGACATCACGGCTGCATGATGGCAGAGAGAGCCGGAAGGAGCCAAACGTTAGAGAGCTGACTCGACGTCCTAAACCATAAACCCTAAACCCTAAACCCTAAAACCTAAACCCTAAACCCTAAACCCTAAACCCTAAACCCTAAACCCTAAACCTAAACCCTAAACCCTAAACCCTAAACCCTAAACCCTAAACCCTAAACCCTAGGCTGCAGGAGCTTAGGAACTCAAGGAGCCGTGCGGAGCTCGACAGCTGAACCCCTGAGCCGACTACGCGGCTAAACATAGTCTGATGAAAATCCTCTTCATCTAAGGGTTTAGGGTTTAGGGTTTAGGGTTTAGGGCTTAGGGTTTAGGGATTAGGGTTTAGGGTTTAGGGCTTCACCTGTCCGAGGCTAGCGCCAAGGCCATTGTTGACTGACGGCACCTGCAGGCACGACCTGCAGTCGGCTCAGGGTTGCCTGGGGCCCTCCTTACTGTAGGGGTTTGGCTACGGATTTGGGTTTAGGGTTTAGGGTTTAGGGTTTAGGGTTTAGGGTTTAAGGTTTAAGGGTTTAAGGTTTAAGGTTTAGGGTTTAGGGGGTTGGGGGTTTAGGGTTTAGGGTTTAGGGTTTAGGGTTTAGGGTTTAGGGTTTAGACGGTTGACCTGTAGGTAAACAGAATTTCTTTCCGGATGCAAGAAAGATGAGCTTGCAAGTGTGGGCATGAACATCACTTTGGGCCTGCCCCTTCTGCCTCCTGGATGCTGACTCGGAAAGGACCCTCACCCTAAACCCTAAACCCTAAACCCTAAACCCTAAACCCTAAACCCTAAACCCTAAACCCTAAACCCTAAACCCTAAACTAACCCCCAAACAGCTTAAAGCCCACACCCCTGGGTGACCGGCTTCCAGCACTGCCAGCCTCAGCAGCTCCCCAGGCTTCACCCTAAACCCTAAACCCTAAACCCTAAACCCTAAACCCTAAACCCTAAATTGCCGAAACAGAGGCTTTTGGATTGCAGAACAGAAGTGGGGGGGCCCGCAAAGGAGCTACAACCTGTTCCGAAGTAGCGCCCCCCAAAATGGCCCCGAAGCCAGGTGGCAGGAACCTGGTTTAGGGTTTAGGGTTTAGGGTTTAGGGTTTAGGGTTTAGGGCAGTTCACGCTTGTTGTCCTACACAGTATGTCCGGACGATCAGGGTTTCGGGTTTTGGGGTTCAGCTCTGCTTCTGCCCAAAGGTTAAGCCGCTAAGGACTTGTTGACCCGCGGCCTCGAGGTCCTCTGTGCCCCGCATCCCCAACCCCTGCGCCCACGAAACTCCTGTATGATCTCCTATACGAAGCCTTGCAACCCCAAACCCCAAACCCTAAACCCTAAACCCAAAACCCAAAACCCAAATTCCCTTCCTTCAAAACCTTGCCGCGCCACGGGGTGGCTGCAGCTCACCGTAAACACACTGAAGCGAGGCCACCCTCAGAAGCATGCTCCAAGAGGAGTTGAGGTTTAGGGTTTAGGGTTTAGGGTTTAGGGTTTAGGGTTTAGGGTTTAGGGTTTAGGGTTTAGGGTTTAGGGTTTAGGTTGAATAATCCATATAATGCTTAACATATCCCCAAAAGTCGGTGTCGTCAGGCGGGTTTTTTCTCAGGTCTTGTGGCCGGAAATCTGGGTTCTCTCTGCGGTCTTGTGGCCGGAAATCTGGGTTCTGTCTGCGGTCTTGTGGCCGGAAATCTGGGTTCTGTCTAAGTAGAATCTTGGATCTACTCATCTGAAATCTGGGATTTGTCTGCGGTTTATTACATTAAAAACTTGGTTCAGATCGCTGAAAACCAGGATCCGCCCTGCAAGTTTCGGGGCTTGACCTTGTCATGAATCCTGAGAAATCTTGGACTTGCTCCTAGAAATATTGGGCTTACTCAAGCCTCGTGAAGATTGTTATCGAAACTGCTTCCTGTTTTGTTCTCGATGGAGGCCAGTCTGGCGGACAAAACTGCTTGACGTAACGATGCTACTCGCATCTGACTCTCCCTCCAGCCCCTCCAGCCCCCTCCAGCCCCCTGCAGCCCCCTGCAGCCCCCTCCAGCCTCCAGCTCCAGCCCCGCGGCCCGGGCGGCTGGAGGGGGGCTGGAGGGGCTGGAGGGGCTGGAGGGGGTGGAGGGGCTGGACTGGACCTCCCCGCTCCAACCCCCCCCCCCCCCCCCCCCCACCCCCACCGCCCCCCACTCCTAGAAGCGGGTGGGGCGGGCACCCCAAGCAGGGGCCAGCGCGGTCGCCCGTCGGGGGTTGGGGGGTGGGGGGTGGGGGGGGGGGGGGGGGGGGGGGCGGGCGGGGGGGGGGGGGCGGGGGGGGGGGGCGGGGGGGGGCGGGGGGGGGGGGGGGGGGGGGGGGGGGGGGGGGGTGGGCCGCACCCAAAAAAGGGGATGGGGGGTTGGGGGGGGGGGGGGGTGGGCAAGGGGCCGCCTGTTGTTTCGGAAAAGTTGAGGAGGGTGTTTTCAATCCTACGGCGCATGGATCTTGCTTCAGGGGCACTGCGTTCTTCCATGATTTTTTTCAACTCCGATGAAAACTTCTACCCGTGATCGACGCTTCATGGACGTGTCCAGAAGTTTTTGTCGCTCTAGAAGGAGCTAGGCTACACCTGGTTGCACAATAGCGCGACCCACTATTTTTTGTATATGACACTGACTTCCTCAGCGCCAGCCGAGGCCATGTTTCTTACGACCAATCCCGACTTACGATGCCTCAAGACCAAACATGACCCTCCCCAGGCCCCAACCCAGATGTGTTTTTTCTACTAGGTTTGCTTCGCAAAACGCAAGCCGAGACCATATTTTTAAAGACCAATCCCGACTTCGGACGCCTCAAGACCAAACATGACCCTCCCCAGGCCCCAACCCAGATGTGTTTTTCTACTAGGTTTGCTTCGTAAACGCAAGCCGAGACCATATTTTTAAGACCAATCCCGACTTCGGACGCCTCAAGACCAAACATGACCCTTCCCAGACCCCAACCCATATATGATTTTCCATGAAAACCCAAAAGATATGTTAAGCATTATATGGATTATTCAAGGTTTAGGGTTTAGGGTTTAGGGTTTAGGGTTTAGGGTTTAGGGTTTAGGGTTTAGGGTTTAGGGTTCAGGGTTTAGGGCTTAGGGCTTAGGGCTTAGGGCTTAAGCTGCTGGGTGGGGTTGAAGGGGGCCCGGGGGCCTCAGGATCCACGCGTGCAGTGGGGTTTCTTTGTCGAACGAGTATCCTCCAAGTTAAACTTCTTGATAGGGAAACCAAAAAAAAAGCTTCAGGTACAACTATTGGCTAAGTAAGAGTATAGGTTTGGATGCAAACATTAACGCAATATGAGGGCAGGACTCATCTCCAACGAGCCAGGACTTAGGCTTCTGAGCTGGGGCTTCTCGGGCTTCTCGGGGCCTTATGAGGCTGGCTTCTAGTGCGGAGGAGTTAGGGCTTGTAGTTGGGTGTTTTGTCCGTTGGGTGGGCTTTTGGCACGCTCTCGGTTTTTCAGGGAGTTCTGCGAATGGGCATTCGGGTTTGAGGCTCGCGGCTGTTTGGTCTAAAGACCAAAATTCCCATGTCTGCCAGGCACAAAGGCCTGTAAGGGTGGCAGCAAATCCCCTGCAGGGCTTCTAAAGTTAAGGTTTTAGGCTTTTAGGATTTAGGGTTGAGGGCTTCAGGGCTTTGGGGTTTTAGGGTTTTTAGGGTGTCTCGTGGCATCTAGTGTTATAGGGTTTAGGGCCTAAACGATTGAAGTTCACAGCTGCCAAGTCCTAAAACACTCGAAGCAAGATCCTAAACACTTCAGAGAGCTGCAAGACCCCCGCCCCCCCCCCCCCCGGAAAAAACCATCCTTAAACAAAACACCACTTATTGCGACTTTCCTCTCACCCTCGATTCTGAAGCTCTGAAGCCTTTACATAAACCCTCAGAGCCTGAAAGCCCTCAAAATCGCCCAAACCCCCCTAACCCTAAGTCCGGAGTCTCCAAACCCCTGAGTCCCTATAAACCCCAAACCCTGAACCCTGAACTCAACGCCCCAACTCCCGAGAACCCCGGCAGTGCGATGGACTCGGAGTTGCAGCGGGGTAGGCAACCCTCGGCGTGCCGCAGGCTGGAGACCTGGGGATCTGTTGCTTAATGAAGTGTCTAAAGGATGTCACGTCTTCAAGGTTTAGGGGTTGGGCCTGCGGACTTTTTTCAAGATGACAAACATCTGCGGGCTGCAGCTCAATAAACACCCTTTTTGTGGGCTAAGCAACCGCCACTGCGGCTGAATGCACCAGCTGAACCCTGTACGAAGGCCTCATAAAGCTTCGTAGTTCATGTGAGTAACGCCAAACACCCTAAAGCCCTCAACGCCCTAAACACCTTAAAGCCCTAATATAGGGGTCGGAAGAATTACTTATCATGTTCCCTTCTGGCCCTTTTGCAAATATACGATAATAAACCCTCAAAACCCTGTTCTAATAATTCAGGCCCCTATATTGAACGCCTTCCAACGCAACGAGGCAAAACTCCTCTGAAGCCGCGGCTGGAAGCCCGCTGTCCGAAGACCTTGGGGTCGCTCCATGGTGTGGAATCGTGCTCATATAAGGGCCTTTATAACTACAGTAGGGGTTTGGGGGGTTTTATGGTATAGTTATGAAGGGACCATAAAGGAATACTATTAGAATCATGCTAGTGTGGTTGCTGTTCACGTTCACTTCACCACTGTTGGGGTACCTTCAAACATACTTAAACATGATCAGTTTTGCTCCTTTTGTAAGTATTCAAAAAGATGCAAAATGATTGTCAACAATGACCCAACTCAGGGAGGGTTTAGGGTTGCGGTGTAGGGGCTAGAGTTACGCGCGGGCCCAGAGTAAGGGCATGGGGTAAGGCGGGATGCGTGCACCTCAAGGGCTGCGCACAGAATCTCCTGCTGGCCGCCCGATTCTGGGCCCGTTTCGGTCCTGAGATCTGCTTTCCTCCCAGAGTTAGCCAAGCTTCCAGCATCACCCAAACGCAAGCGCGCCCGTGCTCGACACAGCTCTAAGGACCTCCACTGACGACTTCAGCCTTGAACCCCATCTTCCTGCAACAAAAACAACCTTGGCTACCTCATTGCTTCATTTCATCTGCGCCGCGTGTCGGTCTTGCAATCGGTGCCAGCTTGCTTCGGTGCCGCCACCGCTGGTTTGACCAAGTCCCTGTCCAGCAGCATGCCACGCGCACGCAAGAAACAATGCACAGCCCATCCATGTTCATCCCTTCTGGCTGGAGGCAGGCTTGCGCACCAATTCGCAGTCAGACCACAAAAAAGGCAGAGGCGCCTGACAAGGCAGCGCAGAGCTTTGTGACGTGATGCCGTCTCGCGCTTACGCCCTTGAGCCACGGACGGCAGAACCCGAGGAAGCAAAAGGCGCGGACGATATGCCCACTCCCAACCTGCCCCCCCAAGCCCACAGTAAGGACATGGGGTAGGGCGGGATGGTTGCACCTTAATGGCTGTGCACAGGATCTTCCTTTAGAGGACACCCAGTGGAGACATCATTCCGCAGCACTCGCTTCCAGTGCGCGACGTGAGCTTCCGGCCATCGTTGCCCCTCGTTATTCCGAAAGACGACGCAACGATGTCCGCACCAAAGCCAGGATGATGACCAGGAATAAGGGGTTTTGTGCCTCTGCAGGGGCACCATTCCGAGTTCACAGGCTTCTGGCAGGGATGTCAAATGAGCCGATTGTGGTATCTCAGGTCGCCGTTGGCGCGGACTCCCTTGTGGATCCCTCGTTTTACGTCCGTCTTCTTCAGGAAGCTCCGATTACCTGAACGAATGAGTTCGTGGCACACCCTCGCTCTGCGATCAGCATGTGAGGACTATGTGATGGCAAGCTCTTCCTGTCACTTCGTCACGGCGGACGCTTGTTTCAACTACCACCTGTCGAATTGAATTGTGGCGCGCAGCTCGTAGGGTTTAGGACTTACAGGGATGTCAAACGAGAGAGGAGGGCGCGGGGCGTGGTCCCAAAACTCCGAAGCCCTAAAACCCTAAACTCCCAAGAAGAACCGTGAGACCCATACCCCAGATCCTAAACCTCAGAAGCCCTTATATAAAGCCGGTAAGACATCATCAGGGTCGCTCTCTAAATTAAGGTCCCTCCTTTCTGGGTTCCTAACCCTAAACCCCAAAGCCGAAACCCTCCTTGCTCTAAGGGTGCCGTTTTTTAAATTTTTTGAAGTTTAGGGTTTCGGGTTTGGGGTTTGGGGTTTCGGGCTTAGGGCCAGTCGACTTTCTGCGTGTGTACTGCGTGGTGGAAGATGCTTCAACAGGCGTTAGCCGGAAAACTTCTCTCAAGGCATTAACTAATTAAGATGGTGCCAAATCTTTTCTTCTTGCAAATGCAGGCAAAAAGCCTTTCTTGAGGCAGTAGGGTGAACGAAGTAACTGGAAACCCGTGCCAGGTAAAGATGAAATCTAGAGACCCGTATGACCGAAAAAGGCTTCAGTAGGGACTGCGGGAATTATAGGGCCCATAAATACCCTTAATTTCAGCCGTTAAGGGATTCTATGGGGTACCTCATTCCCTCATGCCCTACTAAGAACCAGCCAGAAAAAGGGCTTTAGCCCAAGGCAGGCAGGCAGGCTCCAAAGTGTCGAGGATGTCGCTGGGCACTTCGCACGGCCTCGATGCTGACATGGTTTAGGGTTCAGGGTTTAGGGTTTGGGGTTTAGGGTTTAGGGTTTAGGTAGGGGTTGTATCCAGCTCATTCGTGACCTTTCTCTTCCATGCTTAGGGTTTGGGGCCTAGGGTTTCAGATGAGGGTATCATCTAATTTGTTGGGGTTAGGGTCCTAAACCCTAAACCCTAAACCCTAAACCCTAAACCCTAAGCCCTAAGCCCTAAGCCCTAAACCCTAAACCCTAAACCCAAAACCCTAAACCCAAGGTGTGGGTTTGCGTGGAGTTTTTGAGCTCCGAGAGATGCTGCCAGCCCATTGAGGCCCGAAATATCCCAAGTGCCCCTTAATGCCGCTAGATACCCAAACCCTAAACCCGAACCCTAAACCCTAAACCCTAAACCCTAAACCCTAAACCCGAAACCCAGACTCCCAAAGGGTCTTGGGTTTGCTGCGTGTAAGGATTAAAGTTGAAGGCTAAGGTTCACTTCTTTAACCCCACCAGGGGCGCTCTTCTCAAGGCCCCGGCACATCCTCCACAATCAGGGATCCTGCCACGGGTTTAGGGAAGTTTGCGTCGGAGATGGGCCTCAGGGTTGCGAGGGACATCGGAGGCTGGAAAGTAACAGGGGCTCCCCAAAAGGGCCAGAATCCGGAGGAAGTGACCATTCAAGGTTCTCAGAAGTGCGGCAGCCTCGGTGCTGAAAGTTTGTGAGGGTTCACAGGTTTTGAGTGTACGATAAGAGGGGCCTACTCTTCTGGAGCGTCTCGTTTGCGTTTCACGGGATTAGGGGATGATGTCGGGCTCCTGTATTGGGGTTTAGGTGTCAGGGGCATTGTGGGTTCAAGATGTGGGCTGGTCTGTTTAGCAGGAGGTCGGCCAGTTGGCGGGGGGGGGGGGGGGGGTTCAAAGCAGTTTAGGTTTAGGGTTGATAGCCTTTAGATCACTGGAACAAGTCTGTGCAACAGCCTGTTTCTGTCGTATTTTTCGGGATTCGCCCTCCGGCCTACGGCCATGGAGAAGGGACCAGTGCCGTTCAGCGACAAGCAGAGGGAGTAGTTGCCCACCACCTGAAATGCAAGGACCCAAGGCCGCCGAGGGCCATGCCCAGAGCAAGCCCAGAAACTTTTCGTGGCCTCTTGCGGTGAAGATTCAAATGATCGGAGTGGTGAAGTTCGATACTTCCCCCTGAAAAAAAGCAAAAAAAAAAGCAGCATCAGCAAAGGGGAACCACACACCCACCAGAGCTCCCGAAGCCCGGAGATCCGAGCGCCCGCGGAAGCTCCCAAAACCATCTCGGACCCCCAGAAAACACGGAAACCTACGGCTACAAACCCCCAGCTCTCAGAGTTCTAGCAGATTCTAGCGCCTTCTATTCCTATGGAATTTATAGGAAGTCTCCGGACAGGGACCATCACGCAGAGAAATTCGCAATATGCAACAAAAAACATGTCCCTTAAGTCCGCTGCAAGGTCGGTCTCGGCCACCTCCTGCCAGCGGTAGAAGGGTTCAGGGTTCAGGGTTCAGGGTTCAGGGTTCAGGGTTTAGGGTTTAGGGTTTAGGGTTTGGGGTTTAGGGTTTAGGGTTTAGGGTTTAGGGTTTAGGGTTTAGGCCCCAAGCACAACAGGCTTGAACGCATTCGCTCCAATTTTCCAGTCTAAAGGAAAGCCCATCCCTTTCATGTGAAAATACTCATCCGCTGGAATTATAATTGCCCGTGTAGAGCCTTAGGCCCTAGCCCCCCAGGCCCTGTATAGGGGGTTTCCGAAAACAGGGGTACCCTTTTGGGGGGGCTTTGGGGGGGGGGGGGTTGGGAAATGAAAGGGGTGCCCCTGGTTTTTCGAAATACCCCTATTGGAGCCAGAACCCTACAAAAAACCACACCGAAAGCTCGGCCCGTCTCGGCCCTGGGGTCTCCTGGGCCGAGGGTACCAGGAGGTCGAAGGTCAGTGAGGTGGCGTTCTCCAGCGGAGACTGGGGCACCTCCGGGAAACCGGTTTAGGGTTTAGGGTTTAGGGTTTAGGGTTTAGGGTTTAGGGTTTAGGGTTTAGGGTTTGCGGGATTCAGAGCATTCTCCGCTCGAACGTTTGAGAAACCTTAAAATCGACTTCTTCCTAGGTTGTGAGTTGTGATGGAAGCCCTCATAGGATGCTGAAAAAAGCTCACACGTAGAAATGTAGGCTCGGGGTCTTAAGCTTGGTAGCCCAGTAACCATCGCATCATAAGGGCACCCTGTTTTGGGTTGGCTACTTTATAAGGGAACCTTGAACCAAAACAAGGGAAAAGAGGTCCACTGGGCAGCCAAGATTCATAAGGTAAACGTGACACCTGAAACGTTTGAGGATTGTACCATGGACCCTTAAGGTTGTACCCTTGGGTTTTGGGAACCTTTTTCAAGATCCTTAAGGTACGTAGGAGAAGGGTCATATTCGGTGTAGATTCATCCCTTCTAAACCCTAAACCCTAAACCCCAAACCCTCAAAACCCGGCTATGTTGGGCCCTGGCCGGGTTCGTGAGGTTTCCCCACACGGTTGCCGGGGAGCCGGAGCCTGAGCCACGCAGGGGTTCAGGGTTTAGGGTGTTTAGGCTGTTGAGGGTTTAGGGTTTAGGGTTTAGGGTTTGGGGTTAGGGCTTTGGTTGTGAGAACCAGGGTTCAGGGCCTAGCTCCGATTTCTTCAGGGGGGATCGAGAGTCTAGCCGGCTGAGGGTTTTTTAAGATTTCTGGCTGGCGGACGTGACGGTTTCGCAACATCGCAACGAAGACCCGAACTCCCTCATTAAACCCTTTAAACCCCCTATAAACCCTCTCTAAACCCTCTCTAAACCCTCCATAAGCCCTAAACCCTTGCAGGGCGCATGAAACACCTCCCTAAACCCTAGACCCCAAGCCCTGAGACCCGCGCAGGACCCGCCCTTCTCCAGCTGCAGGTAACTTTGCTGGTCGAAGCCGTCACCAAGGGACCTGGAAGGCCCCAAAAGGGTTTAGGGTTTAGGGTTTAGGGTTTGGGGATAAGGGTTGAAAGTTGCAATGAGGGGTGGACAGCCCTAAACCCAAAACCGTGGACATTTGTGTGGATATAGGGCTTGTCGGGTGTATAGGGTCGAACCTCAGGCCGTCGATTCAGGGCACGAGGAGAACTTTTTCGGGCTGCAGCCCTTAACCTTGAACCACCAAGTTTACTGCATCCATAACTGCAAACCCTAATCTTCCCACAACCGAAGCCTTCCCACAACTAACCCCAAGCCCTACAGGGTTTAGGGTTTGGGGATGTAGGGCTTGTAGGGTTTAGGGTCGGACATTGACCCCACTGCCAACCCTGAAGCACAACTGGCATGTGCAAGCGCTCTCCTGGGATGGGCGCGCCAGTGGTCACCTTATAAGGTCTCTGTAATTCCCTGTATGGAAATACACCAAAATCCTCCACCTCCCGGTGAGAGTTTGGGGTTGAGAGTTGGGGAAGGGTTTAGGGTTTGAGGACCGTTTCGGGCTTTATAGTACCCTAGCCCTAAACCCTAAACCCTAAACCCTAAACCCTAAACCCTAAACCCTAAACCCTAAACCCTAAACCCTAAACCCGGGTTTATTGGGCCATGAGGTCCCGCGTGGCTCCACGAAACTATGAGGCCCAGGCCCGACCATCGAGTCCAGGGTAATGCTGCAGGTCTCATTCAGGCGGCAGGTCACATGAGTCCCCTGAGTCCCCTCCACCTGAGGCCATGGGGTTTAGGGTTTAGGGTTTAGGGTTGAGGGTTTAGGGTGCAGAGTTCAAAGGCTCTAGGCGGATGGCCTTGAGCTGTAGAAGGACTTGGGAGATGGCGCGATCGCGAGGCAGCAGGTGGTTTAGGCAGGAGAGCCCCAAACTAAGGGAATGAAGGGCTCGGCACCATCGGAATCGTTTTAGGGTTTAGGGTTTTAGGGTTTTAGGGTTTTAGGGTTTTAGGGTTTTAGGGTTTTAGGGTTTTAGGGTTTTAGGGTTTTAGGGTTTTAGGGTTTTAGGGTTTTAGGGTTTAGGGTTTAGGCTTTTAGGGTTTAGGGTTTAGGGTTTTAGGGTTAAGGGCTTAGGGTTAACAGGGAGATAGCAAGGTCTCCCTCATTCCCTCATTCCCTGCTAAGATGCAATAAGCCAACTCCCCTTAACCTTCAACCGAACTCCTGGGCCTCCCGCCCTGCATATTAGAGACCCTACGCCCTGCACCCTAAACCCTTAAACCCTGGAAACCCAAATAACTCGTTGGCAATAGAAGCCCTGGCATCCCGGGCCAAATACTGTTAGTCTTATGCATTTTTTTGTGGCTTCGGGGGTTTACGGTTTGGGGTTTTGGGTTTAGGGTGTTGCAGTTTCGAGCTTTCATGAGGCCCTGTAAAGCCCCATACACCTCCAACAGTCCCGCACATTGTCCAGTGGGGCAGATGGGGACTTCCGAAATCGGTGGGGTATCCTTCCATAACCCATCCAAAAGGAACCCCAAAAAGGGTTTACCCTTGTCGGGAAACCCCTAGATTACCCCAACTGAAGGCATCGGCAACCCGAACCCTAAACCGTAAACCCTAAACCCTAAGTCCTAAACCCTAACACCCTAAACCCACCTTCTGTTCCCGGCCCTGAACGCTGGGATTCCGCGCAGGTCCGAAGACCGACAGCCTCGGGGAGGGGTTGAAGAAAGCGCACAAACCGGGTTACGGTCATGCCCCCACCTTGTGGGGTTCTTGAGTAGCCTACGAATGCAACAGGAGCTTCTGTGAATGCCAACGCATGGCGGGCTGCATGTTCTCAAGCACAAGCTGTATGCCTCCAGCAACTGTAGCAGAGCAGAGGCCAGTGCGGCACAACAATGGCAGCAAGACGAGACATGAAAGTACGAGGATCAGCAATTCTAGTAGTAGCTTGAAAATGCTTCCAAAATGGAATCAGGTCGTCATGAAGGTCACTGCGCCATCCTACGGTAAAGCTGCAATCATCACTAGGGTTCATGGGGTTGAACTGAAGGTTTAAGCCTGAGGGTGGAAAAAATTGGGACCCAGGCGTGCCAAAGTCAATGCCCGCCGCAGACTCCGTGGCAAGCCAACAGACGACCTTGCAACGGCTTACGACTCGATCTTCGGTTCCTGAGCCCTATGAGCCTCGTGTTTAATTAAAGAAGGGCCTGATGAGCTTCCGTCAGGGGCTCTATAGTGAAGAACCGATAGGTTTTGTGGGGTTGTTCAGGTATGCCACAAGGGGCAGCTGTACTCGTGCAAGGCCACCTGCTAAAGAGCCTGCAGCCTCTCATCCCTCCAACTCATGCCGCTGAAGCGCAAAACCCCTCTGCCGGCGCAGACCTCGAAAACCGAAAGCCGCTTCCTGCCGAACTCCAGGACAGTCCCCCAGGCTTAGGGTTTAGGGTTTAGGCTTACCCAGCCCCTGCGCAGAAGATTCAACCCTGCGAACTGTCAGGCTTGCTGCGGTCTCGGGCCCCCGGCGAAGGTCGTGAAGCTTGCCTCCATGGCCGTGCCCAGGGCCTGAAGGAGCCGGGTTAGGGCTTGTGGGGTTTGTACGTTTATAGGGTTTGCAAGTAGGGATTATAGGGTGTAGTGTGTAGGGTGTGGGGTTGAGCGTCCAAAACCAGCCTGAGCTTCGGGTCTCAACCTAAGAGCCCTGAACCATCAACATAATGTAGGGCCCTGAACAACAATCAGGATAGGGGGGCTATCATAGTATACTTATAAAGAGACCCTAAGGGAATATTGCTCGTTATTATTCCGACCCCCCATATTATCAACATACTGAACCGGTCGGCAGGGCGAGGTTTAGGGTCCAGGCTCAGGGTCTTGACGGGCCCGATGTGTTTGTAGAGTTTTGGGTTTATAGGGTTTAGGGCTCAGGGTTCACGGGGAGCTGCCGAGCCCCCTAACCTACGTAGCCTGGCAATAACACGCTGTTGCCTTAGCGAAAAGAATCCGACCCTGAAAAATAGACTGCGGGATAGAGATTGCTGCCTGAAAGAACGCTTCCACCACTGTATGGACCAATTGTACACGCAGCAGGCATCATCGACTGTCTCGTCTCACATGGCCCAATCTGCACCCACGCGCGATCTTTTGAAGCAGATGTCCCTGAACTCAGAATGGTGTGCAGTATGTCGTACAGGGCTACTACTACTACTACTACTACTACTACTACTACTACGACGACGACGACGACGACGACTACTACTACTACTACTACTACTACTACTACTACTACTACTACTACTACTACTACTACTACTACTACTACTATACTAGTGCTATAATGGGCTTAGGGGGCTTAGGGAAGCGCTCTCGAGAAGCCCAATGTTCTTGCCAGTAGCACACTCCCAAAGTCGCAGGAGACGGTGAGACAGCAGGCGACTGACATCTCTGCTGACGGAGCGCCTGCCTGGAGTGCAAGACGCGGTGCGCAGGTCGCGGCCTTTGAGCAATTCACCTTTAATGACTTTAATGAGCATCCGCTTTCCTGCTCATCTTCAACATAAGGCAGAAAAAGTTCACCAAGTGGCGTGGATCGTGGCAGAAGCCGGCGTCCAGCCCACGGTCGCTGACGATCCACGCTCAACTTAGGGGCAAGGACCTTTTCCTTGATGTGAAACGAGAAGCGCTTGTCTGCTCGACTCAGCCCTGCCGCGCTCAGGACTTGTCTGGCAAGATGCGACACTGCCACACACGGCCCCCTCACCCCCCTCCAACAAATCTGCGCCGACTGTCCGCAAGAAAAACTGTCCACGGCCTCGGCAATATTTTGGAAACGTCGTAAGTGAAACACTGCCGAGCTCGAACGTGCGCTGCATCCTACGTCTGCAGGGATGGTGTTAGAGACAAACTAAGACTAAGACAGATGTCTAGGGTCCAGGTTTCGCTTCTGCTCGGCTCGGCCTATCGTTGCCGTGGTAGCGACCACGAAACAAAAACACCTTAGACCCCGAGGTGACTGGGCTGCGAACACTACTAGATTAAACGAATCGTCTACAATTATTCGCCACGCCGGCCCCAGCATCCCGAAGAAACCTTGATCACTGTTGCACGGGAACGTGAAATCAAAAGAATCCTCAAATTGATTTCCCGACATCACAAGGTCAAGTTGCTCTCTCTTGTTGCCATATCATTGCAGACAAGAAGAGCAAGCTCAAAGTCAGTCCTCTTCGCAGGGTATCTCGCCACCCAGGCAGCCATCTGGGCTCGTTCTGCAAGAACGCATGTGTCCCACGGCTTGAGGGAGTATCCACTCGGCGGCAGTAGTTGAGATACTCTATGTGCTGCGCACCACCAGGTCCTTTCGAGCAAGGTTTCCTTTGCGAAGCGTGCGGCAGCTCGCGCCCGTCTGGAGAGTTGGCCACGAGCCGCGCGAGAGCAGGATCTGTTGAGATGAAAATGACGTCACCGTCATAGCCCCCACCACCCAAACTGGTGACAACCAAGCTTTGACAGCTACAAATGTGGCAGTTATCTGGCAAAAACCTCATCTGCTCGGGCGCGAGTGGATCTACAGCTTCCCGAACCTCGCTGTCCTCCGGGAGCATGAGCGGACAAACGGATCCGAAAAACAAACTCGGGTCAAAACTGTTGGTCAAACGTTTCGGTCAACACTTTTTGGTGGCATACTCTCCTGTAACTGCCTTCGAAGACTCTCGATGGTACCGCTAGATGGGCCTGGATGGGAGGTTGGCGTCGACGTCTGTACATCTTACGCCATATCCGGCTCTTTCTGGTGCAAAAAGTGGGCATCAGGTCTGGAGCACACACACACATAATTTCGGTCCAGCGCTTACTGCCTAAAGTAGAAAATGAAGGAGGCTAAAAGGTGGAAGCAAAAAAAGAAAACCCCTTGAGAAAAACTAAGAACATGCATGTGGTCACTGTTCGTGCACGGTTGCACTCCAGAAGGAGGATGTTTCTGAATGACATAATTTTGTTGGTTTTGCAGGGGCAGTAACTCATGAGGAATTGCAGGTATTTACAGGGTTTTCCTGTGTAGGGAGAGTAAAGGAACTCTAAAACCATGGACCCCGTCTGGCCCCGCATAGCCTTACACCCTGAACAAGGAAAGAGCCCCTCTCACTCCAAGCAGAGCGTGCCGGTTTAGGGTTTAGGGTTTAGGTTCAGGGTTTAGGGTCTAGGGTCTAGGGTCTAGGGTCTAGGGTCTAGGGTTTAGGGTTTGGGGGGGGGGACCCTGGGCTTCCCCACATAAGCTGTGCCGGAGCTCGACGTCGCCTGGGTAGTTTTCTTCGGGTCGTTTTTGGGTTGCGGGGGCATATACACACATCCATGATTATTTATACTTATACTTTTTTTTTCGGGGGGGGGGGGGGGGGGGGGCGGTAGAGTTGTCTGGGTTTCGGCTTTAGGGTCGTGGTGGGTTTTTGGGTGAGGCTTTGGGGCTTTTGGGCTGTTGGGGTCTGGGGCTGGGGCTCAGAGCTTCTGGATGATTGCGCACACGACGTGCTAAACCTCATAAACTGTAAGCCTTCGTAAACTCAACTATGAAGACCCTACTTCAACCCCATAAGCCCTAAGCTCTAAACCCCTAAACTGTTTTGTCCGAAACCCTATAAGCCAGACAACCTTCACGATAACAAACCCTACAAGGAGAGCCCAGGGCCCCGGACCAAGCTGCTCAGCCCCGAGAGGGACATGAGGGAGCGGTTGGTGCCTTAAGGGGCTGCAGAGGTTGGGGGCTTCGAGGCTCGGGGGGGGGGGGGGTCTCTATAGGTCTACTGTAGGGTCTTAAGGGCTTAGGATTAGGGTTTCTAAAATTTGGGGTTAAGGTTTATAGGCTTTACTATAGACGTTCTCTGAGGTCAGGGAGCAAGAATACTGCAGCTTCCGGCTTCCCATTCCTCCAAGCTCAGTGGGCACAGGTCTCTCAGCGCCCTGCTGTTGCAAGCGCCCTGGCAAGGCCCAGTTTCCGCGGGGGGGGGGGGGGGGGGGGGGCGGGGAAGCTTTCATGACAGGCCTTGGCCGAGAACCCGAAGAGCCTAAGATCTACAGGACGACCCCCCAATAACTCCCCAAGCCCTGAACCCCTATATCCCGACCCTTCAAGCCTCCCTTAAGCCTAAGGAGAAAAAAAAAGCCCTGGAGCTGGGAATTTTCAGTTAAGGTCTAGGGGATAAAGGCTTCTGGCCCTGAAGCCCCTGAAAGCCCCAAACTTGCTGCTGAGTGGGGGGCATGCTCGCCAGAGGCCGAGGGACTACAGCGGTCTAGAGCTAGGCTGCCCAGTAACCTAGGCTAAAAAAGGGTGTCCTTTTTTTGCTTAAAGGGGTCTATAAGGGAATTCTAAACCCCCAAGTACGGAATAAGGGCACTACGGGGCATCCTAGAGGACAAAGTGCTTTGAAATACCTTCACAGGCGCGCAAGTATGGTACACGTTCAGTTCTACATGTCGAGAGTTGGCGACTTTTCAGAATAGTGGCTGCCAAACCCTACTCCCTACATCCTAAACCCAAAACCCAAAACCCGCGACTCGGAGGCTACAGAGCAAAAAAGAAGAGGGTGGTTAGGCAGGCTATCATTTGGGTGGTGACCCGTGCTGTGCGCAGCAGCCCTAAACCCTAAACACTAAACCCCAAACCCTAAACCCGATTCCGTGGCCTCTGCCACCAGCAGCCGGTTCTGGGAGGAGAGGCCCTGTCCCGTCACGGCCTTACACAGGCCACAAGTCCCAATGAATTCGGTTTAGGGTTTAAGGCTTAGGGCTTAGGGCTTAGGGCTTAGGGCTTAGGGCTTTGGGCTTAGGGCTTAGGGCTTAGGGCTTGGGGCTTGGGGCTTAGGGCTTAGGGCTTAGGGTTTAGGGTTTAGGGTTCAGGGTTTAGGGTTTAGGGCTCGGGGTTTGGGGGTTCAGGGGTTTACGCAGTCGTTTCGGGTTCAGGGTGCAGGGCTCTCAGTCGGGAGTAGAGAGAAAAGCATCCTCAGGGGCCCCCGGCAATCTCGCATGCAAAGCCGACCCAGCACCTCCAGGAGGGTGGAAGTTCTTTGTAGGGAGTCAGGGTTTAGGGTTTAGGGCTTAGGGTTTAGGGCTTAGGGTTTAGGATGTTTAGGGATTGGGGTTGAGGGTTTCGGGAGTCATGGAAATTCGGGTTTGAGCTATTTCGGGTTTAGGGCTTCTATCCCCCCCTTAGGTTCAGAATCACCCCTTCAAGCTAAACCCTAAACCCTAAACCCTAAACCCTAAACCCTAAACCCTAAACCCTAAACCCTAAACCCTAAACCCTAAACCCTAAACCCCTAGGGCACTCATTCCCTACTAGGCGCTGGGAAGTGCTTGAGGTGACCCCGGAGCCTGTATCTCGAAAATCACACTAAGCCGGGGCATGGTGGTTGAGGGTTAGGGTTTAGGGTTTAGGGTTTAGGGTTTAGGGTTGAGGGTTGAGGGTTTAGGGTTCAGGGTTCAGGGTTTAGGGTGGGTTGAGGGTTTAGGGTTTAGGGTTTGCCGGTTTAGGGCTTTCGGGTTTAGGGAGTTTGCTGACAAACTGGCCCAAAGCTTGAGACTCGAAATCCCACCGCCCTTAGGCTCAAAATGGCCCAAATCTGTAGACATGGTAAGGCCTTTGGGCCCAAAGACACTCAAAGAGTTCTTGGAGCCTTTGGGGACAGAGAAGGAACCTAAGTAAGCCAGCGCCGCTCCCTTCCCTGCAACCCCACTGAGTGCAGGACATTTCTGATACTATACTATAGGTTGCCCCGGAACCTGCCCCTTTTTTGCGTAAAGGGGTTATAAGGGAACCTAACCCCCCCCCCCCCGCCAAAAAAAAAAAAGAAAGGACCAAGGGCGCTACTAGGCATCCCAGACTAAGACCCTGTTCAGAGGAAACCCTCCGTACCTGAAGACTGAAGGTCCCTCATTGAGGATGGGCCCACTCATGCTCATGGTGCCCACGCTGATCACCTCGGCTGAGTCGTTGTTTCGGCCGGATGGTGTTTCTGTGGCCTCATGGAGTTTGATGAGTTTGTGGGGTTTGGGGCCCAGATGACTGATGGGCTGATAGGGTTTTTAAGGGCGAGGGCTTGCGGGTCAAGGTCACAGGTCGCGCCGGTCGGACCTTCAAGCCACCTCCCGAGATCAGAAGTCTGCAACCTCCCCCAAGTTGGTTCCCCAGACGCGTACGCAACCCGAAATAGAAGCATCAGCCGAATTCCCTTGCAAAGATGCTTAGACTTGCCGAGGCCCCGGCGAAGGTGTCTGTTCCTGGAGGATTCCCCGAGGCCGGCGACCAGCCTTTACGGTGTTCAATGGCTGTGGTTGCATGTTTACCTTGGCCGTCTGAGCTCCTGGCAAAGCTGGTAGGTACCAACCTGGCGTAGCAACCCTAAACCCTAAACCCTAAACCCTAAACCCTAAACCCTAAACCCTAAACCCTAAACCCTAAACCCTAAACCCAGCTGCAGGGGATGCCCTGGAGGCCGAGAGGGTTGAGGCTTTAAGGCTTGGGGGGTGACATAGGTGAAAACACAGCCAGGAGGCCCAAAACACTGCTGGACAAACGTAGAACTGAGCCATGCTGTTTAGGGTTTAGGGTTTAGGGTTTAGGGTTTAGGGTTTAGGGTTTAGGGTTTAGGGTTTAGGGTTTAGGGTTTAGGGTTTAGGGTTTCCAAGACGGGAGACAACACAACTGGTTGTTGTGATGCCTTCGTAACGGTTGCCTTATTCTCGGGTTTAGGTTTGGAGCGCCCTATTGCCTTAGCTGTCCTTGAAGCCCCTAAACTTTCCCTAAACGCTTCCCGAACTTCTCTCAGCCTTGGGGATTGATACGAAACACCCTCTAAGCCCCTAAGCCCTCAAAACCCTAAACCGTATAAGCCCGCAAATTCAGTAAGCTTACAAAACCCTCTTAGCCCATACAAACGTCTAAGCCCTCTAAGCCCGAACCTAGAATGGCCCTGAACACCCTCTGAAAAATATATCTGAAAAGGATCCTCCTAAACCCAAGAAGGTAAAGTACAAAATGTCCCAAGGGCTTACCGAGTAAACCCTCTATGCCCTACTCCCCCACCCCCAACCCCCAACCCCCAACCCCCAACCCCCAACCCCCAACCCCAAACCCCAAACAACAAACCCTAAACCCTAAACCCTAAACCCTAAACCCTAAACCCTAAACCCTAAACCCTAACCTAAAATAACAATAAATCCCAAGACCGAGGCCCGGACGGATCCGTGCAAGGCCGTGGCGAAGCTGAACGACGCGGCCGTGCCTGCGATGCTCTCTCCGGGCTGCATGTGCCTCTAGGATCCTGAAGATCCTCTAGCAAACTCAACCCTAAACCCTAAACCCTAAACCCTAAACCCTAAACCCTAAACCCTAAACCCTAAACCCTAAACCCTAAACGCCAGGGAAGGTGAAAATTCAAAATTTCCCAAGGGCCGACCTAGATGCCCTGATGTGCTCGGGGTGGGCGCAGTGGTGGAGAGGAATCTGGGTGTGGGGCTTTAGGGGGGGGGGGGGGGTGGTGAATGCGAAGGCCTGAGGCTGATACCCAAGTCGCCCAGACCCCTTCCCCTAAACAAAAACAAAATAAATATAAATAAATAAATACGTATGCATATATATATATATATATTACCTTCAAAAAACTTAGAGAGGGAGGCGCGCGCCTCCAGCCGAGCTGTTGTGCCTGGGCAGGCGTGACGCCTCTCCTCAAAGGGACCTTCCCAGCGCCTCGAACGCCCCCGACGCAGTAGGGGAAACCCTGAATACATGATTCCGCCCTCCCCCCGCTCGTGGGGTGCGGGGTGGTTGTGGGTTGGTTTTAGGGTGGGTTTTAGGGTTTTTAGGGCCGAGAACGCACAGCGCACAACCATCTATAACCCCCCCCACCCCAGTACCTTGAATCATGGCCCTCTACTAAAGCCTAAACACGAAGATGCCCCTAAACCTGGGATGTTCACCCTTATACTAACAGTCCTTGATAGGGATTATAAAAGGGGGTACTAGAATGCCTGCTAAGGACTGTAAGTATATGGGGGAGCATCCCAACCCTAAACCCTAAACCCCTAATCCCTCTAGTCCTAAATAAAGCTGAGGCTTGACACTTGCAGAATTCTTCGCCTTAAGCCCCCATCACCCTCGAGCCTAAACGCCGACAAAACCCCCAAAACCCCAAACGCCCCCCAAAATTGTTCTAGAACCTCGAATGGGTTTAGGGTTTAGGGTTTAGGGTTTAGGGTTTAGGGTTTAGGGTTTGGGGTTTAGGGTTTAGGGTTTAGGGTTTAGGGTGTGAAGGGTTCAAGGCCCCCTCATGAAAACAAAAACCTAAAGGAAACCAACAACGAAAACCCAAGTTCAGGCACGGGCGAAGCCGCTGGGTTCTCCAGGCCCTGGAATTCGGCGACTGTCGCCTTGGCCGGAAGCGTTTCCTGCCAACGTCTTGTTTCCTCTCAAGAATTTGAGGCTTCGGGTGTAGGTTGTATAGGATTTCTGGTGCCCATTCTGGGGTTTCTAGGGTCCCTAACCTCAACCTGAACTAAGAAGACTGAAGAAAGACTGAGGTATGAGGAGCCCGGATTTGTGGTTGCAGGGCACGGGACTCTTGAAACCTCGACAGCCCTAAACCCTAAACCCTAAACCAGCATCTCGAACCTCGCGATCGTCGGATCCAATGGACTTTCGCTCTTCTGGCGTGTCCGGATGTTGAGGCAAACTAGAGGCTCATGGGTAGACAGGGTAGCTATATGGGGGCTTCCCAAAATAGGGATACCTCCTAATCTACCCCCAAAATGCTGTAATCCTTAGTGTAGGAACCCCCAAAAAACGCAGCCCGTATTTTCGGAAACCCAATATAACCCGCAGGGCACTTACAGCCGTTACGTCTAACTGCCCATGAACCTCCGAGCACGGTCTCGGGTGATCCCGTGATGGGGACCTGGCGTTGATACCCGGGGCGCTGCAGGCGTCCGAGGATGCTGAACTGTTGGCCACAACCTCGATTTTCGTGGCTTGTTTAGGGATGTGTGAGGCTGCTCGGCTAGGGATAGTTCAGGGTTTTCTGAGTCTAGAATTTTGGGCATTCGCCTCCGGGGTGCGAGGGCTCTTGGGCTCGCGTGAACGCCAAGTCGACTGAGCAGGTTTTGGGCTTTTGCAGGCTTATGGCGTAGGTTTTTGGGGTTGGGGTTTAGGGGCGTGTGACCGCTAGCCTGCAAGCCTCAACCTTGTGACCCCGACGCCTGAAAACCCTGAAGCCTTAACACCCTTGCCCTTGCCGTTCGTTAGTGCGTCTTAGGGTTTAGGGTTGAGTTAGGGTTTAGGGTTTAGGGTTTAGGGTTTAGGGTTTCGGGTTTCGGGTTTCGGGTTTTGGGTTTAGGGTTCAGGGTTAGGGGGGTTTAGGGCTCCAGTCTGGCTGGCGCTGCAAAGCCTTTGCTTTCGTGAGTTCTGCCGTCTATGGCACTCATCGAGGCTCGGCATTGAGACATGGTGTCCATGCGAAAGACACGGGTGCTCCGTTTTTTTTGCATGATTGAATTGGGCATTTCCCCGCCCCCCCCCCCCCCCCCCAAAAAAAAAAAAATGGGCACCCCTTTTTTTACCCGAATAGAATCCCCTTGAAAGGGGCCCCCACTAAGAGTACCACGATTTTTCGGAAACCCCAATGTGAGGCCTTTAGCATGGTCGTTGTACGGGGCTTTACGAAGATAGGGAACCCCTAAAATAGCCACCAAATAGTGGGATTCCCCCAAAATAGTAAGGACCCTCATAGGGTACCCCAAACCCAAAACCCCAAAACCCTAAGCCCCCACATAGGGCCCCCCGTAAGGCACCCTGAACTTCGGAAACCACCATCCCTAAACCCTAAACCCTAAACCCTAAACCCTAAACCCTAAACCCTAAACCCTAAACCCTAAACCCTAAACCCCCCAATAAGGTGCCCCTAACTTCGGAAGCCACCATACATCCTCCTCAGAAAGGCCAGGCCCTCCGAGCACCCCGGCGAGTAGAAGCCAACCTGAGCGCACTGGCCCAGGGATGGAGGGGTGGCCTTGAAGGTTTAGGGTTTAGGGCTAGGGTTTAGGGTTTAGGGTTTAGGGTTTAGGGTTTAGGGTTTAGGGTTTAGGGTTTAGGGTTTAGGGTTTAGGGTTTAGGGTTTAGGCTTTAGGGTTTAGGGTTTGGGGTTTAGCGCTAAACCCACCCGAAACCCGCATATTGAGCCAGTCGTGTAGATTGAGGCTCAGCGCCGATGCCCCGCGTGAATGTGCGGCAAAGGCTTCGGGCCCAAAACCCTAAACCCTAAACCCTAAACCCTAAACCCTAAACCCTAAACCCTAAACCCTAAAGAGCCCGCCGCGCTGGGGCCCAGACCTTCGCTCTGCAGCCCCTCGCCGCTGAGCGCCAGGGCACAAGGCAGGCCCAGGGTGCAGTTGACCTGATCGCTGTTTAGGGTTTAGGGATTTAGGATTTTAGGGTTTAGGGTTTAGGGTTGAGGTCTCTGGGTGTTGGGGGTTTGGAGTTTAGCTTCTTGTGTTCTAGATTTTTGTTTTTTGGCTTTTTGCTAATCGGTTTTTGGTGGGTTTGGGGGGGGGTGGGGGTTCGAGTTTGGGGTTTGAGGTGTGGGTTTGGATGGGATCTTTGATGCTGCTGCAAGGACCTGAGGGCGGAAGAAGCAGACAGAAGTTCGAAGCCAGAATGCCACCGCTACCGACCCTCAAACCCTAGACCCTAAACCCCCTAAACTACGTACCCCTAAACCTTAAACCCGAAACCCTAAACCCCAAACCCCCTAACCTCCCTGAACCCCCAACTCAACGACCTGCCTCGTGGTCCTGGCGCGGCCCGAAGAGCCGGAACTCACCCAACTCCTGGCTTCAGTGGCCTAAACCACGAACCCTAAACCCTAAACCCTAAACCCTCAACCCTCAACCCTCAACCCTCAATAAACCCTAAACCCTAAACCCTAAACCCTAACCCTAAACCCTAAACCCTAAACCCTAAACCCTAAACCCTAAACCCTAAACCCTAAACCCTAGCTGCGAGTCCAGGCCCACTGGCTGGAGGTTGGAGGAAGCCACACAAGGCCGATTGAAACAAACGGGGCCCCTAGGGTTTGCAGGGTTTAGAGGGCGGGTGTAGGGTTTAGGGCTTGGGTTTGTGGTCATTGTGGGGGTTGTAGGGTTTAGGGCTTAGGTTTGTAGCGTTTGTGCAGTTTGGAGGGTTCAGGGATTGTAGGGGTTGTAGGCTTTTGGGTTTGTAGGGCTTCGTACAGTTTGGACGGTGTGTAGGCGTTTGTAGGGGTTAGGGGTCGTAGTGAGTAACCGATGAGATGCGCGCCACAACGTCGGGCGAGGTCGCAAAAGGTGCCCAGCACATCTTGTGCCTCGGCAAGGGGGAATTCATAAACCCCTTTAAACCCCTAAACCCTGTAAACCCCTATAAACCCTCTAAACCCCCTAAACCCTTAAACCCTTATAAACCCCTAAACCTCTCAACCCGGCACAGGGCAAAACGGGTTCAGGGCTGAAGGGCGTTCGGGCTCGGGGTTTAGGGTCTACTCACAGAGTCACCCCTTTTGGCAGGGAAAGGCCGAGTAAGGGAGGCTCTCAGTGGGCGGGTGGGCAGGTGCTGACGATAGGAGTGGTTTCAGTAGCAGGCTTTCGTAGGCTGTCTTAGGGGAGCGTAGATTTCCGGGAGCTGTGCAGCCCGTCGTGCAAACCTTTGCAAGACTGAGCAGAAGTTGTCCCCCCTTTTTCAGCAGGCGCGGCAAGTTGAAGCGATTTCCGGCAGCTTGTTCTGCGAAGAGGGGGCGAGGTAGCCGCCCGAGAACTTCGGGGTGAACTGAGGGGGTGAACGGTTAGCTTTCGGGTTAGTCAGTCAGACCTAGACCTGGGGCCGTGAAGGTTCGGGGTTTTAGGGCTTCTGGGGCTTGTGGCATTCTCTACGCCGACTGTGCCTGCAGCTCTAAGCCCCTAGAAACCCTAAAGGAGTTCTCATTTCGCCCCTTCCAAGAGACTAATCCTCATGGCCCAACGATGTCTAAACCGAACACCGAAGGCCGTCTAGTCAACCTCCAAACCTTAAGGGGTTTAGGGTTTAGGGTTTTCGGGCTTAGGCTTTAGGGTCCGAAGATGCGGGAGTTAGCGACGGAAGGCGCCCCCCGTCTCAGTCGGCTTTGGCGGGCTTTGCCTTGCTCGGCATCGCGAAGTCCAGCCAGCTCTCAGCAAGTTGGGGACCCTCCTCGGGGGCCATTGGGTTTAGGGTTTAGGGTTGAGGGTTTAGGGTTTAGGGTTGGAGCAATTGAAGTCCATGGCCACCAAAACAAGGGGCACAGCAGGGCGCGCACGTCTCGATTTCGGGTTTGGGGCTCACCACAAACCCCGGAACTCTCGAACCCTCCGTTGCTGGGGAGAAGGGGCTCATTCCAACAAACTTCCTCAACCCCAAAACTTCGAACCCAAGAACCTTAGGCAACTAGGCTTGGTTTAGGGGAGCATGGGGTAGTTTAGGGCCTAAGACGTTTAAGCTTCTGGGCGAAAAAGACCTGTAAACCAGGTTCGTCGCCCCAAGGCTCTACAGCCATCTGAAACCTAGCAAACGATCGTCAAGGCGAAGCCTAAGCCCTATGACACAGGGGTTAGGGTTCAGGGTTTAGGGTTTAGGGTTTAGGTTTAGGGTTTAGGGCTTAGGGTTTAGGGTTTAGGGTTTAGGGTCTAGGGTCTAGGGTCTAGGGTCTAGGGTTTAGGGGTACCCGGCCGTCCTCGTAGGTGGCGTACAGGTAGTCGACGATGTCGCTGCTCCTCAGCAGCGAGGAGATTGCCAAACTGCCCAAAGCCCCCACCCCAAAACCCCCCGAAACCCCCGAAACCCCCTAAGCCCTAAACCCCAATAAACCCTAAACCCCAAGCCCTAAACCCTGAAACCCTAAACCCTAAACCCTAACCCTTTAAGGCCTTAAGTGCGGGCTTGGCTCTCCAGAAGATCCTTGCCTGTGTTGGGATCCCGCAGAAAGGGCATCTGCATGGCACCGACCGCGTTGCGCGCGGTGGAAAGGAGGTGGCCGTACCTGGGTTTAGGGTTTAGGGTCTAGGGTCTGGGGTTTAGGGTTTAGGGTTTAGGGTTTAGATTTTAGGGTTTAGGGTTTAGGGTTTAGTGGCATTTTCTTTATCTACAGCCTTGTGGGTCAAATTAAGGGTAGATTACTACAAATCTGCACGAAAATCGAGTCCCAGGTACTTCTCCCCAAACTCCGTCCGGTTCTTCACCTCGACGATGCTTGGGGTCTAGGGTTTAGGGCTTATGGCGTGGGAGTTCATTCAGGTTTATATTTATATAGGAGATCTTTGGGGGAGGACGGGTTGGAGCGCGTACCTTAGGAAGAGGGCTTGGGGAGCAAGAGCGGTTCTGGGATGTTTAGCGGGTAGAATCTCAACCAAATGCTGACGAACCGTCGTTGGAACTTATCTCACTCTGTTCTTACATCATGTAGCTAGTCAAGACCCATGAAACTGGGAGTGTGGAGCTGTAGCTTAGGGGTGTTGCGGGTGGGTCGCGGTGATTGCAAGTCGTTCAGTTTGATGTCACCTGCACCCCCCCCCCCCCCCATTTTCCGGTCCGAAGATGGAGCGGGGTGTGGGAAGGGGTCGCTCAGTGGAACGCAACCCCCCCATCCACTCGCGCAAGCCGTTCAGAGAATGATCCCAAGACCCGATAGTAGTTGCTGGCTCCGAATATAAGGAATTCAGGAACTAGGGATCCTATTTCCCTTTGTAAGCTGGTAGTTGCACAGGGCACCTGATTCGCGAATATTCCCTACCAAAAACTACAGTACAAGCAAACTGGACCGACCTCTCCGTGCGGCACATTGCGCAGCACGTAGGGCCTGGGCTTCCGGGGTTTGGGGTTTGGGGGTTTGGGGTTTGGGGTTTGGGGTTTAGGGTTTAGGGTTTAGGGTTTAGGGTTTAGGGTTTAGGGTTTAGGGTTTAGGGTTTATGGCTCAGGTTTTCACGACAAGTGCCCTGGGACCCTCAGCGTCCCTCCGAGTTGCCTAGAAGCAGAAACCCTAAACCCTAAACCCGAAACCCTAGCCCCCAAAGGCATCCAAGAAACAGCTCAAGGCAGCAGAGGGCCTCCCGGACCAGCCGCACGAAGGGCGAGCCCTCGCAGCCCCAGAGCCTCAGTCATATGACTTTTTACGGGTGGGTGTAAACCCTAAACCCTAAACCCTAAACCCTAAACCCTAAACCCTAAACCCTAAACCCTTCGGGGGGAAGGGTTCTGGAAGGGGCTTGGGGGAAGAGGGGGGTTCGGGGTTGAGGATTCAGGGAGTCTGGGGCTTAGGAGAGCTCTAAGGCCCCAAACCCATGAAGGGTTGTTTAGGTGCCGAGAACACAGACATAAAACACACACACACAAGAACTGGGATGCTCCCCTATACGATTCTAATAGGAGGAACTAGGACCATCCCTTTTCAGGACTCTTTGAAAAAGGGGGAACATGCCAACGCAAGCCCAAGTAGCTCTAACGGCTTCGCTGCCTCCTTGCTTGGCCTCCGGAGCACCCCGTGACTCAGCCTCCGACTGAAAAAAGGTGGGGAGGGGTTGGTTCCAAATTCAGGGCTGAACTACTACTTCCTGAAAGAACCCCAAGAAGACACAAGAAAATAACCCCTTGTTACCCTTTTCAGGAGGAATATGTTTTGTTTTTTTTTTTTTTGGGGGGGGGGGGGGGGGCTTCTTAAGCAACCAGTAGTTGAGGCTTAACAACGCTGGGCTTACGGGCATCCGCACTCGGTCTTTCTCAAGCAGCGTGCCATCCCATCCCCACACACAACCAACTGCATGGAGCTGCGGGCCCTCAGCCCTAAAGCCTAAACCCGAAGCCTAAACCCGAACCCGAGAGCCTCAAAAGTGTATATGCTGAGTTTGCGTTTTTCTTCGCTTGGCTTACATCTGGGCAGATAACTCAACCGAGAAAAATCTAAGCCCCGTGTGCTCAACATGTTCAAGTTGGGATGTTCCGTTCTCCCTGATACTAATTGAGATTGTAGTACCCTCAATTATAACCCAAGGGCTGATAGTATAAGGCGGCACATCCCAATGTCCAACTCTCTTAAGCCCTCCTTGCTTTTGCACAAGACACTATACCAGAAACACTCCATGTGTCCAAGTTCACAAAACCTCTACGACGACTTCCGCGACGACTACGAAAAAAACACGAGAACTCTTAAAAACCCCAAAGGAACTCCCCGAACTCGACAAGAATTTAAGCAGCAAAAATCAAACAAACTTTGAGAACAAAGGTCAACACACCACTCGAGAAATCAAAGTACACTCATCTCAAACCCTGGGTATCCACCCTGAGGCTCGAGTCATCTTTAAGGTCTTTAAACCCAAAACCCTAAACTCTAAACCCTACGCCCTAAACCCTACACCCTAAACCCTGAACCCTTTGTGGAGGCCCAGGCAGCTTGGCCTCGGCTTAGGGTCTCCTTCGGGCGTAGGGCGTAGGCTCAAGGTTCAAGGTTTTAGTTTTTTTTTTTGGGGGGGGGGCGGGGGGTTAAGGTTTCGAAGTCCGGGGCTTCGAAGTCTGGGGTTTCGGTTTCAGGGCTTAGGGCGTTAGGGCGTTTAGGCCTTTCAGGGGCACCTCCTAAGCCCAGTGCGCAGGATCTGGGGCTGGCTGTTCCGGTCTTCTGAGTTGAGGGTAGACAGCAAAGGAAACTCTAACACAGCCAAAAAAGCTCTACAGTAACACCCCCAAAAAAACCTAACACACCCAAAAAGCCCTAACACCCCCAACACCCCAAAACCCCCAGGACCCTATTCCCAGAGCAAGCAACGAAGGCCGGCAGAGCGCGGGGAAGAACATCCTGGGCTACTACCGGCATGAAACACCTCCCTTGGGATGTTCCCCCTTATACTGACAGTCCTTACAGGGATTGTAATCAGGGGCTACTGTAATCCCTGTTAAGGACTGTTCGTATCAGGGGGAACATCCCAACAGCTCTCCCCACAAAAAGAATCGAACCCCTCAAAGCCTCAAGGCTCCAAAACCCAACAATCATAATCCGCCGAGGCCTCGGGCCGGAGGTGTATAGGTTGTCAGAACAGGCCCACCCCCCCCCCCCCCCACCCCCCCCACCACCCCCCCACCCCCCCCCCCCCCCACCCCCCCCCCACCCCCCCTCCCCCCCCCCCCCCCCCCCCCCCCACCCCCCCCTCCCCCCCCCCCCCCCTTAAACCACCCTGGAGTCACCTTAAACCTTAAAGGGGCCTGGCTCAACCCTACGATCACTCCAAGCCGGACCCTAAACCCAAAAAAACCCTCAACCCCAAAGCGTGAACCTTGAGCCCTACACTAACCCTCAACCCCAAACCCCAAACCAAAAGCCATAAACCCAACCCTTATTGCTTGGGGTCCAGCGACTTGGGCGCTGCGGAATCACCATGCTCACACGGATGCGCTGGGCCGGGCCGAGGCGGGTCGCGTAGCGTTAAAATTATGTCAGAGTCAACAAGGGCTTTCAACCCGGAAAAACGATACACCCTAAACCACACCTAAACCACACAACCCCCCAAGGGTCTTACAGTGTCTTACAGTCCCGAAAAGACCCGAAGCGCAGATGGCTTTGCCAAACCTCGCCACCGAACCGGTGGACCCCGCCCCCCCCAAACAACAAGAGTCTCCTCCCCCCCCCCCCCCCCCCCCCCCCCCGATAAAAGGATCGTCCTGAGACCTGCTCCTGAGACCTCAGACCTGTTGTTCCGTACGACCTGCCAAGCTGCAGGATGGGTGCCCGCCCGCCGTTCCACCATACCTTCTGTCCCGAAGCGCCATTCGGTGTCTTCCGTGGACAGGCGTAGTGACGAATGGAAAGCCATGCAACCTGCGCTTCCCACTTCGCCGCGCGCACGCCTCCAAGCCGCTCAAAGCCCCAGAGGCCGATCATCACGTCTGTGGCAGCGGTGTCACCTCACACCTTCCGATTGTGTTTGGTGCGCCGCGCCCAAGATTGGTGTGCATAGCGCGAAGAACAAAATTTTGACACCGGAGAGCAACCCTCCCAGAGCCCGGGGCGACTGTGAGGACGACCCAGCGGCGGTGGTGGATGAGCATATATCCAGATACTCATCGATTTCCCGTTCTACGTTGTATCTGTGTTGAACTGTTGTTCCTGGGTTCCTGCGGCAACGCGCTCCGTGTCACGCTACGAAGACTCATGTGCAACATTGATGCGCCTCCCGGCGTTACGGCGGGATGCTGCAGCGCGTGAATGGAAACCCGGTCCAGTAGTAGTGAACCGAGGCATCTCGTCTCGATTGGAGTTTTTGCCACGGCTCCGGAGGCTCAACCTCGCTTTCCCGAGAGACCCTCCCTACCCGCAAAAAGCCCAAACTCAAAATAAATAGTCTAGCAATGATAATATTCCAATGTCATGAAGTGGAAAGACAACAAATCATTCATATATGGTTCATGAGTAAGGAACTACGAAAGACAAAACGCCCTAGTATAGTAGTGAATGAGTGACAGGATCAAGGAGCAGGAGGAAGAGATTAAGAGGTATGAAGCAGAACTGAAAGAATTGAACGAAGACATGGATTATCACAACAAAAATTAATTTTTGTATAGTAAACAATTGGTTCAACTAGAAGAAGAGGGAAACAGGCTAGATGTAAACAGTAAAGTGCAAAAAAACGATCAATGGTTCATAGTGATATGGCAAAAACATGAATAGCCAAACACATAAAATCACAACGTATTCAGAACTGCAGGAAAGCCTTTGAAAGCCTGAGAGCACACTATTTATCATACTATGTACTATACAAATAATATGATGGTGGAAAGACAAGCCTCAACAAACATTTAGAGTGCTGAATTAAATGTAATCTTTTGAGGCAGGCTAGTCCCAGAAAACGGCTGAGGTGACACGATGAAGGATGAAACGAGAGAGGTGAGGATGTTAAGAAATGAGAAATTGCCAAAAAATGGACTTCAAGCAACATGAGAGAAGAAAACGTGAGAGGTGACCATAAGGAAGGTAGGGGGAGAGATGGAATGAGAGAGATGGCAAAGAATGAGGTAATGGATTAGGTGCCGATGCGGGGAGAAACGAAGCCAGGGGACAAGTGAGAGAATGGATGAGGTATATGGGGGTAGGGAGGGTCCTAGAAACGCTTTCAACCTTGTATGGTGTACAGCACTCAGTTCAAGGATTTTTTCTCTGTTGCTTGCATGTAAAGGATCTCCACATTAGTGTGCGCCTGCAATGTCAGGAAATACGCACAATCCACTGTTTCCTTTCATACCTGCTGATGCACACCAGCAGGTGAATGCTCTGCGCACCTGCCGAGTTGGTGCAGGTCAAGGATTGTTGGACAGATATAAAGAAAGTTGTAGCACGAAAAAGAAGTATGTGTATGGAATGCGACGATAAAAACTCGAACAACAGGTCTGAGGTCTCAGGAGCAGGTCTCAGGACCATCCTTTTACCTCGTTTCAAACCCCCCAAGCCCTATAAACCCCAAAACCTCTCCCATTGAGGTCAGGGTTTCTAGGTTTTAATTAAAGGTTTAGGGTTTGGGGTTTAGGGTTTATAGAAATTGTATAGGGTTTGGGTCCCAAAAAGTTTTGAGCGAAAGTTTTGAGCGAAACGTTTTGAGCGAAATGTTTTGAGCGAAAGTTTTGAGCGAAACGTTTTGAGCGAAAGTGTTTTTTGATATTAGGTTAGGGGGCAAGAGGGGGGGGGGGGGGGGGGGGCATGAGTTTTGAACGAAAGTGTGTGTTTTAGAACCCAATGTGCTTTTGTTGGCTTTCCGGCCCTGGCTGGCCTCCTGGGATTCTTTGGGACGGAAGGCCCCAGAGGAATAAGTATCTTGAATATTTTGCCTCCCGGGTACCGTGGATGAATGTACCTAAACTCTGCTTGTCAGCTGTTTAGACAAACAACCTGGGAAATTCAGAATGGTACCACATACAATTTCTACTTATTTTGTCTTGAGGGTTTAGGGTTTAGGGTTTAGGGTTTAGGGTTTAGGGTTTAGGGTTTAGGGTTTAGCAAAACCCAGAACCAGAGACCCCAGCAAAGCGCGCAAGCATCAGTGGCGGGAAGGCCAACTTGCGCCCGAGCCAGTAGGTCCAGGGCACCGTCGCCTTTAGGGTTTAGGGTTTAGGGTTTAGGGTTTAGGGTTTAGGGTTTAGGGTTTAGGGTTTAGGGTTTAGGGTTTAGGGTTTAGGGTTTAGGGTTTAGGGTTTAGGATCCTGTTTAACCCACTGAGAAATTGCGTACCCTAAGGCTTCGGAGTTTAGGAGCAGGGATTATAGGGTTGAAGGCGAGGCATCGGAGTAAAACCTTGCTTGGCTTCTGAGATTCTACTACACTCCCCTTAGAACCTTAACAAAAAATAATATGTTCAATATCCTCTTTGGTTTTATATGAACAAAAAAAACTCCCAAGGGGGGATATGGTCTACAGTGACCTTGTGGGCTTAGGGCCTCAGCGCTTACTTCAGGGGGGTTTAGGGTTTAGGGTTTAGGGTTTAGGGTTTAGGGTTTAGGGCTTGGCCCGATAAACCCGAGAAACCCAAAGCCTTCCAGGTCGACGGGGGGGGTCTTTGGGGATGGGAGCGGTCGGTGTTTAGGGTTTAGGGTTTAGGGTTGAGGGTTGAGGGTTTAGGGTTTAGGGTTTAGGGTTTAGGGTTTAGGGTTTAGGGTTTAGGGTTTAGGAGCCCTGAGACCTGAAACCCAATTACACCCTAAACCCTGAACCCTATGAACCCGACGAGACGGGGCACGCCTCATATGAGCTCCGGGAATTGAAGACCCCAGTAACCCTCAAGAACCCGGGACCAGCCGGGAGGGGGACTCCGTTTAGGGTTTAAGGTTTAGGGTTTAGGGTTTGGGGTTTAGGGTTTAGGGTTTAGGGTTTGGGGTTTGGGGTTTAGGGCTTTTAGGCTTTAGGGTATTTGAAGGAGGGAAGGCAAGCCTCGGAACCGTACGTCTTCCAGAGGTAGGCGTTGATCTCGGCAGATTCATTCATGTGCACCCCGGTGTTCTCGTCCACGAGGAAGGGGTACATCTGCTTGCCTCCATGAGGTCTGTATATGGGTTTTGGGGTTTAGGGGTTAGTGCTTAGGGTGCATATGGGTAGTTATGGCTCCCTTTTTGGGATCCCTCTTTCAGGGTGCCGCCTTCTAGTGGTACCCAAAAAAAGGGACCCGAATTTAGGAGGCTGATATAGGGTTCCTAGGGTGTCAAGGGCTCAAGGCGTTTACTTCTCGAATCTACGGTTTGGGTTGGGACCGCCTGCGAAACAAACTGGCCATGTACGCTTCCGTCGACGAGTTCTTGGGGGTGCTGCTTCCCTGACTTCTGCCGTGCTTTGCTGGGAGCCCGCGCCTTGCCTCCCAGCTTCGTGACTTCCTCCCTGAAGCGCGAGTTCTCCACCGCTCCATACGCCTTCAAAGTCGAGCGTGGGCAGGGATAGATCTCGACATCCAGCGCCAGGACGGAGAGCGTCTCTCGCACGTTGCGGCAGAAGGGGCAGCCCTCGAACTCGTAGAGCTTCAGAAGCTTTGCAGGGCGCTGGCACTTCTCCAGGCCCCCCGCTGCAAAGGAGCCGCTCAAGCCGCGGAAGCAGCTGGCCAGAGAGGAGGTTGCCAGGTCCGCCACTCTTCCCAGCACTGGGACCTTCTTCACCGCCTCGAAAGCTCGGCTACAGTAGTGCAGCACCTTCATGGCAACGACTCCGCCACAGGGGGCGGAGAAAGTGTAGGAGCTTGCTTCAGCTACAAGGCATCTGCCTGAAGATCCGAAAAATTGCAGTCCTTGCGTTCACTCTGCAGCCTGGACCTTACATAAACCCGGACGCCTAAAGACTTCCCCGAGGACTTCAAACTGCCCTCCAGTGGCAAGAGCAGATCTCTACAGTGTGAATCAATTCATGTATGCATTTGCTTTGACAAGGAGGTAATACCTACATTAGAATTCGAACCTGATATAGAATGCTATATTCAAGAAAGGGAACCCACAACCGTGCGTCAGAGCTCCCAGCGCCAGCGACACGTTGCCCGCGAGACCTGCTTGAGCGATTCGGACTTTAGAGGGTTTAGGGTTTAGGGTTTAGGGCCGTTTAGGGTTTAGGGTTGAACCCTGGAAAATCCGCTCTTCCACTGTGCCCGGAAGAATCCGTTGTTTTGGTGTTATAGGATTTGAGGCCTTTAAGGCCTACTATAGGGGTATGGGTTTAGGACTTAGGATCTAAGGCTTGTGTGGGTCTCGCTTGCAGGGGGGCATTTGGGTTTGAGTTCAGACAGCTCCGGGATCTGGGTGTTAAGGCTCGACTAGTGGGGAGGGTTTAGGGTTTAGGGTTTAGGGTTTAGGGTTTAGGGTTTAGGGTTTAGGGTTTAGGGTTTAGGGTTTAGGGTTTAGGGTTTAGGGTTTAGGGTTTAGGGTTTAGGGTTTAGAGCTGGGTAGAAGCGTTGCGGGGATCAGGTGGTAAGGGTGTACCTGGGGCTCTCTTTACCTGCAGTTTTCTGGGTCATACCTACTAATGAGGTGTAATTCCTTCTCATGAAGAGAGTCCCAGGTAAGGGCTCGGAACACTCCTGGCCTGTTCCAAACGTGTAGGTCCGATTGGCGTCTCCTAGCAGCGACTTCGGCTTCAGGGTTCTTCGGGAGCCGGGGGTCTAGGAGCCGACACTGTAAGGGTCTAGGGTTTAGGGGTTTAGGGGTTTAGGGGTTCAGGGGTTTAGGGGTTCAGGGTTCAGGGTTCAGGGTTTAGGGGTTTGGGGTTTAGGTTTAGGGTAAGACCTAAATACACTGAAAATATGCCAAGAGCCTTCAATGTCAATCCACCCGGAAGCCTGTTCTTGAAAGGGTCTGGCTGGGTTTAGGGTCAAGAGTTGAGAGCTCAAGGTTTAGGGTTTTTGGGCTGGGGCCCTCGTCATGGCAACCCTGACCATGTTTGTGGGCACCTGATGCCGAGCTCGTGGTCACTGGGTTGGTGTAGCCGGCAACCTGCAAGCGAGGGATGTAATGGATTCATGAAAGCTTGCGCGACTGAAGAGCTTGAAGAAGATGACGCATGATGATGGCCTGTAGGCTACATCCGCTTTGTTTGGGCCTGCAAGCCACTCTTACTAGTACTTTTTTTGTTTGGGGGGGGGGGGGGAGGCCGGTCCTATACTAGGTTGCTCAGTAACCTAGGATGAAAAAGGGTGCTTTTTTTTTGCTCAAACGGGTGTATACGGGAACCTAAACCTACCAGAAAGGGAATAAGGGTACTACTGGGCATCGTAGTATACCCAGCCCTTGTCCGCGCGCCTGAAGAAGCTCGCCATCGCAGTAGGCGGCCTGCAGGTATAACCCAACACACACAAAGCACCGAGGCATTCAAGAACTGTAAACACCTACTGTAAGTTAACTATTCATAAAGGTAGCCCAGTGCTTGGCATTCTGACAAGGGTAGCCCTTGTTGGGGTTACGGTTTAAAGGGGAACCTGGAACCAATAAAACAAAAGCAAAAGGGTATCACTAGGCCACCACCCTCTTCAAACCCACACCTTCGCCTCCTCCCCAGAAGGCCCCGGCGAAACGCTGCCTGGCCTCGGGTATCAGCCACAGCGTGCCGTTGCCTGGGCTCCGCGCACCCAAAAAACGCATGCGAGGTTGATGAGAAGGGAACCTAACCCCCCTGAAAAAGGGAACAAGGCCCCTTCTGGGTCCTAACCCTAAACCCTAAACCCTAAACCCTAAACCCTAAACCCAAACCCCTTCTCAGGCTGGCTAAGACTCCTGCGCCCCGTCACGGCCGAAGGCCAACCTGGGATGGGCTCGATCTCCACCACGCACTCCAGGCCTCATGGCATTTCGGGGGTTTAGGGTTTAGGGTTTAGGGTTTAGGGTTTAGGGTTTAGGGTTTAGGGTTTAGGGTTTAGGGTTTAGGGTTTAGGGTTTAGGGTTTAGGGTTTAGGGTTCGAGCGTTCGGGGCACCATGCACCATGTTGGGGACCTTCTTGTCACCTGGGCTTTGGCATGGTCCCTGTCTGTCGCTGAGGCTCCATAGTCTAGGAACTCCAGAAAGGAACGATGCTCGTAATAATCATAATTACTCATAATACGAACAAGAATAGCACTCATGACTTCATTAATCAAGATGAATGTACATGTAGGACCTGCTGAGCTTCTGGCCAAGGGTGCAGCTGGCTTCCTGCGACCACAGCTTCCTAAAGACCTTTTTCGTTGTAGGTTTTGTAGGGGGGTTGGAGGGTTTGTAGGGTTTGGGATGCACTTTCAAGGGTCGAGGTTTAGGAATTGAGGGTATAGGGCAACACCTCTATTTGCTCGGTTTGTTGGGTTTGTAGGGTTAAGGATCAAGGATGCTGGAGTTCGTGAAGGGAAACGGCGCGGTATAGTGTTCAGGGCTTAGGGTTTAGGGTACAGACGAGATCTGATGGCTACTCATACACTCGCGGTGTTTCATGCTCGGTTTGTTCGGGAACCCGAAGCCCTTCTGCACCCTGCAACCCTTATACGCCCTCACCTACACGCTATTAAGCTTGTAAAACACCCGTGTGGCCCACGCAGCCCATAAACCCTGTTTACAACCCATAAACCCTTTGAACCCCATAAACCTTAAAAGCTCACAAACCCCATGCACCCTATACACCCTGTCCCATAAGCCCAATAAGCCCAGTGGCAGCCCCGGGGTTTCCCAGGGTTTAGAGTTTAGGGTTTAGGGCTTAGGGACCAACACCCCAACAGAGCAGCTACGCCATAAACACCCATACTTCAGGATAAGGATCCGGCCTATTCCCCTACTAAAAACCCCAAACGAGGGTTGGTGCATATACTCGTGCATAAAAGGGATCCTAAACTGGATCCAGATTACTACTTCACAAAGCAGCTCTGTTGGCAATTTTTGGGGTCCTAAGGTTTAGATTCACGGGCTAACCTGAACACAAAACCCTAAAACTCTACAGCCCAATAACCTTGAAGCCCTAAGCCCTAGAACCCAAAACCCTGACGACTTGTGAGGTGCAACCCTAAACCCTACACCCTAAACCCAACAGCCCGGCTGTCCTTGGGGATAGGTCCCGCCAAGCAGGCGTCCGAGGCAGGAAGGATGGAGAGGACCTAGGGGCGAGAGGTTCAGGGTTTGGGGTTTGGGTTTAGGGTGCAGGGTGTAGGGTTTAGGGTTTGAGGTTTTGGGTTAGGGTTTGGCGTGTAGGGTTTCAAGTTTTGGGGCTGTAGTGATCAGGGATTGGTGGCTTTCGGCGCGCTAAATTTAGGAACGTCGAGCTGTGGGCTTCGGGTCTATTGTCTTTGGGCTCTTGGGGTTTAGGCTTTAGGGCGGGCTTTGCGTGTTGCAGTTACGGTGGTTCCTGCCCGCAGTTCAGTTGAGGGAGCCTCGCATCAACAGACCCCATCTAGGGTTTAGGGTTTAGTTTAGGGCTTCGGGTGCTTCTGCAGCAGATACTGAGGAGGAGGCTTCGGCTGCGTAGGCGGGAAACGCCTCGGGGCAGACAGCAAAATCGCATGTTCCGCATCAGGTCGACTTTGAGAGGGGTGGGCTGCGGGCCATCTGTTTAGGGTTTAGGGTTTAGGGTTTAGGGTTTCTACCGGATTATTGTTGAGGGTTTTGGGGCTCAGGGATGTACGATTCAGATACTTTTTGTAGATCAGCTGAAGCCATGACAGACGCTTCAGCCTCTTGACGTCGCAGCTGAGATTGCAGTAACCATGTTTTAGGGTTTGGGGTTCAGGGTTTGGGGCTCAGGGTTTAGGGGTTGGGGCTTAGGGGGTCTACCTTGCATCGAACTGACAGAAACCCTAAACCCTAAACCCTAAACCCTAAGACCTGCTTGTTCAACAAGCCGACCTGAGCCTGGAAACTCACGACTTTCAACACTGGAGATAAACAGATCCGCGAGCCCCAAACCCCATGAACCATGTGAACCTCTGAACCTTATGAGCCCGAAAATCCTGAAAACCCTGAACCCTTAACCCCTAAACCCAACCCCCTAAACCCCTAAACCCTAAACCCTGCCCTAAACCCTAAACCCTAAACCTTTGGGGGGAAGGGTTCTGGAAGGGGCTTGGGGGAAGAGGGGGGAACCCTAAACCCTAAACCCGAAACACCCGAGCCGCTCGGGTCGGGGCGTAGATTCCGCCGCTGGGCGTCATCGCAGCGCCCGCAAACTTCCGCTCCCCCGGCAACGTGAAGCCAAGGAGGACCTGTCTCTTGCTGTTTATGGGGTCTAGGAGGTTTAGGGTTTAGGGCAGGGTTTAGGGTTTAGGGTTTAGGGTTTAGGGTTTAGGGTTTAGGGTTTAGGGTTTAGGGTTTAGGGTTTAGGGTTTAGGGCTTAGGGCTTAGAGCTTAGAGCTTAGGGTTTAGGGTTTAGGGTTTAGGGTTCAGGGTTTAGGGTCGGGGGTTCTCATAGGGTGAGGATTGAGGCTTGAGGGTTTAGAGCTTAGGGAATGAGACTGCAGGCTGCAGGGGCCTAGTTCATGCTACAATAAGCGATAATATTCTGATGGTAGCAATTGAGGCTGCATTAGGGGGGTCTACTTTTGGGTTCGAGTTTGAGGGTTTAGGTCTTGTGGCTTAGGGCAATTAACCTTGGAACGCCACACGCTCTAAGCCCACATTTGCACGGCAATGCGGGTCAACGTTTAGTGAGGTGAGGGCTCAGGGTTCATGACTCAAGCCCAAACCCTAAACTCTGAACCCTAAACCCTGCACCCCACATCGCACGGGGTTTAGGGTGTTTCGGTTCTGGGCGTAGGAATACTTTGGACTAGACTCTTAGAGGATTGGGTGCCAGAGAATGGTGACCCCGCACACGTAGGTAATGGGTTTGGGGTTTGGGGGCTCTCCGCCCAACTCGTTTCTCGCCCCCGAACCAAAGATGGTGAGGGTGGGGATCGAGGGCGCAACGCCCCGGTATAAGGTTGTGGCGCTTTTGCAGATGGTATGGCCCCCCCTCCCGCCCGAGGGGGATAGAAGCCCTATACTCCATACTGTAAACTGCAAAATCCAGAACCCTGCGCTACGCGCCGTAGCGTGAAACACACACATACACACACGCACACACTACTTATCCTAAACCCTAAGTGACATGAGCTCGCCTCCTCCACCACGTCCTGGGCCGGAGAGGAGCTAAACCCGGAACCTCAAAAAACCTAACTCCTATGAGGGCACGTGTCTGAAACTTGTAGGCAAGGGCCAAGAGGATTGCTCAAGCCGGCCGAGGTTGCTGGAGGCTTTGCTAGTTCATGGTTGGGATAGCATTAAAAAACTCAAATACCTATTCCTGATTGATCTTAAGCACCCTTAAAAATCTAAAATGCTACCCCCACAATGACAAAGTTTTGTGGTTGAGGGTCTAGGGCTTCTAGGGCTAAGGGTGTAGGTTGAGGGTTTAAGGGTCAAGGCTTTGGGGTTCGTCCAGGGTTAGTCTAGTGCTGTGGGGCTAAATGTAGGGTTTACGAGGTTGAAGGTTTAGGGCTGTAGGGCCAATTTAGGGTTCATAGGCCCAGGGCTTAGCACTACTTGAAGGGTCATGGGTAGTGACAAGCAAGGGGTAGAAGTACCCTGAATAAGACGATAACCAGTGAAACGTATAGTTACCTTACTTACAATCCCACTAAAGCCCAAAACCCTAAGCCCTAAGCCCTAAACCCTAAGCCCGAAACACCAAACCCTAAACCCTAGACCCTAAACCCTAAACCCTAAACCAAGAGTCGGTGCCGGATGCGTTGGGCGTGATTTTGAGCACTCGCTCTGCGTCGTCGGGCATAGCCTTAGGTCCGCTATGCCAAAGAGCCCAGAATAGGGTTTAGGGTTTAGGGTTTAGGGTTTAGGGTTTAGGGTTTAGGGTTTAGGGTTAGGGTTTAGGGCTTAGGGCTTGGGGCTTGGGGCTTGGGGCTTAGGGTTCTCATGGGGATTAGGGTGAGGGTTTAGGGTTTCGGGCGGCAGTTTTTAAGGGTGAACTAAACGGGACTGGGGCTGCGATCCACCAAACGCCAACCCGAGCGGAAAACCCGAATCCTTGCAGAGGAGGACTAAGGGTTTATAGGGTTTAGGACCCAAGACTCCAAACTCCAAATCCCTAAGCCCGAAACCCAGAGCCTTCAAAATCCCTATCTCATCAAGCTTGTCGCTAACTCCTTTAGCAGCTCGGGATCTCGGCCCTCGTGGGCAAGAACCCCTGAATCAACATCACAAATCCCACTCATCCCTCAGCTCTAAACCATAAACCCTATAAACCCTATAAACCCTGTAAACCCTATAAACCCTATAAACCCTATAACCCTATAAACCCTAAAAACCCTATAAACCCTATAAACATCTATAAACCCTATAAACCCTAAACCCTGACCCCCCAAAACTCCAACAAGCCGAAGCCTGAACCCCAACCTCGGGCAGGTCGCGTAGATCGACTGGTCCAGGGCCAGGACTCCGGATCGCCTCAGGATCGGGCTTAAGGCTCGGCTGAGGGCTGGGTGGTAGGGTTTAGGGTTTAGGGTTTAGGGTTCAGGGTTTAGGGTTCAGGGTTCAGGGTTCAGGGTTTAGGGTTCAGGGTTTAGGGCTTCGGGCTTCGGGCAGAGGGTTGAGGGTTGAGGGCCGAGGGCTTGGGAAGTTTCGGGAGTTCTTGGGGTGTAGGGTTTCGGGGTTTAGGGTGTCGGCAATTTGCGGTTCTGGGCCTGGGCCTAGTATGAGAGCCTTGTGGCCTCAAGGTTCGATGCTTCACATCCCTGACCACGCCCAACTGCTCACCTCTCCAAGGTGATTCCTTTATGGGGCGCGCCCTGCACAGAATCTAGGAAACCCCGAAAGGGACCACATAGTATAGAGAGTTTAGCAGAAGTTGCCAAAAAAGAGCACGGAATCTGCGTCAACACCTGGAGGTTCGCCCTGGCCCTCTCTTTGCCAAGTTTGAAGCCCCTCATTCTCCCCAAGGCTTTCGGGTCCGCACCTGACACCTCTAGTTTCCAGGGCTTGGGGCCTAGGTCTTGGACTTTACGGGGGTTCACAACAAAGCTTAGAAGCATCCGCCCCTAAACCCTAAACCCTAAACCCTAAACCCTAAACCCTAAACCCTAAACCCTAAACCCTAAACCCTAAACCCCAGGAGCCGAGAGATGGGCCACTTGAAGAGGCCACCGCCCCAGGTAGGGCCGACGAGGTCCACGCCTCGATGGTGATGGTGGGAGAGTGTCCGTCTGAGGGGGGTTTAGGGTTTAGGGTTTAGGGTTTAGGGTTTAGGGTTTAGGGTTTAGGGTTTAGGGTTTAGGGTTTAGGGTTTAGGGTTTAGGGTTTAGGGTTTGGGGTTTAGGGTTTAGGGTTTAGGGTTTAGGGGCGTCTGGGGGGTTGAAGGGCATACAGGGCTCGTAGGGTTCTTCAAGGGGTATGGGGCTTGGCTAGGGCTTGAGGGTTGGGTGTTTTGGATGTAGGGCTCAAACCCCAAACCCCCAACCCCCAAACCCCAAACCTTAAACCCTAAACCCTCCTTCTTGCGAAGTCTAAGGATCTTGCCGACTCAGGTTTTTTGACGGTTCCGCCGCTTCAAGTGCCAACCCTCACTTCGCAGAAGCCCTCTGAGCTCGAAGGCCTGCAGGGGTGGTCGGTTTAGGGATTTTAGCTTTAGGGTTTAGGGTTAGGGTTTAGGGTTTAGGGTTTAGGGTTTAGGGTTTAGGGTTTAGGGTTTAGGGTTTAGGGATATAGGGTTTAGGACCTCAGGACGAGGCAGGGTCTTTTCTACAGGTCCGGCGATATGCCGATGTACCACAGGGGCCCTGCAAGCCGGGGGGGCTTAGAGTTGTAGGGCTTAGGGCTTCGATATTCGAAATTTAGGGTTTAACTTGGGATCTTCCCCCCATACCAACAGCCCTTGAAAGGGATTCTAATCGGGGTACTAGAATCCCGGTTAATTACTGCTAGTATAAGGGGGGAACATCCCAAAATTTAGCCTGGAATTCAAGCAGTCGCGTCAGCAGTAAGCCCTGGAAACCTTGGGGAGGCTTTGGGTTTTGGGAGGGTGTAGGGTTTAGGGTTTATCGGGGTTCGGGCTTGGGTTTAGGAGATGCAGGCTTGGGATGTCAAGCACCCTTGGTCATGAAGCTATCATGGCAATGCCACTCCGAAAAATGCCTCACTGTCACTTTCCATTCAGGCCTCCCCTTTAAGCATCAAAACTGGAGATCCGGTTGCTTCAGGGACCCCGTCAGCAAAAACTTAGGGTTCAGGGTTTAGGACCTAGATTGTTTAAAAAGCCTCAACCCCCTGCCGTTGTCGAAGCCTAACTGTGGGGGGGGGGGGGGGGGAGACGGGCTGAAGGAGGGCCTCAAACGGCTCCCCGGCTCAGGATAAAGTCCTCGGCTCACGGTCAGGTGTGCGGGGCCCCTTGCAACATCTCTCTTCAGGCTAACTAGAGCCCCATGAGCCACATGTTCAACTTGGCGCCAAGCCAGGAAGGCATACAAAGCCCCAAGGAGGCTCGGGGTTTAGGTTAGGGGTTAGAGGGGTTTAGAAGGTTACAAGTTAGCAAAATCGGCCCTCAACAATCCTAGGCTACGTTGCATCCTGGAGCTGGAGAAGCGCCAGAGTCTGATTGGCACATGGCATGACACTTACCACAAAACGCCGTCACATGATTGCGTGCAGAAATCTGCATGCCAGAACATTCCGCGCGCGTCACAGCCAAAGACCCCTGACCACATAAAACAGCTACTGGGACATGGCGCGGCGATGGTCTTGGCGACGAGGTCCGCCTCCTGACGCAATACGGGGGGTCCCCTAATATAGACCCCCAAATAGTAGGATCCCCGTTTCAAAAAGGACCCCAAATAGTAGGATCCCCTGTTTCAATGGACCCCAATAAGGTACCCCTACTTCCGGAAACCCCCATACGGGCGATACAAGGCTCAGGGCCTAGGGGCTTTGGGCTTTTCAGGGTGCCACAGGGTAGCCTCAGAACGCGTCTCAGAATCTTCCTGCGAGATTGTCCGCACAATACTTGTCTTTCTCTGGCAAGCCTCGCGGCAAAGCACGACGCCCTTCCGAGCAAGCAGAAATGAAGCTTGGAACTCTCGACTCCTGGGTTGGGCTAGAGGCAGCCCCGCGAGAACAGAGCGTAGGAGGTGGGCCCGCGAATCATGGCGGTACCGCCAGGCTGCTTCTCCAGCTGGAGCGTCTCCACTGCAAACTTGACAAGATCTTCATCGAACGTGTCTACCCGCAACATCTTTCCTTCGCACCGAGCTGCTGCGGCGGCCAGCAGCTTCTGAGCCATGGGTAAGTTGGGAGCCACGATTGGGCCCACCACTTTGCCTGTTCCGTGAGGCCCCCAATCTCCAAAGTCCCGGATCAGTGCAAATGCGTCATGGCCTTGGTCATGGGAGCTCAGCACTGCAGCTCCAGGACTTTGTGCAACCAGCGTCAGCAACATTGCCCGCTGCATCCCTGTAGCGAGAGAGTCCTGTTCAATCATCCGGGCCAGGTCCATGGGACTTTCTTGGACACCTTCCGCGTGCTCAGCTGCAACATCCTTTGCAACCATGCCCCTCGCTTGAAAGGTTTGATGGGTCTCTTTGAAGCCCAACTTCGAATACAGTCGGCGCCCCGCCTCACTTGAGATGAGATGCAGCACTCGGTTGGGTACCAATGCCATGACCTTCTCCGTCAGCGTGCGTCCAACCGACCTGCCCTGCCAATCCTTATGCACCTTGGTAGCCCAGTAACCATATTTTTTTAATACGGGCACCCGTTTTTTTTGGGGAGGTTGGGGATTCTATGATAAAGGGAACCTTGAACCCCAAAAACCGGAAAAGGGGTATGGACTGATTGCGCCATCAAGGCACAATGATCATACTCACGGTGGCTACGTCATTGCCAAAAGGAGTGGCCATGGCTGCGCCAACCACCTCGCCCTCGCTGCCTATGGCCACCATACCAAAGGAGACCTGTCAAGCGTAAGTGTGGAGCGTAGTAGGGCTTGCGGGTTATAGAGGCTTGGCAAATTGTCATTCATAGGGGTGTAGCTGACTGACAGGAAAAAAAGAAAGAAAAAACGCTCTGGGCCGGAGTCTTTGAGAAGATCTGACCTTCAACACTTGTTCCCAGTCCTCCTCTCGGTGTGGCCACTTCTCCTCTTTGCTCAAGGCGTGGGCACCCTTGATGTGGGCTTCTGTGAAACGCACATATGCAGGACCTTCCGCAGGACTGACCATGGCTGCACCCCGGGTTTCAAGTTCCTTTGGCGTGCATCTGGGTGGATGGCAACATTGTGATCCCTTTTTGGGTACCCAAAAATAGTAGGTGCCGTATAGTAGCGACCCATATGCCTTGAGGCAGACATGCCTTCCGAAGAAATGCGCCTCCTCTCTGCCCACTTACAGGTTTAGGGTTTAGGGTTTAGGGTTTAGGGTTTAGGGTTTAGGGTTTAGGGTTTAGGGTTTAGGGTTTAGGGTTTAGGGTTTAGGGCTTGAGCCTGAAGAGATCCGGCCTTCGTCGTCCTGAGCATGCCCACCAAGATCAACTTGCAGAAGCCCGAAACCCGAAACCCGAAACCCTAGACCCTAAACCCCATTATAACCCCTAAACCCTAAACCCTAAACCCTAAACCCTAAACCCTAAACCCCGGAGCAGCCAGGGCAATGGCAGCCATGACCCGCGCAAGTGGATGGGGCCAGCTCCATATCTTGCATGTGCAATGTCGTCCCAGCTTTAGCTCTCTTAACCCTATACCCTATACCCTAAACCCTAAACCCTAAACCCTAAACCCCAAGCCCTACACCCTTTTCGAACTCAGAATTTGCCCTAGTGACGGGATGCAAAGCACAGATGGCCGCACGCAGTGACGCGGGGACGCCGGGGACGAAGGGAACGTAGGGAGCGCGTCCCCTAAACTCATGCACCTTGGGATGTTCCCCCGTAATTATCCTGACAGTCCTTAGTCGGGCTTTTTGGTAAGGGGTGCTCTGATCCCTATTGTTAAGGACTCCGAGTATAAGGGGGAACATCCCAATCATGAACCCTTAAACCGCCTTCAACCCGCAAGCCCCCTCAAGTCTACAAAACAAGCTCAATGTTTTGTTGCGACCCTGAGCCCCCCCCCGCCCCCCATTATACGGTCGTTCTGGCCCTCATGGTATCCCCGCCCTAACCCCTTGCCCCTAAAATTGCTCTAAACCAAATCCGCTACTGTAAACCATATACGCCAGAAAAGCCCTAAACCCTTAATCCGCGGAAACCCTTTGTTGAAACCTAAGCCAGAACACCCGAGAGCCTACATAAACCATAAACTCGAAACCTCAACCCGAAAAGCCCTCTAACCCCTAAAACCCTGGATGCTACAAACCCTACATTTACAACACTAAACCTAAATCCTTACACCAACACGCGCTTACGAAAGCGCTGCCGTTTGGCGCGCCCTAAACCCTAAAGCCTAAGACCCTTAAACCATAAACCCCGCCTGAACCCCAATCCCTTCACCCCTTAACCCCAAACTCCTAAACCCTAAACCCCCGAACCCTGAACTTCTGAACTCCTAAACCACGAAACCCCAAACCATAATCCTAAACCCCTGAACCCCTGAACCCCGAAATCCCTAACCCTAACCCCTAAACCCCTTCTGATTCTGGGCTCAGGTTTTTGTCGGGGGCCTCTCTCCCGCCCTTGCTCGGGATGACTTTGTGACCGTCGCTGTGGCACATGCTGACGGGGTCATCATACCTTGTTTAGGGTTTAGGGCTTAGGGTTTAGGGTTTCCCAATTTGGGAGTTTAGGGTTTAGAGTTTAGGGTCATCATACCTTGCAAAGACTTCTCTACCATTTGCTTGTTGCCCTTATAAGGAAGAGTATTGCCGCCTCTGAAGCAAACAGGGTCATTATACCTTCAGCAAAGACTTCTGGTGGCGAGATTTCGTTTAGGGCTTAGGGTTTCCCAAATTTGGGAGTTTAGGGTGTAGGGTTTAGGGTATGTGCTTATTGCCCTTACATGGAAGAATATCTATTCTTCTTTTGTCGGTTCTTAAGCAAACAGTCATCATACCTTGCAAAGACTTTTGGTGAGGGTTGAGGAGTTTAGGGTTTAATTAGGGTTCACCCAATTTGGGAGTTGAGGGTTTAGGGTTTGGGAGTTTAGGGCACACAATGACCTTGGAGGCTTCCGGACTCGTACGTTCCTAGAAGGAATTCAGGCCAGAACCTCCCCCGCCGAATCTTGCGCCTGCCCCCCCCCGCCCCACTCCCCTTGCAAA
>CAJNDS010000657.1:580000-607500 GCA_905221605.1 Symbiodinium natans
CCTAAACCCTAAACCGCTTGTTACGCTATGCACCCCAGGCTCCTCCCACATCGGGTTGCTCTTCTCCGTCTCCATCCTTCACGGTTCGAGTTGACCCTAAACCCTAAACCCTAAACTCTAAACCCTAAACCATATGGAGCTTTAGGATTGATAAAGGCTCCGCTTTGGTTGCGCTTTTGCAGGGCTCGAGCATTCGGATTTCGACTTCAGGCACGTGCCAGTTTTTGAGGTTGGGCCCTCCACCCTAACCCTCAACCCCAAAAGCTTCTCGACCTCGATGGCGCAAGCCGACCCAGGTCGTTCACCCGCCTCCCGCAGGTCGGGCTCGGTGGCACACGTGGGGCCCGGTACCGGAGCCAGTTCTCCTTCTTGGCACCAGTCCTGATCCCTGAAATAAAAACACCCCAAACCCCCCTTCCTTGAGCCTTCTGGGCCCTCTGGGCCCTTGCCTCCATCCTCTCCCTGCCTCGGCCCCACGCCCTGACTGGGCCTTCCCACGCCCCTCCCTGGGGCCCCTCTCTCTGGGCATCTGCTTCTGCCTGTGGAAGATTGCCTTTTTTTGTGAACCTGCATTTTGAACCAGGCTGGCGATCACTGTGACGGAATGAAGAAGTTTTATGTAAAGTAAGCAGTTGGCTTGAGTTTAGGCCTAAAAGGAATAGGTTTGGGTGGCTCTGCCGCCTCGAACGGCGTGGGGTGGGAGAAAAGTGTTAGATGGCCTTCCACAATCGGGCCAAAGCTGCTCTTCGCGCCTGACGAAGCTTTCGAGCCTGTTCCAAAACCTAACCTTCACAGCATCTACGCCTTATCACAGCAAACCCTAAACCCTAAACCTTAAACCTTAAACCCTAAACCTTGGCCCTAAACCCTAAATCCTAAACCTTAACCCTCAACCCTCAACCCTCCGGCCCTGAAGCCGAGGTGCCGCCCATCGAGGAAGATGAACTCCACGGCATCCCCGCAGAGTTTGACCGCCCGCTGGAGCTGCACCTGGGTTTAGGGTTTAGGGTTCAAGGTTTAGGGTTTAGTGTTTAGGGTTCAAGGTTTAGGGTTTAGGGTGTAGGGTTTAGGGCGAAGGCTTCAGGGGTTTGGGGAGTCCAGGGGTTGGGGGGGACTCGGCGCTGGAGGGCTTTAGGGACCCTGGGGGATGAACAGAGCTTCAGGGATTTTAGCGGTTTAGGGCATAGGGTTCCGGTGTGTGGGGTGCAGGGTTTAGGGTTTAGGGTTTAGGGTTTAGGGTTTAGGGTTTAGGGTTTAGGGTTTAGGGTTTTGGGTTTTGGGTTTTGGGTTTTGGGTTTGGACTGGAGGGGCTTGGGGTGTAAGGTTTTGGGCCGTCCATGGCATGGGCCTCCCATGGTTGATTCTACGCATGTTCAAAAAAGGAACTTCCCAACCATAGGGTTCTCTTTCCGCCTAAGCCCTAAACCCTAAACCCTAAGTTCCCCTGCCCCTTGCGCGGGCACCCGGGTGACGTGGCCATTGCTGCAGGTGCCATGGAGGCAGGCCACCTGAGCAGTCCATGGGGTCCTAAGGTTTAGGGTTTAGGGTTTAGGGTTTAGGGTTTAGGGTTTAGGGTTTAGGGTTTAGGGTTTAGGGTTTAGGGTTTGTTCATTGAAAAGCCTCCGTAGAGTTGTATTCGCACCACTTGTCTTGAGACCTGAGACAAAAACCATCTGGCTTGAACCACCCAAGAACCTGGAGCACCGCACAACGACGAATCAACAGAAAAGCATCAAGTTGCACATGCGCGACACGGCCGATGCTACTGACAACACGACTTAGCAAAACACGATTCGTTCTTCAAGGCTTAAAGCCGTCTTAAACGTATTGCTGAACACAATCCTCTTACACCCAACGAGGGAAATAGCCGAAATGTCCCAAGGGCCTACCTGGGCATTTCCCAAAAGAGGGGCACCCTTTTGTATACCCCAAACAGTATAGAATCTCCTTCAGGGACCCCCCCCCCCCCCCCCAAAAAAAAAGGGGGGGGGGGGGGGGGGGGGGGGGGGGGGGGGGGAGGGTGGGCACCCCTACTTTCGGAAACCCCCACCTAGGCTTGCAAACAAGAAGTCGCCGAAGATACGCGAACCTTGAACCTTAAGCTTCGCCGCCCGTATCGGCCGGCCGCGAGGAGCTGCGGGTGGCTTCCAAGCCTCCGGGCGGCAGTCACCATAAAATTTAGGGTTTAGGGTTTAGGGTTTAGGGTTTAGGGTAAAGGGTTTAGGGTGTTTGGAATCGGGAAGTCTTCTGAACCTTTTACAGCGCCAGGCATCTGAACAGATGATCGTGTGAGGGCGGGGGCTCTAGTCGTGTGTTGCTTTTCACATGTGCCCTTTCCGCAAGCTGCGGACTCCGAAAGCCATTTCGTCTAAAGCGACAGTCTGAACATGGAGTTCCTGCAAATATGTTGAGTGCAACTCTCGCAAGACATGCAACTGGCATCAGGGCTTCAGAGCCTTGGCATATCTACCCCCTACAAACGTATTCGAGTATATGGGAATATTAGGGGGTTGGGGTAGGGGGTCTAATTTTAGGGGGAGTGGAGTCAGCCTAAACCCTAAACCCTAAATCCTAAACCCTGAACCCTGAACCCTAACTTCATGCCCTAACGCCCTAAACCCCTCGACCCTAAAGGGCATGGCGGGCCTTCTCCTTCTTGGTTGGCAGTACCTGTCGGATTGAGGGGTTTAGGTTTAGGGTTTAGGGTTTAGGGTTTAGGGTTTAGGGTTTAGGGTTTAGGGTTGAGGGTTGAGGGTTGAGGGTTGAGGGTTGAGGGTTGAGGGTTGAGGGTTTAGGGTCCCGTATCCTCAGCTGTTCATTGAATCCAAATCTGCCGGAATCCTAAGGCCCCAACCCTAAGCCCTAAACCAGAAACCCCTAACACCGAAAGCCGAAACCCTAAACCCCTAAACCCTTTAGACCCTCAAGCCCTAAACCCTCAACCCTAAACCCCTAAACCCCTAAACCCCTAAACCCCTAAACCCCTAAACCCCCAAACCCCTAAACCCCTAAACCCCTAAACCCCTAAACCCCTAAACCCCTAAACCCCTAAACCCCTAAACCCCTAAACCACTAAACCCCTAAACCCCTAATGTGAGAGTCCCATTTATAAATGGGGTGGTAATACTAAAATTCGCCGGGCCAGAGGGGTCCAGCCGAAGACTACTTTCCATTACGGGAGGTTTTCGGGCCGATGTATGTAAACAAGTCTATATAGGGGGGTGCGGTGATAATCAGAAAGGGTGGTAATTCTAAAATTTTTCCGGCCTGGAATTGAAAATTTTACTGAGAAGCCTTCAAGACAAAGCAAAGCAGACCCTGACAGCTGACCCCCCCCCCCCAGACCCCCAGACCCCCAGACCCCCAGACCCCCAGACCCCCAGACCCCCAGAATTGATTGTTGGCACCCCGTCTTTTTTTCCAACCCTCCAAACCCCGGGGACCAAAACAAGATTTGGGGGGGGGGGGGGGTTTATTAAAGGGACCCTAACATTAAACCCCTAAACCCCTAAACCCCCTAAACCCCTAAACCCCTAAACCCCTAAGCCCCTAAAACCTAAACCCTCAACCCAAAACCCCCAACCCCTAAACTCCTCAACCCCTAAGCCCCTAAACCCCTAAACCCCTAAACCCTTAACCCTAAGCCCTAAGCCCTAAACCCTAAACCCAGCACGGACCGGGCCTCGGGAGGCTCGTCGGCCGGATCGGCAAAAGGGTCCCAGTCGCCCATGGCGGGTTCGGGGGCTTTGCGGTTTTCGGGGCTTCGCGTGAACCTTGCGGTGCCCTTCAGGGTTCAGGGTTTAGGGTTTAGGGTTTAGGGTTTAAGGGTTAAGGGTTCATAGGTTTACAATTCAGGGCCTTGAGGGTTCAGAGGATCTAGGGGCTTTAGCGTTCTAGGGGCTTGGGGCTTAGGGTTTGGGGCCTTCAGTGTTTCCGTGGACTTTGGGTGCTGAGGCTGCGGGTGGAAAGGCTTTGGGGCCCTGAGGGGGATGTGGTTCGGGTTTCGGTTTTGTAGGGTTCAAGAGGCTTTAGGGTTTATAGGGTTTGATGGGTGTTACAGGGTTTTGTCTAGGGCGTATAGGGTTTGAAGCGTTAGTCACTCGGGCGTATGGGGGCTTAGGGTTGTTTCGGGCTGGCTCGTGGGGGTGTCCTGGCATCCTGTCCCAAGCATGAGATCCAAAAGGCTACGTGTTTTGTTGTCAGCTCCGAACCACCGAGGTTTAGGGTTTAGGGTTTAGGGTTTAGGGTTTAGGGTTTAGGGTTTAGGGTTTAGGCCTTGGGGGATAGGGAGGGGCGGCTCACATGTCGAAAAGTCGCTGAGTGCTGATGGAGTTCTAGCCCAAGCTGTGGGGGATGCCTGCGCTCCAACAGGGTTTAGGGTTTAGGGTTTAGGGTTTAGGGTTTAGGGTTTAGGGTTTAGGGTTTAGGGTTTAGGGTTTAGGGCTTCTATCTTGGCCTGGCCGATGCAGAAGCACGTTTGGGGCCCTGGCTGTCGGTGAAGGGGTCAATCACCAACACCTGCCACAACGGTTTAGGGTTTACATAGGGTTTAGGAAAAGTTTATGGTTTATATGGGGTTTAGGAAAAGTTTAGGCTTTATATAGGGTTTCGGGAAAGTTTAGGGTTTAGGGCGGGGGGGGGGGGTCCGACAATAGGGGTACCCTTTTGGGGGTTACTGACTATTAAGGATGATAAGGCTGATAGCTTTTTGGGGTATATTGGGGCCACCCCTATTTTGGGACATCTCACAACGACGACTCCCACGTTTTGTCTGAGGCCGCTGCCCTGGAGACCCCTCAATCCCTATATTGCCGAGACCGAAACCCGAAACCCCAAACAATAAACCCTAAACCCCAAACCCTAAACCCGAAACCCTAAAGCCTGAACCCTAAACCCCAAACCCCAAACCCCAAACCCTAAACCCTAAACCCTAAACCCTAAACCCTAAACCGCGGCTTCCCACCTGCGCAGCGCCCTGCGGGATGCCGAATATCCGTCCGTCCAAGGCGTTGACCGCATGGGACCTGAAGAGCAACGTAGGGTTTAGGGTTTAGGCTTTAGGGTTTAGGGTTTGGGGTTTGGGGTTTAGGGTTTCGGGTTTCGGGTTTCGGGGTTAGGGGTTGTAGGGGCTTAGGGCTTCTGAATCTACAGCTTTTAGGGCTTGACAGCTTCGGGGTTTGAAGGTTTCGGTACAAACCTGGAACCCCTTAAGGCCTGGACGCGCAACCCGAAGTCCCTGAACCTTAGCTCACTTGAATCCTACACCCTAAACCCCAAACCCCACAATATGCCATAAGCCCTAAGCCCGATCACGCTTGAAGCCCTAAGCCAAGCCCGATCACGCTTGCACCCCATGATCCCGTCGAGAGGCCACTTTCGGGTCAGCAGCGGGTCCAGAAGACCCTCCTGAGTGGAAAGCCGTCCACAGGATTCAGAAAGTTTAGGGGCTTCAGGGTTTGGGGTTGTTTTAGGGGGGTTAGGGCTTATGTAGGGTTTAGGGTTTGGGCATACCTCACCTAGCGCCCCGAGATGGTAAGACCGCCGCGTGATGCAACAACGTCGTGCGCGCAACTTTGCTGGAATGTCCTCTTGGTCGGATCCTAAACCCATGCTAGACCAAGCCAAGTCTCTGAAACGCACAGGGGGGGGGGGGGGGGGGGGGGGGGGTTCCTTAAATCCGAAACCCGAAACCCGAAACGCTTGTCTTGCGGGGGTTCCTATCATAAGGGTCTTAGCAAGTTGGGGCACCTCTTTTGGGGACCTGCCCGTGTGGTCGCGAATGCGGACAGGGCAGGCTGAAAATCCCTAAACCCTAAACCCCAAACCCTAAACCCCAAACCCCAAACCCTAAACCCTAAACCCTACGCCCAGCTGGGTGTCCGGGCGCCCAAAGTCAGGTTGAGGGTCGGGGGGCTGGCGGACGGATCGATCCGCAGCACGGCCTCCCAGGTCGTAGGTCGTGCCGCAGGCTTTGGGCTGCCGGATTTTGGGGTTTAGGGTTTAGGGCTTAGGGTTTAGGGTTTAGGGTTTAGGGTTTCGGGTTTAGGGTTTAGGGTTTCGGGTTTAGGGGTTAGGGCTTGGGGCTTGGGGCTTGGGGCTAAGGGTTTAGGGTTTGGGGTTTGGGGTTTAGGGTAACTTGCGTGCTGAAGTTTACCGGCTTTCTTGCTGAAATGTGCGGGGGCAAAGTCAGGATTGTCCTCCCAAAGAAAAGGATGCCCTAAACCAGTAGCCCAATACCCCTAAACCCTAAACCCCAAACCCTAAACCATAAGCCCTAAGCCCTAAGCCCTAAGCCCTAAACCCTAAACCCTATGCCTATACCCTATACCTACGTAGCCGAAGGACGATGCCTTGGACCCTGAATCTTCGGCTTCAGAAAGGGCCCCCGGCCGTGGCTGAGCCGGGCATGCAGTAGATCCGCCCATCGGCAGCGACGATGCCGTGCATCCTCATGGGGGTTTTAGGGCTGTAGGGCTTGAGAGTTTTAGGGCTTTAGGGTTTTAGGGTTTTAGGGTTAGGAATGAGGGTCCAGGGTTCAGGGTTTGAGGTTCACGGTGCTTTCGGCTTCACAGGTGAGGGCTTTTGCGCTTTGGTTGCATGGATGTGAGGCTCTGGGTCAACGTTGGGGGTCAGAGGTTGCAGGGTTTTTGGGTGTCATCGTTGGGTCATCAACCCTGACCCAGTAAGCCCTAAACTCAGCGGTAGCCTGCCACTAACGTCCCACATCCAGTCGTGGTTTAGGGTCTAGGGTTGAGGGTTCAGGGATGTTGAAGGACTCATAAGCCCCCAAGCCCCAAGCGAAAGAAAACGCGGCCCTGACTAAGCCCGACATGCACAGTGTGTAAGGATGTATGATTAAGAACCAAGCCTCAGCCCTAAGCCGTCTGATGTCACGCACACTTGGCCCCGCGCCACTTGAGGCCTTGGGACGGGGGGGGGTCCCACAGGTCGGGTTTGGGCGCTGGCGTTTTGAGGGTTCGGGGCTTGACCGGCGCTTCGACCTGAAACCCCTAAACCTGGTTGTTTGGGTGTCACAAGAATCAGTTGTTTCGGAAACCTTGTGAAAGGTTTTGAAAGTCGAGGTCGTGGCGTCGATGAAAGTTAAGGACGGGCTTGCTACTCATGGTGGCAAGAAGAGAACTCCACAATCCTCAATGGTCCCACACAAACACAACAACAAGCTTGATGACTCTAGTTCACTTGGGGGTTTAGGATATTCGCCTAGCCGCTAAACCGAGCTAAAGACCCGAATCCCCAACTCTAAGCCCGTTTTAGCCTGAAACTCCTGCGCGCACATGTGCTGGGTGTAGAGCCGTGGCTTGCAGGGTTTCTGCAAGGCAACGCGCCCGCTGAGCTTCGGTTTGATTAGGGTTTGGGGGTTCGGGCTTAGGGAACTTAAAAGATTAGGGGTTATGGCCGAGGTGATTTTTGTCGGTGTGACACTGGTACTTTCAGAAAATAGGTCCCCTCAACTTACACCAAGAACTACGAAAATCCCTCATTAACCCAACAAAAAAGGGTGCCCCCAACTCCCGGAAACCCACTTAAGTAGGATCACAAGGCATCTGCGCCCTAAACCCTAAACCCTAAACCCTAAACCCTAATTAAACCCTAAACCCTAAACCCTAAACCCTAAACCCGAAACCCGAAGAAGACAGTGGGCATGAAGGTTCCAGGCTCCCCCACTGTCAGCGCTCAGGCTACCCAGGGCTGTGACCGCCTCCGCGAGAGTTTTTCGGGTTCGTCGGGTTTAGGGGTTGCGGGTTTGGGGTTTAGGGTTTGGGGTTTGGGGTTTGGGGTTTAGGGTTTAGGGTTTAGGGTTTGGGGTTTAGGGTTTAGGGCTCAAGGTTTGGGGTGTAGGGGTTTGGGGTTTAGGGTTTGGGGTTTAGGGACCATCCGCCCTCCAAGCAAGCTCGGAAAGTACACAAGCAAAGAAGCAAAACCCGAACGGCAAGAAAGCCCAGGCCCTAGACCGTAAACCCCCTAAGCCCTAAACCCCCTAAACCCCCTAAACCCCCTAAACCCCCTAAACCCCCTAAACCCCCTAAACCCCCTAAACCCCCTAAACCCCTTAAACCCCCGATAAACCAATAAACCCCCTAAAAACCCACTAAAAAACACTAAAACCCCTAAACCCCCCTAGCATTAAAAAAACCCCTAAACCCCCTAAAACCCCCTAAAACCCCTAAACCCCCATAAACCCCCTAAACCCCCCCCTAAACCACTAAACACCCTGATTAAAACCCTAAACCCCCTAAAACCCCTAAACCCCCTTAAACACCCTAAACCACTCCTTAAACCCCCTCTAAAACCAACTCCTAAACACCCAAAACCCCTAAACCCCCATAAACCCCTAAACCACTAAACCCCCTAAACCCCCTAAACCCCCTAAACCCCCCTAAACCCCCCCTCCTCTTAAAACACCCTAAAAACCCCTCTAAACCCCCTAAAACCCCCTAAACCCCCTAAACCCCTTAAACCCCCTAAACCCACTAAAACCCCTAAAACCCCCTAAACCACTAAAACCCCCTAAACCCCCTAAACACCTAAACCCCTTAATAAAACCCCATAAACACCATAAACCCCCTAAAACCCTAAACCCCCTAAACCCCCTAACAACCCCCTCTAAAACCCCCTAAAACCCCTAAAACCCCCTAAACCCCTAAACCCCCCTAAAACCCCCTAAAACCCCCTAAACCCCCTTAAACCCCCTAAACCCCCTAAACCCCCTAAAACCACTAAACCACCCTAAACACCTAAAACCCCTAAACCCCCTAACCCCTAAACCCCCTAAAACCCCTAAACCCCCTAAACCCCCTAAACCCCCTAAACCCCATACCCCCAAACCCCTAAACCCCCTAACCCCCTAAACCCACTAAACCCCTAAACCCCCTAAACCCTAGACCCTAAACCCCCTAAACCCCCTAAACCCTAAACCCTAAACCCTAAACCCTAAACCCTAAACCCTAAACCCTAAACCCTAAACCCTAAAGCAGAAGTGGGAGGCCCGCAGCCTGACTGTCGGGCTGTATCCACAGCCTGGGTGCTGGATGCTTCGGCATGTTGATGGCTCCCCAAAACCCTCTGAAAGCATTCCTAAGAAAACCCTACACCCTACACCCTACACCCTAAACCCTAAACCCTAAACCCTAAACCCAATTAGAGAAAATGTACAGATATCCCAAGGGCCTACCCTAGGGTAGGCCTTTGGGGCTCTGGCTCCCTCAAAACCTTTCGGATGAAGAGTCGAGGTTTAGTCAACCCTAAACCCTAAACCCTAAACCCTAAACCCTAAACCCGATAGCCCTAAACCCTAAACCCTAAACCCCAAACCCCAAACCCTAAACCCTATAACCCTATAACCCTATAACCCTATAACCCTATAACCCTATAACCCTCAACCCGAATCAGCCCACGGGCTCTGACAGCAGCAATTCTGAGAGCTTAGAGCCCTTCAGGGCGTAGGGGCCCATGGGTGGGTAAGGCCCCAGCCTTCGCCAAGGTTCGGTAGGTTTTGGGTTTTGGGTTTAGGGTTTAGGGTTTAGGGTTTGGGGTTTGGGGCTTGGAGTTTGGGGTTTAGGGTTCTGGTTTAGGGTTTAGGGTTTAGGGTTTTGGGGTTTTGGGTTTAGGGTTTAAGGTTTCGGGTTTGGGGCACCCTGAGGCCCCCCTCAAGCCCTGAACCCTAAACCCACCTCAAAGAGCTTCATGCCAAGCTGGGAGCACGAAGGTTGCATCGGCCGGTACACCGAAGATGTCGCCTTCAGGTGAGAGCACCTCGGCTTAGGGTTCAGCGTTGGATTTAAGGTTAGGGTTTAGGGTTTAAGGTTTAGGGTTTGGGGCTTAGCGCTTGGGATCTAAGTAGCCCAAGAGATCAGGGCTTGTAGATTTTGGGTTTGGAAGGCTGAGATTTACTGGGCTTGGGTGTGAAGTTCTTGTCTACAGGGCTAGGGGCCTGGAGGTTTTCGGGTTTGGGGCTGGGGTTCCAGGGTAGCCAAGTTCGACCCTTCAGGGTTTAGAGGGGCTTAGGGTTTAGGGTTTAGGGTCAGGGTTTAGGGTTTAGGGTTTAGGGTTTAGGGTTTAGGGTTTAGAGTTTAGGGTTTAGGGTTTAGGGTTTCGGGTTTCGGGTTTAGGGCTTAGGGTTTAGGGTTTAGGGTTTAGAGTTTAGGGTTTAGGGTTTAGGGTTTAGGGTTTAGGGTTTAGGGCATCTGTGCCAGGGCCCCTGACGGCGTGGATGTAGTTTTGCAGGGAGGCAGCCAGGGGCTGCCCGATGGCCTTAGCCCAACAGGTCATTTAGGGGTTAGGGTTCAGGGTTCAGGGGTCTAGGGTTTGGGGTTTGGGGTTTGGGGTTTGGGGCTTAGTTGGGATTTAGGTGCCAGACAAGGCTCTTGAGTTGCCCTACCCCTCGTCAGTTATAAAGAGTCGCATCTAGTAGCCCAGTTGGCCAACGGCAAAGCGCGGGCTCCCCTCACTTTGGGACGTTCCCCCTTATACTAACAGCCCCGAGGAGGGATGACAGTAACCCCCTATTATTATTATTATTAATTATTTATTATTATTATTATTAGTACCATTTTAGTATTCTTTTCCCCCTAAGCCTAAAGCCTATACCCCAAAACCCAGAACCTACAATACATAAATCGCCATTTGTGAAAAGGCAACCAGACGAGACCATGCTCAAGCCCCTCAATCCTCAGCACAACTGAATCAATTGAGGTTCCGCCCAAACTCTTATGTTCAGGCCGAAGTTCTTTTTTTTGCAAGGGGAATTCATAGGAAATCAAAGTTCTGAGCAGGCAATGGGTTCAGGTGTGTGGAGGGTGGAACGCAGGGCTGAGCCCTATAGACCCTAAACCCTCAACCCTAAACCCTAAACCCTATAAACCCGAAACCCTAAACCCTAAACCCTACCCACCATGATCGCCAATCCCTAGGACCCTTTCTGACCAAGGCCGAGATGCTAATTCAGAAATGGACACCGACCTCAGGGCTGTTTAGCGTCTCGGGTTTAGGGTTTAGGGTTTAGGGTTTTAGGGGAACATCTGGGAACCCTGCTTTTGCTTTTGGCATTGTTCAGGCTAGTTCAGGCGTTTGGGGGTAGGGGTAGGGGGGGGGGAGGGGAGGGGTAATAATGTCCATTCATGTATGAGGACCCCTGCCAAGAAAATATCGGCATTTACAGCGTCTTTGCCAAGGATGTTTGACGCTTATGGAACAAGACACCCAGCTACCTGCGTTCATGCCCTTGGCGAAGATGCGCCAAACACTGGTAGTTACAACATGTTTCTTTCTCTATACAACATATTATGGAACAAGTCACACGGCCATAAGTGTTCGTGACTTTTGGCGAAGATGCCACAACCCGGGCAGTTGAGCCTTTTTGCCTCTCTGTGCACATTGTTGCCTCTTTGTACAACATAAGCACCAGAACGCTGTGCGCAGTGTTTTCGCCCGAAAACAGAGTTCAAAAAGCAAGCACTTTTTGGGGTGCGATTCTCGCGTCTCGAAAACATCGCTAATCCCATGGTGGCAGTGGTGATTTTGAGAATGGACGAGACACGTCCAGCGAATGCGACGCGCAGAAACCTCGAGTTGTTCCTGCTTTCCGGTGTCCAACGCCGAAATGACACTCGCGCAACACGCGGGGCCGCCTGTCTCTGCTTAGTTTGCTTCATAAGGTTTATCCAAAAACGGGCATCACCCTATATATGTCACTGGCCCGCGCGAAGAGCTCGGTTGGGGTCCAGTGTGCAGGGTCTGCGTTCCTGGGGTGCCGCTGGGCATGACGCTGGAGGTGATATCCACACCCCCCTCCCTGAGGCCCCTAAACACCTCGAACCCTTTAGGGTTTATATAGGGTTTAGGGTTTAGGGTTTACTCTAAAGCTGGGATTTTGAGGCAATATCGCAACGACCCCTGGGATGGAGGGAGTTAAGGATCAAGTCATTTCGGACTGCAAGGCCTGGGCTGCAGCCTTGTCTAGGCCCAAGAGTAACCGAGGAATAAACAGGGTATCCTTTTTGGTTTAAGAGGATTATAAGGGACCCTGAACCTAAACAAAAAAGGGAAAAAGGGCCTACTCTGGGTCCTACGGCTCTATTCGTCGGCATGTCTAAGGCTCGCGCAGCCTGCAACAACAGGTTGCAAAACCGAGATCCTGGGATTCCTGAGCCCATGTAAGGCCCGAAGCCCTAAACCCTAAACCCTAAACCCTAAACCCTAAATCCTAAATCCTAAGCCCTAAACGCTAAACTGCGCGGCTGTAGGCTGCCTGGCGCACCGCCAACTGGGATGATGATAGTATTTTTTTGCAGGGGTTTTGGGTTTAGGGTTTAGGGCTTAGGGTTTAGAGTTTAGGGTTTAGGGTTTAGATCAGACCAGCTCTTGCACTAGAACTTCTTAGTGGCAACAGTGAGAAATTAAAGTGAACGACCAAAATGCCTTATGAAGAATGAGCTTGCCGGTCGAGTCAGATATGTCAGATATATCATATGACAAGCAGTCTTCCCTTCCCATCTTACAACCCTTAAACCCTATACCCCTTTGCCCCCTAGACCCTACACCCCCCAAATCCCCTAAACCCCCTACACCCCCTAAACCCCCTGACCTCCTCCTAAACAACCCTAAACCCCCTCAACCCTCTAATCCTAAACCCTAAACCCTTTACCCCTTGTGCCGGGCGGCTGCGTGTCTATAACAAGCACTGTCGATGCCCCAGCGGGGACCGCATAGATGGGGCCCTGTTGGCTCGCCACTCCATGCAGCCACTTGTAGCCTGCTTTTGGGGCTTTTTTGGGCTTCGAGTCTAGGGCATAGGGTATGGGGTATAGGGTATGGACAGGGTTTAGGGTTGAAGCGCTTCGGGGCCCTCAGGACGTACAGGATTTCAGGCGTTTTGACTGATTCTTTGCGTTTTTTCCCCGAACCTGGGAGCTTCAGAATGCAGGGTATAGAGCTCATTCTGCGTGGATGTAGGCCCCTAAACCCGAAACCCTAAACCCTAAACCCTGAAAGCTTTGGGCCCTCACCCTACGAGCCCTCAAGATAAACCTAGGGTTTAGGGTTTAGGGTTTCGGGTTTTTGGGTTCAGGGCCTGAAGCACCCCCAATCCCCCACACCCCCCAAACCCTCACAAACCAGCCGAACAAGCCTTGGCCCCCACCAGCAGAGCTTTGCGAGCCTGCTGTCCCCGCATCACCAAAAAGTTGAAGAGCCGAGCTATTCCTGAGCATAGCCAGGTTTAGGGTTTAGGGTTTAGGGTTGAAAGCCCAAAAAGCCTCAAACCCTAAAAATCCTAAGCCCTGAGCTCCAAAACCCCCAAACCCCTAAGACCCAAACCCTGAACCCCTAAACCCGAAACCCCTAAAACCCTTGAGCCCTACAAGCCCCAAAGAGCTTGGGAGGAGGGGAGCAGCTTGGGCTTTGGGGGTGGCAGGGGGCCTCCAAGGGGTTCGGGTTTAGGGTTTAGGGTGTATAGGGCTCAGGGTTGCTGGTTTTTTTTTGCAACTGGGGGTTTTCGGGATTGCGGGGACGCGGCTCGTTCCTGCGAGCTTCACGCGCATGCCCTTCCCAAGCTGTGCAGCATCCTTGCCACAAGCCATTCTGCTCTAAACCCTAAACCCTTGAACTTTACGCTCCCACAACCCCGAAGCTCTAAACCACAAACTTGGGATGTTCAACCCTAAACCCTAAACCCTGAAGCCCTAAACCCTAAACCCTAACGACAGGTTCCCGACAGCAAGGCCAAGTGTCCCCTCGGCAGCAAGGCCGGGGTCGATTCGCATTACCTGGGAGGCAGGGCTGCGTAACTTGGTAGCCCAGTAGCCATATTGTAGTAAGGGCACCCTGTTTGGGGTTGGTCACTTTAGAATGGAACCTTGAACCAAAACAAGGGGAAAGGGTACCGCTGGGCTGCCAAGGCAATAGGGTTCAGTGAAGTTTGGGTTATAGAGTTTAGGGCTTCGGGCTTAGGGAAGGCGAGTAGTTACCTCTATTACAAATACCAAAACTCTAAGTTTGAACCGTGAGAATGACAAATAATTTTACATCCGGAAATTGATTCCAATAGAAATGTATGCACGCGCCAGGATCGTAGGATCCTGTTTCTAGAGCCTGCCCTCACTCCGTAACATAGGGGTCGGAATAATTGCGAATAGTATTCTCTTGTGGTCCCTGTATAATTATACTACAAGAAACCCCTAAACCCTACTCTAATCATTCAGGCCCCTAAAACCCTAGCCCTAAACCTTTAAACCCCAAACCCCTAAACCCTATTCTAATTATTCAGGCCCTTATAGTACAGTAGGTAGCCCGTCGTGATGGCACGCGCCTGTTGCGCCGAGTACGGGATGCAGTACACGAAGCCGTCACCGCCGAGGACAGCCTTTGGCATGTCTTGGGGGCAAGGCTCCTATAGTCCATTTCCTTGCTGGTTTTGTCATTTGCTATACTGCTTCATAACCCTTTATTTCGGGAGACGACTTCCCTCATCTACTACTCAGAACCAGTAAGTCCTACTAGGTAAGCTATAGTTCTACAAGAGGAACCCCGAAAAGGGGCCATGCTTTAGAGAACTAAGCAGAATGCACTTCGGACGTCCTACGGTTCAGGGAGGTTTGGGGTTCCTGGTCAGTTCTCAAAAAACACTGTCCCTTCTCGTGTGCCCTAATAGGTGCCGCCTTAGAACCCCAAAAGGGAACCTAAACCCTAAACCCTAAACCCTAAACCCATTTTGGGGTGTAGGATTTGGGGGTTCTAAGCCAAGCAGGTCGAAGGGCCAGGTAGCCAGCGTTGTTCACCCTCAGTGCCTTGTTTTGTAAGATTTTCGGGTTTAGGGTTTCAAAGCCCCCAAAAAAGTTCCAGAAGTCCTTAAGAGCTTCGGGTGCCGGACTTAGCCTCTGCGCGGCCAAAGGGCGGCGCCGTACTTCGTGAAGCTTCCCGACAGCGCCGACGCGGGCGCGATTTCAGTGACTTCAGTTCCTCACCCGTTCTCGCAGCTTCAGTCTTGCGCAGCTAAACCCTAAACCCTAAGCCCTAAGCCCCAAGCCCTAAACCCTAAATCCTAAACCTAAACCACACTTCCGGTGGGCTTGCGTCGGATTCGTTCTTGGGATGCCAATGAGAAAGGGAGGGCTTCTTTGTGCAGACACACAGAAACCCCCAAGAATGCTACCCATACACAGGTGCCATGGCGAAAGAGCGACATGCGCGTGATATGCGATCTCTTGGGCTTCAACAACTCAGGGCACCCAGCGGCCCTTAAACCCTATAAACCCTAAACCCTAAACCCTAAAACCTAAACCATAACCAAACCCTAAAGCCCTTAACTCTACATGAAGTAGGGTATATATTTCTTGTATCCCCAAAAGGACACCAGGTACAATATTAAAAAGGAACCTTATATACACTCACCAAAAACAGAAATAAAAACCCTGCTTCACATGGGGCAGCTCCGTCCTGAAGCACCTTCCGCCACCCGGAGGACATTATCCGCAGCCAAGGGGGCTGCATACAAAGCGCCATCCCATGCAAGGACCTTGCCAAGCAAGAACTTTGAGGCTTTGGGGCGCAGGGTATTTAGGACTTGCAGGTTTAGGGTGTGTGGGGATTACTAATTGCTTGAGAACACCGAAAAAATGAACATATTTCTTCCTTATTAAGGAAAATATAGGGAATTTGATATGTGTATTCTTTTGGGGCTCTTAAGCCAGCCAAAAGTAGATGAAGTTTAGGAAATTAGGGTGTAAAATTCGAGGTTAGGATGTGCATCATGTAAGGTTAGGACTTTCAAGGCTTCGGGCCCTTAAGGCGGCGGACTTGGAGTCATGAGAAAAGGAATGGAAGTCTTGAAGCCCCAAACCCATGGGCCCCTACGCCCTGAAGGGTGGCTCTAAGCTCTCATAATTGCTGCTGTCAGAGCCCGTGGGCTGATTCGGGTTGAGGGTTTAGGGTTATAGGGTTATAGGGTTATAGGGTTATAGGGTTATAGGGTTATAGGGTTATAGGGTTATAGGGTTATAGAGTTATAGGGGTATAGGGTTATAGGGTTATAGGGTTTAGGGTTTAGGGTTTGGGGTTTGGGGTTTAGGGCTTAGGGTTTAGGCATCAAGGTTCACCCTTGAACCCCAAAACAAATAAGATTGTTGCAGCCCTAAACCCTAAAACCCTAAACCCGAAACCCTAAACCCTCCGAGCCCCCCCGCCGGCGGCGTCCACTTGTCTGGGGCTTGGGAGACGGCTCCGGGGACTGCCAGGTCCCGGGTGGGGGCCTGCGCGTTGAAAGGAGGCGCTGGGTTCCACGCTCCCCTTTTTCAACCATTAAGGATAGGATTTAGGGTTTAGGGTTTAGGGTTTAGGGCTTAGGGCTTAGGGCTTAGGGCTTAGGGCTTAGGGCTTAGGGCTTAGGGCTTAGGGCCCAGGGCTTAGGGCTTAGCACCCAGCCCTCAGACTCCTGGTACGTGGTGCCGCCGTCTGCCAAGGAGAGCCGATGCCTCCAAGCTGGGTCTAGGGTCTAGGGTCTAGGGTCGAGGGTCTAGGGTCGAGGGTCTAGGGTCTGGGTCTAGGGTCTAGGGTCTAGGGTCTAGGGTCTAGGGTCTAGGGTCTAGGGTCTAGGGTCTAGGGTCTAGGGTCTAGGGTCTAGGGTCTAGGGTTTAGGGTTTAGGGTTTAGAGTTAGGGGTGTACACGGCAGTCCCTTCTGAACCCTTGATACTTCTAAATGCCCAAATCCAAAACCCTGAGCCGGAAGATCCCGCTAAACCCCAAACCCCAAACCCCAAACCCCAAACCCCAAACCCCAAACCCCAAACCCCAAACCCCAAACCCCAAACCCCAAACCCCAAACCCTAAACCCTAAACCCTAAACCCTACGTTTCCTAGGTCCCCCACAAGGCCAAGAGGAGACGGGGTGCCCCCCGTTGTCTCACTTGGGGGTCGCACAAGGGAACCCAACAAGGGCACTACTGGGCAGCCAACCCCTGAAGCCCTAAACCCTGAATGCCCGATGCCCTAATCCCCTAACCCCTAACCCCCAAACCCCAAACCCCTAACCCCTAACCCCTGAACCCTAAACCCTAGACCCTAGACCCTAGACCCTGAACCCTAACCCAAACTGGGACCCATCTCAGAGCTGGTAACCTGAGGGGTCTGGGGGCGCAGAGCTCTAGTGCTTCCCAGAAGCCAGGGGCAACCACTGCGCACGCAGCCCGCTGTCGCGACCTGCGCTTGCGAACTCTAAACCCTAAACCCTAAACTCTAAACCCTGAACCCTGGACCCTGGACTAAACATCAAACCTTCTAAGCCCGGTAGCCTGCTGAAGACAGGAGCGGAACAGCTTTACCAGATCATCCCTTCAAAAAGAAGTGACAAACTCCCCCACCTAATCATTGTATTTATTCACGCCCCTAGGGGGGGTACTGTGCAACCCGCACATGAACTCCTGGTCCTGGGAACACCTTGGGCCCTGAAGGCCCTGGCCGTTCCCAGTTCTTTCCTTCATATTGCAGAGCCCCTATATAGGGGCAACCCAGACCCTCAACCCGGAAGCCAGTGATGCTCATGATGCGTGGGATCGATTTAGATCCGAAACAGCCAGCCTTCGCTTGTAATTACCTCGGACCACCGCGGGGGAATATCATCAAACCCCTTGTCGATGATGCGCGCCTTTGGGGCGTCGTCGGGGCGCATCGGCGCAGCATCCCACGCATGGCGGTGTCCTTTTGCCGCGTCTTTTTCGCGCTATCCCCAAGGGCATGGTGGCTTTGTGCCGTTTTAGCGGCCTTGCAGCCAACGGCTCTGTCAAGTGGCACTATGGTCGGCAGAATCAGAAGGATCGGCTGCAGAGGGGCATGGGCGTGCGCGCCGCAAGCACATCTGCAACAGTGCGCACGCGAAAAGGGACCTCCACTTTCGCTTATGTTTCTTTGTCGTGTTGTGAATGATCCTTTCATGTTGTTTTATGTAGTTGCTGTGGTTATTGTTATTGTTGTTGTTCTTGTTGCGCTTGGTTCTCGCTGTTCTTGCTATTCTTATGGTTGTTGCACCACCTCACCCTCCCCCAGAAAGAAACAACAGAAGGATAGCGAACCCTCCACCTTGCACCCATTTTTCTGTTCGTGGCGCTTTGGGACGCAGCCGGCTGTGGGAGACAGCCCCCGTTACACTGCTGGGTGCCCCCAGAACATGCCACCGAAACCTAGAGGCCCTGATTCCTGACACCCAAAAGGGGTCTCAAGTTTTGATGGGGCCAGGGCTTAAGGGCTGAACCCTAACCCTAAACCCTGAACCCTCAGAAGAGCCTCGAACTGGCTCCCGTTGCAGCGCACTGTTCCGATGCCCGCCAGGCCTCAGTGTTCAGGGTCCAGGGTTTAGGGGTCAAGGTTAAGGGTTCAGGTTTCAGGTTTTAGGGCGGTTCAGGGTTTAGGGTTTGGCTCAGTGAGGAGGAATGACGGTAGGGACTAGAGTTCAGAATCTGGGTCCCTGAAGCTGGGTTCTAGGAGCTAACAGCTTAGGGCTTTTAAAGTCCAGCGGGGTGCGAGGTATTCAGTGTGCGGGCTTTCTTGCTTGCAGGGTGAGGCATGGGAATTGGACACTCAGGGCCGAAGCAGTCTCCACCAGAATGCAATATGGGGATTTGCGAAAATAAGGGACCCCTACTATAGACCCACAAATAGTAGGATTCCCTGATAAGAAGGACCCCAATAAGGCACCCGCCAATTTCGGAAACCCGCACATCAGACCATGCCCAAAAACTCACCAACGTCTGGTCATCCGGACCAGCTGTTTTGGCATCATTCTCGACCCGGCTCACAAGAACAGTCATCAGGATGCGGAGTTCCCTTCCAAACATGCATTCACCTCGCCCACGCTCGAGTAGAACCTACGTGTGAGCCTGATGATCGTGTGCAAACTCGTTGGAATCTTGCGCTGACAGCATGCGCGAGATGGTGCCGTGTCCAGGTCTGGGTGGAAGGAGGAGGGGGAGCTGTTGTAGGTTTGAGGGCGTTAGGGCTTTAGGCTAGGGCTAGGGGTGTCAGGGTTTAGTTTTTTTTTTCCCCCCGTGGTCTTTTTTTGCGAGCATTTCGAAGTATCCGACGGCAACAAGGGCTGTACGGTACACCGTTTGCGGCGTTCGACTCTCCAGTCGCTGTTTGATGCAGGCCGAACCCACGCCACTTCCATGGTCCGTGGCCAGAAGAGTGGCTGTGCAACGCATACAGTAGGCAGGAACCATCAAGAATCAGGCAGACTGCGATGCACAGACAGCTTGCTGCTTGTGTGGAGCTGCTGGAAGGCGGCCTTCCTCGTTCGTGGTTGCCTGGACCTTGCGAGAACGCATCGTCTGCGTCGCAGGCAATGGAGAGGGTGGAACTCTTGCAGCCCAAAACCCTAAACCCTAACCCCCAAAACCCAAAACCCAAAACCCAAAACCCTAAACCCTAAACCCTAAACCCTAAACCCTAAACCCTAACTACTCCCCCCCGCCCCCGCCCAACAGGCCCTCCCTTTTGGGGCTCCCGGGCCCCAATGGATGTCGTGGCAGTCCAGGGCCCGGCTTGCTCCGCTGGCCAGGGGCTCCTGTCGGGCTAAAGCTTCTAGAGGTTTAGGGTTTGGGGTTTGGGGTTTAGGGTTTAGGGTTTAGGGTTTAGGGTTTAGGGTTTAGGGTTTAGGGTTTTGGGGTTTAGGGGTTTAGGGCTGATAAACGTACCCCAATTTAAAATTATTAAAGACAAATTCCTGGAAATCCTGCCGAAACCGACCCCCCCTTTTGAACCCTATTCCGAATTAGGGGGGGTTCAGGGCTCCCAAAACCCTCAAGCCAAACAGCATCCTGAAGCTCCCTTGCCTCCCTTCCCTGACATTTGGATAAAAACATCCCCCCTAATAACAAAAACACACTTCGAGTTTCTATTGGTGGGGGGGGGCGTTCATATTAGGGGGAAGGGATTTGAGCTCTACGGGCTCTGTGGCACGTCGGGTTGTTGAGATCTCCATATCTGCATTCATACGTACATACATATGTCACCCCTGAACCCAACAGACTACACCCTAAACCCTAACCCTAAACCCTGTGGCCCTGTAATCGCGTACCTCCTTTGACCACCTGCCTCAGGCCTACTGCGGGGCCTAGACCTGGAAGGTTCCCAACACACCGTCTGCGGCCCGAAAAACCCCTCATGCTGTGTCGTGGTTTAGGGTTTAGGGTTTAGGGTTTAGGGTTTAGGGTTTAGGGTTTAGGGTTTAGGGTTTAGGGTTTAGGGTATGATAAAATTATGGTATATGTATATAAGTATATTATATAGCACAGCTACGTGTGAGGACTTCTAGCAATGTAGGGTTCAATAGCCTCCTGCCCCCCCCCCCCCCCCCCCCCGCAGCACCTGCAGGGCCCCCTGCTGCAGTGGGATGATGCTGCCATTGGCCGCAGCTTCGCGGGCGAAGCTCAGCGACAGGCCTCTCTTGTTGAGATAGGGTTTAGGGTGTAAGGTTTAGGGTTTGGGGTTTAGGGTTTAGGATTCAGGGTTCAGGGTTCATGGTTTAGGGGAAGCCCTGAATAAGGATCAATAAAGATCCAAATGCTGGAAACGTCCCTCGATCCACTGAGAAACTCGCACTCACTGCCCGAAAAAACCTCTAAACCCGGCACTCGCTGCACAGGCCGCTCGTGCCGAAAGAGCCCTCGAACCTCCGAAGCCCTCCACCACCTTGAGCCCCAACTAGCTGACCTGAACCTCAAACCCTAAACCCTAAACCCCAAACCCTAAACCCTTCTTAGAGCATCTTGACCCCTCAGCCGGGCTCAGACCCCCAGAGCCCAAAGCCCCCCCCTAAGGCCACCTAAACCCCCCCCCCTCGGAACCCTAGACACCCCGAGCCTGCGAAGTCCCCAAACCCTACGCCCTGGAAGCTTAGAAGTCCTGAGCCCTATGCGCCTCCCCTGAGCCCTAACCCTGCAAACCCCAAACCCTATAACTCCGTACATCAGCCCTCTCCTAAAAGTTTCACTTACTTTTAGACTCCTTATCGTAGTTTCTACAAAAACCCAAAAGGTTAAATCTAACAGCAAGCCAGAAGAAAGCCCATTTATACGCCTCAAGCCCGTAGCCCTGAACCCTAAACCCTCACCCCTAAACCCTAAACCCTAAACCCTAAACCCTAAACCCTAAACCCTAAACCCCCTGTAGCTCTCCGTCCCCCCCGCCTGGCGCCGGCGCGCCCGGCGCCTCCAAGCGACCGCCGCAGTCTGCGGCCAGGAGCCAGGGGAGCTGGCAAAGGAGGGCCCTGAGCTCAAATAGTTTAGGGTTTCGGGTTTGAGGTTTAGGGTTTGGGGTTTGGGGTTTAGGGTTTAGGGTTTGGGGTTTAGGGTTTGGGGTTTAGGGTTTGGGGTTTAGGGCTTGGGGTTTAGGGTTTGGGGTTTAGGGTTTGGTGTTTAGGGTTTCGGGTTTAGGGAGATTTGTAGGAACCCTTCTTTGTTCCCTGAATTCAAGTAATTTAGGGTTTCGGGTTTAGGGAGATTTGTAGGAACCCTTCTTTTGTTCCCTGAATTCAAGCAATGTTTTCGGGGGGGGGGGGGGTTGGAGGGGTTTGGGGGGGATTTCGGCAGGTTTTAGGGTATGTGTCCCCAGGTTAGGGTTTAGGATTCAGGGTTCAGGGTTGTTTTTTGGGTGTTGGGTTTAAGGCTCAGGGGGGTATCATGGCATGAAGCGACAGCTCGAGGCAATGAAGCCCCAAAGCCTCCCCCAAAAAAAACCCAAGAGTCTCCGAAGCCTGAGACCTATAGGAAGCACCCCAAACAAAAACCCTAAAAACCCTAACCTCAAAAAACCCTGAATCAAAAAAAATCAACACAACCTGTTGGGAACTTCGTGGAGCTTCCCACCTCAGTAGCATCGGCCGAGGCCGCGGTACGAGCCCATGACCTGAAAGCAGCTAGGGTGTTCAGGGTTTCGGTTCAAGGGTTGGGGCGGTGGGGGCTGTCAAGCTCACAAAAGTCCCCTCCAAGCCTCCACAGGCACCGGTCACCGGCACCGAGCCGTGGGAGACGGCCGGGACCAGCGCTCGACTACCACCCAAATGTCGATTGGGGGGTGCGCGGTTTTCTAGGGTAGACTATGATTTAAGGTTTCGGGTATAGGGTTAAGGGCTTAGGGTCTGGGATTGAGGGTATACAAGGTAGAGGCTTTAGGGCATGCAAGGCGGGAAGGTTGTCAACCCTCAACCCACCGTGGTTTTCGGGTTTCGGTGGGGGGGGGCTTCATGGAATGCACTCGTCTTTGAGCCTTGTCAAGTTGAGGCGACTCAGGGCCGGTGTGGCAAAAAAGCCACCCTAAACCCTACACCCCTTGCGGTTCGGAGGGGTTTGGGGCTTTGGGGCGTATAAGGTCTAAACGGACGATGGAGAGAGACACCTGAAAAGTGTACCCCGCAAGAAAGACCAAGAGCGCTATTTGTAACAGGCATCTGAAACAAAGAGCCTCAAGCACATCATGTGGAAGGTTGATATATGATATACATATATATATATGTATATCTATATCTATATATATATATACACATGCATGTGTCTATGTTCTATGAACCGAGTTCTTGTGGGGTCTCTCATAACACATTTCTGTTCATCAACCCTGAAGCAGCCTGAAGCCCTAAACCCATCCTAAAACCCTAGAGCCTCAAAGACGAAACCCGACATTAACCTTCCCGCTCCCAACCCTAAAACCCTAACCCCCCGAATTCAACCCTCTACCCTTAACTACAACCCTAAAAACCAAAAAAACCTAAACCCTAAACTCTACACCCTCCAGGCCCTGAAGCCCTCAAGCCCTGGCCATGTTCAACTCGCAGTATTTGCGGTTGGCACCGTCTTCGGCTCCCCGCCAGCGCTCAGGCGTCCCCTTTAGGATTGCGCGCTGCGCGGCGGCTGCCTGGGCTGTTTAGGGTTTAGGGTTTAGGGTTTTCAACTGCGGGGGCTCCTGGTTTCGGGTGTAGGAGTTGAGGGGGGGGGTTCCGAAATAGGGGTACCTTTTTGGGGTCTCTTTAAGGGGATTCTATTCTACTTGGGAACCCCTATTTTGGGAAATGCCCATTTCGAGTTTCGAGTTTAGGGTTTCAGGGCTTAGGATTTTAGAGTTTGAGTTCAACTATCGGCTCAGTAAGATCTTGACCACGGCCCTGAGAGATCCTCCTTAATTGGGCGAAGCAATGCGAAGAATTGCGCCTCTCAGAACTACCCTGGAAAAGAACGCATGACGTCGAAAGGACGGTGAGGGCAGCCATGACGCGAGGATGGCAACTTGGCTGCACTCAGGAGGGGAGCAATAAATTAAACTGTTAGCTGCCTTGTTAAGAACCCAATAAACCCAAAAAGGCTAAGGATCTAAAGTTACAGTATTAAGTACCACAAAGGCAACTGTGCGAGGACGCTTCGTTTCTAGGCTTATGTACAACTAGCGCTTTCAGAGAGGATGTCTTGGGCCATGATCGAACATAGTCATGTTGGATCGGCTCCACCTAATTACTTGCCAGTGGGTGGGGCGGGGTCCTAACCCTGACCCCTAGACCGAGGGGCTAAACCCTAAACCCGAAACCCGAAACCCTAAACCCTAAACTTTTTTGCGGCCCAAGAGACCAGCAGGCGCGGCACGGGCCCAGCTCGCAAAGTTGCGCCTGCAGACCCTAAACCCTAAACCCTAAACCCTAAACCCTAAACCCTAAACCCTAAACCCAAATGGGGGTGTAAGGTGTGCTCACCTTAAGGCTTCTGGGGGGCTTCTGGGAACGCATTGGGAGGTTCCCCGAACAGTCCTTCATGGGGATTATGGGTTTAGGGTTTAGGGTTTAGGGTTTAGGGTTTAGGGTTTAGGGTTTAGGGTTTAGGGTTTAGGGTTTAGGGTTTAGGGTTTAGGCTAGGGGGCTACTAGAGTCCCTATTGAGGACTGTTCGTATATAAGGCTGAACCCTGAGCGCTACACCCTAAACCCTAAGGGGTTTTGGAGGAGCTTGGGGGCAAAGGCTGCGAAGCAGGCCCCCAAGCAAGCCGCGCAGCTCCAACAAAAAAGGTGCGGCGCTGAAGAAGCCAGGAGCTGAACTAGGGTTAGGGTTTAGGGTTTAGGGCTTAGGGTTTAGGGCTTAGGGTTTGGGGAGTTGCGGCGGAGAAAATGGACTCTGGAGTGTTCCCGGTGGTTCCATTCGTGCCGGGCGGCGGTGTCGTCAAAGACGATCCAGGGCCACCTTCCGGCGGCAGTGGAAGAAACTTGGCCTGAGCGGATTGAACCCTAAACCCGAAACCCGAAACCCTAAACCCGAAACCTAAAACCCCTAAAACCCCTAAAAACTGCAGGGAGACTCTGGGTAGCCCAGTAACCATATTCTGCAGCCCTTTTTTTGAGGTTGGTCACGCAAAAAGGGAACCCTAGCAAGTCTAAAACACGGACTTGAGGGCGAAGCCTGCCCGCCGCCTCCCGCGTGGCTAAACCGCAAGCCCCTACCCCCCCCCCCCCCCAAAAAAAAAACCCTAAAACCACCCTAAAACCCCCCAACCCCCCCCCCCCACCCCCCAAAACCCCCTAACACCCCCTGAAAACCCCCAGCCTAAAGCCCCCCCAAACCCTGCTAAACCCAACACCCACCTTTCTTGAAACTCACCCTCGCGCCTCTCATTTCCGCAGCCAGACGTCACCATCGCTCCAGGTCAGAGAGGCCTGGGGGTGCTTGCTGTATCCTACACCCTCTTCACCCCCCCCCCTGCCCGCATAAACAAGAGATGCAGTAGTACGACAACCAGTGTATGATACAACAACTGCTTAGTTGTCCAGTAACCTGGGGGAACCAAAGGTTAACCTGTGGGATTCTAAGGGGATTATGTTACCCCAAAAAGGTTCAAGGTGACCTACTCTACCACTAGGATTGATCACTTCTCATCCCCGCTTTCAAGCCTCCGGCAAGTTGACTCAGCCGCATTCTCGGCGTTCTTCTCTGCCCCCCTAAGCCCCCTCGACCCCCCTAAAACCCCCCGATAAACCATTCACCCCCTAAGCTCCCTAAACCCCCAACGCCTACGCAATCTGCAGGGTTCTCTGCGGCCCTAAACCCTAAACCCTAAACCCTAAACCCTAAACCCTAAACAACTTGGGGGGGCGCTGCAGGGATTCTTTGGGTGCAGGATTCCCGGGAGGAGACCTACAGAAGACCCCGGGCAAGGAGAATGCCTGCAAGCCGGGGTTTAGGGGTTTAGGGCTTAGGGCTTAGGATTTAGGGTTAGGGTGTTTTTGGGTTTAGGCTTAGGGTTTAGGGCTTGCCCTAAACCGCTAAGCCCTGAACGCGTGAAGAAACATGCACGTGCCTGCGCGTCGACTTCCAAAGTCCCGACGTGCTCGCGGCCTTCGCAAGACATCCTACAGCCTCGCCGAAGCCTAGGGTTTAGGGTTGAGGGTTGAGGGTTGAGGGTTTAGGGTTTAGGGCTTAGGGCTTAGGGCTTAGGGCTAGGGTTGCGTACTTGGTATACTACAATAATGGCACACTTCTTTGGGTTGGTTTCTCTCAAAGGGAACCCCAGAACCAAAAAAACAGTAAAAAGGGCACCACTGGGCTACCGAGCAGATGTTGTACAAGATGAGTTCGGGGCAGGAAACCAAATACTACAGACTGTAAAACCCTCTGCTGATCATGATTGTATGCACATTACACAAACGAGCATTGCATAAATCATGTAATTTAATCATGTTGGCCAGATGAGCTGCACAAGTGAGACGAGTCACATAAGGGTGAAAGTGCGCGTGACGCCTTCCCACTTTACATGCCTGGGGCGTCTCCTGACTGCGGCAGTTAGGAGCACTCCAACCCCGTGAAAAGCGCCGCTTGCAAGAGGGCCTCCTGCAATTCTGAAAAACCTAAACTCAAAACCCCAAAACCCTGAATAACCTGTCCCTGCAGCCTATTATATAAGGAGCCCCCCCCCCCCCCCGGTTTTCCCACCAGAGACTTCGGAGCACAAGTTTCAGGCGAAGGGCCCGCCATTTCGAGGGTTAAGGTTTAGGTTTTAGGGTTCACGGCTTATTGGGTTTACTGGGTCTATGGCGTTTATTGGGTTTACAGGGTTTTTAGGGATTATAGGGCTTACATAGGGTCTAGGGGGTCTCGGGGGTTTAGGGGGTTTGGAGTTTATAGGGCGTACGGGGCTTATGGAGCTTAGGTTTCGAAGTGTTTCTCTGGGTTTGGGGATTCAAGGCATCAAGGTTTACGACTATTTGCTTCAGAACCCCCCCCCCCCAAAAAAAAAAAAAGGAGCAAACAACAAAAAACAAAAAACAAAAAACAAAAAAAAAAAACAGTCTTACTTATATTCAGGGCACTACAACAGGGATTATTATCTGCTATTTTTTTTTGGGGGGGGCTCTTTAAGCAAATAGTCATTTAGGGTTATTATCTTCTATTTTGGGGGGGGCTCTTTAAGCAAATAGTATTTTGGGGTTATTATCTTCTATTTTGGGGGCTCTTTAAGCCCTAAACCCTGAACCCTAAACCCTAAACCCTAAACCAGTATTTTAGGGTTGCGGGTTAGGGCCTTCCCATTCGAGAGCGAAGCGGTTCGTCGCCAGCACGGACCTGGGTCGAACTTCCGGCTGGTTTGGGGTTTAGGGTTTAGGGTTTAGGGTTTGGGGTTTAGGGTTTAGGGTTTAGGGTTCAGGGTTCAGGGTTCAGGGTTCAGGGGAAAGCTTCAAACCCTTAAGCCCCTAAACCCTTAACCCTGAAGCCCCCAAAACCTTAAACCCTTTACCTGAAACCCTTACACCCTGAAAACGTAAAACCCTGAAGCCCTTAAACCCTGAAACCCGAAGGCGGGTGCAAAAGGGTTTCGGGGCCCGAAGATTGATGGTTTTTGGCTTTCAAGGTGTACTATTTAGGTTTAGGGTTCATGGTTTTGATGGTTTAGGAGTGGTTTCAGAGACGTCCAAGCCGATAAGCCCTGAACACTCGAGAGGGCTCCCAGGGCTCCCCAAAACCCTAAACCCTAAACCCTAAACCCTAAACCCTAAAACGCTGAATGGTTGTTCTACGTTAGGATCCCGCAGAATACAACTCCTTACGGCGTACCCACCTAAAACAAAAGCAAGAAGGGTAAGGGATCCTTCTATGAGGTGCCCGGAAGCCTTTGAAAGGGGTGCCCGGCGTAAGGGCTTAGGGGGTTTAGGGCTTTTGGGGGGGGTTTAGGGTTTTTAGGGTGTTTAGGGCTTTTGGGGTTCTTTAGGGCTTTTTAAGGGTTTTTAGGCTACCCTAACCCCTAATCCCTAAACCCAAAACACTAAACCCTAAACCCTAAACCCTAAACCCTAAACCCAGCAGAATTCGAGCCTCAGAAGCCGAGGAGCAGCCTCGACACCTGGTTGCCCTCGAAGATGACGAGGGAGTCGATGATCTGGGCGATGAGCTCGCCATCCTGGGGTTCAGGGTTTAGGGTTTAGGGTTTAGGGTCTAGGGTCTAGGGTCTAGGGTCTAGGGTTTAGGGTTTAG
>CAJNDS010000657.1:610000-612500 GCA_905221605.1 Symbiodinium natans
CACTTAGGGTTTTGGGATTCGGGTTTAGGGCGTTTTGGGCTCAGGGTTTGGGTTCAGGGTTTGGGGCTGTAGGGTTTAGGGTTTAGGGTTTAGGGTTTAGGGTTTAGGGTTTAGGGTTTAGGGTTTAGGGTTTAGGGTTTAGGGTTAGGGAGCCTCTCGGCCCAGGGCGACTAGAGCCGAGGTCGTTGGGTAGCCTCGTGCCTGCAAATTGGGCCCTGCCATGTCGAACCAGGGGACACATGAAAGAGCGACGCATCCAGCCTGGGAGTCATTGAGGGATCTCTTTGGTTTTGCGGCACATTGCCAGGATCTTCGGGAAGGCCAGCTAGCATGCTTTGATCTTCGTTTGGACGGCGATTTTGTGCCGGCAGGCAAGGACTTCCTGGTGAGAGCGCAGGTGCTGCAACAGGCACACATTTGGGCGGCCAATGGGGATATCAGCGTTTGCCCCTCCACCGCGGGAGGGAAGGCTGTGTTACGTCTGAGAGCTTCGGATTTCTACACCCTGGCAAGCCACACTCGTAGGATACGAGCTGCGTGGACGGTGGCATGCTGTCAGGGTGACGTGGTCATCTTGGACGCCACGATGGGACCAGCGTTCCTCATGGGGCAACTGGACATTGAAAAGCATGAGGTGGTTCGTAGGGCTGAAGTGTTTTGCGGCGGCTTTAGCGGCTGGAGCCAGGCAGCCATGCGCATGGCACTCGTGCGGGTGCCTTGGGAGGTGAGCTGGTCGCTGGATCATGACCCTACAGACACGCAGTTTGAGCCTCATGATGCCATTACCTAGACATTCCGCAGGCTGAATAATCAGCCTGAAGCCCTTTAGGCGGGATTTTCAGCCAGAACCTGGAGAAAACGCCTGAGGCCTGAAAAAACGCCTGAAGCCTCCTGAAGCCATGTTATGCTTTTAAGCTGTTTTGAGCAGTACATGACCTTTTTTACAAGCAAAGATACAGCAACCCTGTCTTCCAAGCCCCGGCTTAACATTGTTAAAAAGCTCTATCATGCCCATGTGTAAGCCACCCACACCCAGAGATTCCCAGCCTTGGATGCTGCACTTGCTCCTGGCCTTGATGCTTTTTCTACACGCCGCGCTCTCAGTATCCGAGCACTCAGCCCCTTCGAGGAAGAGTCTTTCAGCTATATGGAGGACCAGTGTAAGGGGGCCAGATATCTGTGATTTTATGTGAATGGTTGTAGGCTGTAGGGGTCACGGCTTTTTGCGCCGTTTTCTCAATATAGCCTTCGTTTTCAGGAAGATCCGTTGGATCACGCGTTTGTCACAGACACGGATGCAAACTCTCCTGCTCAATCGGCTACAACGTCCTATGTAGTCCTCGTCAACCTCACACGATACGGCCTCCAAACTTAATATGAGCGGCGATCCGGTCTGGAGCTGATATTTCAAATTGTGTGCGCAATGGTGCAATGCGTGAAGCTTCGGTTTCATCACGAAGCTACGAATGTTCATTTCCAAACATTTCTTGGACAGCACCTTGAAGCCTCTCACAACTCGCATGCACTGCACGTAGAGAAGTGCACCACAGGCACGATCCAACCACAGCCGATGGGAGTGCATAATGTGAAACATACCCAAAGCTGCAGTAACTGTTTGAAGCATCACGCTAATCAGTGACGCATACCCCGGCACTGCAGGCTCAGCTTGGTTGAGGCGCAAATACCACTCCAGGAACTTCAGTAATATCATCGTGTCCGATCCCTTGCTGTTTGCCCAGGGTGATGATAAGAAGTTTTTGATGTGAAAGAACTCTTTACTAAAGCCTTTCAAGCTTGGCCTGAGTTTTGACACAGAGCAAAAGAGGACAAACATCGAATGAGCCCGCTGCAGCCGATGAACTATGTTCTGTGTGGACCCAGCATGGTCCCAGAAACCTTTTCGTGCCAGGGTTACGATAATCCCTCCTGCGAGATCTCGTCCAACCCCCAGCTTGACAATGTGAAATGGATCACCCTTGATCAGCTGCTCCGGAAACTCATACCCGGGAAGATTCGAAAGTGCTGGTGTGCCTTCCCACGGGCGTTCTTGATACATCGTACCAGCCCACACCGGATCTTCTCTGACGTCTTCAAAACCTATTTGGCTTTGAGCGCCGGCGCTTGCCATACACTGATGGCAAATGTACCCCAGGCCTCGGGATACAACTTGGGAGTAACTCCTAGTCAAGGAGAAGTACTTTGCAAAGAAGTCCATGTCACCTTTGATGCCCACTATGCTTGCAAAGTACTTCTTTTCGGCGCAAACCAGACCTTGCGTAAAGAGCCCGTCGAAAGAGGCAACCATCTCCTCCAATAGCTTGTCAACTACGTGTGCATTCCTTTTGAACACCCAAGCTCCAACACCAAACAAGAAAAACCTGGATAGGAAGCTATGTCCCCGATAGTTGGTGTACATTTCGCGTGCCAACCGTTGCACCTCAGGTGGCAACATCTCCGGGCTGCCTGGTCCAAAATCCGGAAGATCAGGCCGACTCCTCAG